>CM042388.1:46213120-46555927 GCA_023634145.1 Thymallus thymallus
ATGTGCGGTTGTGATCATTAAGGGACAACATGCAGCTGATTGTAGGAGAGGTTACTTTCCTGGGAATATGCTCGAGAAGATCCCAGTGGTTTTTCCAGATTTCCAGTTCTTTGTCGACGTAACCCTTTAGGAATCCTTAACGGCCGTCTCTTTATTTTCTCACATTTGTGTATTTCTTTTTATTTGACCTTGTTTTTCCTTTTCACTCAATGCTGGCAGGTGATGATGTTGATATTTTACTGCAGCCATTAGACATTGCAGGTCTCAGAGAAAAACACACCATATGTGTACTTCAGTGATTGGTTTTGAAAATAAATGGGATGTTTTGTGAAGAAAGGGGGAAAGCAGGAGGGAAGTAAGAGTGTGAAAAGGAGGGAGGTGGAAAAAAAGGGGCTGGCGGTCTTAAAATGCTGTGAAGGCCAGATCACAAATAATAAAAGAGGGAAGGGGGAAAAAGAGAGAAGGAAAATGTGTTGAGTGCTAGCAGAACGAACGCAAGAGTGAGTCGTCCACGCCAGGAGCGCCGCACCACTCGTTTTGACTGGAACTCATTTAAGGAATTTTTTTTGTTGTTGGTTTTTCTCTTTTTTTTTTTCCCCCTGCGTAGCTGGGGCTCACTTGTTTTCCCTGTCTTTTCTTTCTTCCTTTCTTTCTCGCTCTCGGCCTCACACAAAGGCTGGTGGAGAAAGCCTGCGATCTAAATTGCCAGAACGGAGCGTGCAGTAGGGAGGGAGGGATAGAGACAAAGACGGAGAGAGAGAGAAGATATTTGCGATCGACTAGAGGAGAAGAGAGGAGATTGCTGGCAGATGCTGACTGGAAAAGAGCTGTTTATGCCCCGGAGGTAAAAGAAGTGAGACTATTTATAATCCGACCAACCTAACCCCCTGACCCGATCCTCTCTACTGCCCCTGTCACCCCCCACACGGCTCTCAAGTATGGAACAGCTGAGGGTAAGGTGAGGGTGCTTTCGGACAACGAGTGGCGGATAAAGACTGAGCAAGAAGAAAGGAGAGAGGGAAGAGGAGGAGAGGAGGGAGGGGGGAGAAAGAGAGGAGGTGGAGGGGATACCCTCAGGACACACTTGGAGAATCCCCCCTGCCCGCTCTTCTTGAATTTTTTTCTTTGGTTCTGCCACTGCCATGTGCCTCTCTTAATCTGAACAATGTGGAGACCGCATTTCCCAGGCAAGGAGCATGTTTCCTGTTGGTTGTTCTCTCTCTGTGTGTGTGTGTGTGTGTGTGTGTGTGTGTGTGTGTGTGTGGGGGGGGGGTGACATGTATGGGAGCATGTGTGTAGAGGGGGGGGGGTCTGTAAAGGCTTGAGGCAATTGAACCTCAACCTGTCTGCAATGTGTCATGAAAGAATGTGTGTGTGTTCATCTGTCTCTCCACTTGGCCTGAAACCAGTGAACTCTGTAAATCAATGAGGAAGGAAAGCGAGTGACTGAGCAGAGAAGATCGGGGGGGGGGGGGTTATTGAAGAATGGACATGCGTGTTACCAGTAGTCTGTCTGTCTGTGTGTGTGTGTGTGGTGCATGCATGTTCTTGTACAGTATTTGGCTCCTTTGTAAACATTATGTCGTTATTACCACAATAAATCCCAGAGAGTCTGTGTCTACATGGCAGGCAGTGGTGTGTGTGTGTGTGTGTGTGTGTGTGTGTGTGTTGTATGTACGGTCCGTGTGTGTGTTGTATGTACGGTCCATGTGTGTGTGTGTGTGTTGTATGTACGGTCCGTGTGTGTGTTGTATGTACGGTCCATGTGTGTGGTGTGTGTGTTGTATGTACGGTCCGTGTGTGTGTTGTATGTACGGTCATGTGTGGTAGTTCCATGTGTAAAGAATGCCAGTGTGGTTGAATGGGAGCTGAAGTGTCCACTACTGCCTGCTTTTGTATCTGACCCCCAAATGCTCTAGAGAGCGAGCCTCACCGGGGAGCACAAAGGCTGCCATTTAGGAAGAAGGATGTTCTTTCTCGTCATTCACCCTCTGTGTATCATGGTCTCGTTATCTCCCTCTCCAGCTCCTCCACTCTCTCTTATTTCCTTGTATTTCTTCTCCTTTTCTCTGTCTGCCCTCTCTTTTGGCAGGGGAGTGGTTGGTTGCTGGGGCTGGTAACAGGGCAAGGGCAGCATGGTGGTGATGGGAAGGATGGCAGGCAGAGGGAGGACAAGCAGGGGCTTTGTGTGCCTGCAGGGGGATAGGGAGGTGTGGAGGGGGGGCAGGGGCTTTGTGTGTCTGCAGGGGGATAGGGTGTGGAGGGGGGTGTAGAGGGGGGGGGCAGGGCGCCGATATGGTCCAGATGGGGTCTGGAAGGGGAAACCCTGGCAACAAAAGAAGATGATGTGATCTTTACTCTCTCTCTCTCTCTCTCTCCCTCTCCCTCTCCTCTCTCTCTCTCTCTCTCTCTCTCCCTCTTTCTCTCTCTCCCTCTCCCTCTCCTCTCCCTCTCCCTCTCCCTCTCCCTCTCCCTCTCCCTCTCCCTCTCCCTCTCCCTCTCCCTCTCCCTCTCCCTCTCCCTCCCTCTCTCTCTCTCTCTCTCTCTCTCTCTCTCTCTCTCTCTCTCTCTCTCTCTCTCTCTCTCTCTCTCTCTCTCTCTCTCTCCCTCTTTCTCTCTCTCTCTCTCTCTCTCTCTCTCTCTCTCTCTCCCTCTTTCTCTCTCTCTCCCTCTTTCTCTCTCTTTCTCCCTCTTTCTCTCTCTTTCTCCCTCTTTCTCTCTCTTTCTCCCTCTTTCTCTCTCTTTCTCTCTCTCTCTTGCTCACACACACACACACACACACACACACACACAGTAGGTACCGTAGCTCATGTTCTGACCCCGTGCTGATTCATACTGTACAATAGAGAATCCTAACCGTTTCCTTATTCATTCTATATAGGGGGTTAGAGGAGGGGCACGGGGAGGCTGTGTTTTGTGTGTGCATGAATATATACATGCCTGAGTGTGTGTGTGTGTGTGCATACGTGTGTGTCCATGTGTATTGTCATGTTTTATTTTATGAATGTGGATCGGGAGCTGGCCCTCTGAGGCAGGGCACTACCCATCCACGTACTGTCTCTCTGCACCAGGACTTAAAACATGCTTCTTTTGGCTACTGACCAGCCATAGACACACGTTACACTTATTCATGCTCCTGGCGTATGTTGATACACAACGACATGACACATTCACGTACCTGTCTTTTGTTCTTTTCTTAGTTGGAGTCAGAACCTCTCTTTCTATCGGCGTGTCAGTTAGTGAGGCCTGTTAGTTTGAGTGAAGATGTCTGTCTCACCACTGGTTGCCATATTGAGTCAGGAGAGTGAGACCCCCACTCTGAGCCAACCTGTAACCATGGCCTCAGCTAGGGAGTTGCTAGGTAACAAGAACCAGCTGTTGGTCCTAAGCTATTGAGCCCCTCTTGGCTCTTCATCTACAGCAGGAAAGACAGCAGTTCTATTAAACCCCATTCGGAGCACGGCAACCGCACCGCGGCAGAGCCCTGACATCACCGCGCCACGGAAAATCCTCCTCACTTCCTTTTGTGTTCTCCGTTTTATTGTTCAACGGGCTGGTGACTAGAGGCCAGGCTAGATATATTGAATGTATCACACACATACTTGAGTCATTGAGGCTGTGTTTTGTCATCTTTCATACACTTATTCAAGAAAGAGATGGGCAGAGTGGATGGATGATGAAAGCCAGGGGGTGGTTTAGATTGAAAGACAAGACTAGCTAACTTGTAGCAGCCACAATGTTATTTTTTCGTCCCATATAACAGTGGCTGTTTTGACTAGAGTAGCCAGTTAGCTTGCTAGCTAAGCTAGCCAGCTATATCTAGCTAGCCTAATTGAGGCCACATGCTGACCTTTCTCCTCAATTATTCAGATAAAGAAGCAGCCTAACTGTTGGTTGCTCGTTGTAGCCCTACTCCTTCTCATTTTGTTAACTTTTATTTACACAATTTAATTCCATCTTGCATTGCATTAGTGAACTAACTCTCCACTAGCTACGAGCCTCTGACGATTTGATTGGCTACCGGTCGTCTACCAGCCTCTTTATGGGCGCATGTAATAAAAAAACGATATTGAAAAGTTTGTTGTTTTACAAAATGTATATTCTTGTTTGTAACAATGTGACATGGATATTTTAATTACATTTAGAAAAAACCTTAAGTGTTAAAATAGTCCTAGAATTGATTTTTCTTGCAAAAATGAATACTCACACAAGTGTTCGAATACTAACGTCCGGATATTTAAATAACCATTTCTACCCATAATCTGTTTTGCGGAAAACCTGTGCAACACTCCATTATTTAGACAAACTATCTCACTGTTCTATTAGCAAGTATGCTAAACTGTTTGTTTCCAAATAGGACATTGTTACTGGAGCTATGCAGCATGTAAACAACAACATATCGGATATGTGAGACAGTCTTTGGTGTCTCAAGGTGGTCCATTTCAACCTAAAAGCTGGGTCTTCTGTCAGGAAACTTGTACAAACAACTGACAGCTAGTCTTTTGAAAGTAAAAGTGAAATGAGGCACACAGAAATATTACAGCATATCACTAATTCTGTTATTTGAAGGGTACTTAAAAAAAGTGAGTTTGCCAACACACGACGGCATACAATAGGATGGCAGCTACTAATGAAATCAAGTTCAAAGAGAAACTGATGAGAAAATTAAAATGAAGGATTGTTTCTCAATAGTTTCTCTCCCCTTAGGAAATGGCTCTCCTCTAAATCTGTGACTCACTCTCTGGCAGCGAATAAAAACTGTCTGATCGGGCATGGAACTAGACACCCTGTCGTTTTCTCTGAGGGAAAAGCACATTTCTATGAATGTTTTGTCTATTTCTGTTGTCAGAATCCAAAAAGGTTTTTAGTGACAGAACATCTGGGTTTTATCTGTGGATGGATGATCACGTCTCTGCTCTCTGACAGCTTCATTCATACTGGCCTGGTGTCAATCTCAAACGCATCCCGGGAGCAGCATCTCAACAACACTACATGGTGGTGACACACTCCCTTGGGAGTCTCAGAGCAATGTCCTCTATTGGTTGTGTTCGTGTTCTTTGATAATAATACAGAGGAAGTCAGAGTGAAATGGTGTATATTTGTTTCCACTTAAGCACATAGACCATAGGCCAAATAGTATCTCCTGTATTTACGTAGCTCAGGGTGTAGTAATTTATTAACTATGAAGTCTATCAGTGTATCAAATTGGTGTCTTCAAATGTTAGTGGCATCTTTATCCACAACATTCTTATTTTTATTTTATTTTCCTCAAAATGAGCCTAATATTGTGTCTAGTGTGTCTCGTCACCCTGTGTGGACTAGTGTTTACCCCTGCACTGGTTTCCTGTGACACAGGTGTTGGGTGGCGCTCAGGCTAGCCTGCCAAACTCCCATGGTGCTCAACAGACCAGTGCCTTTAGCACAGAGGACGGTGAGACACATTGTCAGGCTGGATTAGAAGCCAGTAAGTGCTGATCTAGGACCAGCTGTAGTGGTGGGTTTGATTGGACACACAACTTTAACTTCATGTTTGTTTCCCGGAACGCACAGGTTCCTGGCGGGTGGAAAAATATCAGGACCCACAACTAGGAACTTCAGTTTGCCATGGGTACGGCCTTGCAGCCTGTCCTTGGGATGTTAGCTGGCACAAATTTAGATCTCCTGAGCTAGTTAATTTCAGTGATCCTCAAGGGAGAGATTACAAACCCTATTAGCTGTCTGTTCCTGGTAGCAAATTGGTTGAGAATCACTGCTTGGGTAGCTAACACAAGTCTTGGTGTCTCTGGCAATGTTACTTATCACATGAGTGTGGTTCACAAAACCATGTGGGTTGCATAAGCACTGGTCCTGGACCAGCTGTGGTGATGAGATCCCAGAGGACACATCAGTTCTGTAATGATGTGGGATAGAGAGCTAGTCAACAAGAGCAGCTGGACTGGATGAATCCACACCAACTGTGTGTGTGTCCCTGTGAGCAGTGTGCACGTGTGTGTGTGTGTGCCTGTGAACAGTGTGCGTGTGTGCGTGTGTGTGTGTGTGTGTGTGTGTGTGTGTGTGTGTGTGTGTGTTCACTCTATTTACATATTATCCAGAACATGTAGGGGTTCCCAAGTGGCTCAGTGGTCTAAGACATTGCATCTCAGTGCTAGAGGCGTCACTGCAGACACCGTGGTTTGAATCCAGACTGTATCACAACCGGACATGATTGGGAGTTCCATTCCGGGTTTGGCCGGTGTAGGCCGTCATTGTAAATAAGAATGTGTTCTTAACTGACTTGCCTAGTTTAATAAAGATTAAATTAGTATTGCATTATGGCATTGAGAACATACTGGCACAGTGTGGAGCTGTAGCTGAAGGTGGAGGTGTTCTTTTCTCCCAGGCTGCTTTAAGAAGCTCTTCAGAATTTGTGACCAGGTATTATGTCCTCATTAGGCTCTCATTAGTGGCTAATTAACCAGCAATGTATCATGTATTTAGCACAGCTTCTTATTTGGTCTTATTAGGGAGCTGAAAGTCTATTGGCCACAAGGTAATAATTAATCAGAAGTATATTGACCCACTTCCTATAGTGTTGCCAGTTATATTCTCAACCACTTGGCCTAATATGACCTGCACCCTGCAGCAAATACACTACATAGTGGATTGGGCTATTTCAGCCACACCCGTTGCTGACTGTTATAAAATCGAGCACACCGCCATGCAATCTCCATAGACAAACACTGGCAGTAGAATGGCCTTACTGAAGAGCTCAGTGAGACAGAGAGCGAGAGAGAGAGAGAGAGAGACCCACTGCTCCCAGCAAATAGAGTATTTGAAAGAGGTTGTTTTCACCCATTCTGTGCTATGTTAATAAGAGTATAAGACTGGTGTGTGTCCGTGGAGCCGTATTTTACTCCAGAGCACCCTGTACAATCCCTCAGATGGAAAGTGAACTGTGCAGCGTATAGCTACAGTATATTGACCTCCACTCTTCCAGAGATATTGATGCTGTAGGTACCCTTTTCACTCAATTGTAAAGAGCAATGTTGTCATGGCAATTTCCTTCCTCTGCGCTCCTTCATGTACAAGGCTGTGAGAGTTGATTGACACAGTGTGAGAGGCACAGAGACACTAGCCCATGATCAAATCTATGCACTAGCCTTTCCAAACCCCTCCACACTCACATGGCTCAGTGGTTACCTCACAGTGGATACTGGCTGTCTGTCTGTCACAGTGGTGACCTCACAGTGGATACTGGCTGTCTGTCTGTCACAGTGGTGACCTCACAGTGGATACTGGCTGTCTGTCTGTCACAGTGGTGACCTCACAGTGGATACTGGCTGTCTGTCTGTCACAGTGGTGACCTCACAGTGGATACTGGCTGTCTGTCTGTCACAGTGGTGACCTCACAGTGGATACTGGCTGTCTGTCTGTCACAGTGGTGACCTCACAGTGGATACTGGCTGTCTGTCACAGTGGTGACCTCACAGTGGATACTGGCTGTCTGTCACAGTGGTGACCACACAGTGGATACTGGCTGTCTGTCACAGTGGTGACCACACAGTGGATACTGGCTGTCTATCACAGTGGTGACCACACAGTGGATACTGGCTGTCTATCACAGTGGTGACCACACAGTGGATACTGGCTGTCTATCACAGTGGTGACCACACAGTGGATACTGGCTGTCTATCACAGTGGTGATCTCACAGTATATACTGGCAGTCTGTCACACTGGTGACCTCACAGTGGATACTGGCTGTCTGTCACAGTGGTGACCACACAGTGGATACTGGCTGTCTGTCACAGTGGTGACCTCACAGTGGATTCTGGCTGTCTGTCACACTGGTGACCTCACAGTGGATATTGGCTGTCTATCACAGTGGTGACCACACAGTATATACTGGCAGTCTGTCACAGTGGTGACCTCACAGTGGATACTGGCTGTCTGTCACACTGGTGACCTCACAGTGGATATTGGCTGTCTATCACAGTGGTGACTACACAGTGGATACTGGCTGTCTGTCACAGTGGTGACCTCACAGTGGATACTGGCTGTCTGTCACACTGGTGACCTCACAGTGGATATTGGCTGTCTATCACAGTGGTGACCACACAGTGGATACTGGCTGTCTGTCACAGCGGTGACGTTATACAGGATGTCTATACTGTAGGTGCTCTATAGGTGTTTCTCGTTCAGTGCTATCCCTACCCTCACCTTAGGGTTTCCACCTCACTGGTTACTGCCACCAAGATGAAATTCATACATTTAGTAGGCTGGATTCAGTTTTATGTTGTGTTTAGCTGGTTTTTGTTATTACAAAAACTTTATGGAGAACCAAAGAGTGTTATTGTAAAGCACATTATTTTGGTGTTACATTCTGACAGTATTCTCTTTGTTTTCCTGATGATATCTTGTGCTCTCATTCGACGGGCACGGGTTACAGTTCTCGAGAGATATATTGTGTTCTTCGACGGGCACAGGTTACAGTTCTCGAGAGATATCTTGTGTTCTCTTCGACGGGCACAGGTTACAGTTCTCGAGAGATATCTTGTGTTCTCTTCGACGGGCACAGGTTAGAGAGAGAGTGCGAAAAGAAAAGCAGATCTGCTCCCCAGTAGCACAGATGCCACTAAATAAAATATTTCATAATCCTGCCCAAATCCTGTAATCACCATGACAACAGCAGTAGGGAGCGAGGGGGCGATGGAGGAGTCGTGTGCACTTCCCCGCTTTCCTTTTTTTTTGTTCCATTCTGTCCAGTCACTCTTCTGGTTTTCTCTCTCTGTTTCCTTCTTGAATTGTATCTCTGGAGTTGGCAAGGTACTGTAGGTCACTGATGTGTTACCATTCAATCACCAGGGATGATTCATTGTTGATATTGTTCGGTGTGTGGAGAAGGTTGAGAGATTGTGGTCTATAGTATGAGGCTGTAACAGATGCAGAAAGGCAAGTGCGTGTGTGACACACACACACACACACACACACACACACACACACAGACTGCCCCGGCAATGTTGTGATAGGGTGGGAGTGACCTCATTGGGTGAAAGTCCTTGTTCCCTGGTATCAGGAGTTACCGGGAGTCCCATCATGAGACACATTTTACATGACAGTAGTGAGTGCATACAGAAGAGGTGTTGGTTATTTTTAGGAAGTGTTGAGTGTGTGTTATGGATCTGTCTTACCAGGTGAGAGCAAATAATAGTGGAGAAGTCCAGTTTGAGGCAGAGCATTCATTGTACCAAACTGTCAGTCTTCACAGCAAACATCTTGTGTACATGATTGTAAAAAGATTGCATACACACATCCAATGTCTTTGAGAAGGTTCTGTTCTGTTGAAAAGACACACTGCAATACTCCCATGTGGTTTATTGTTGACAATGTTCCGACCCTTCAGGTTTTCATTTGGTTTCCTGTGTGTCTTACAGTGCTACAGTGTGTGCTTTAGGGAGGCTTCATAATGAACGTCTCTCTCTGTCTCTCTCTGTCTCTCTCTCTCTCTGTCTCTCTCTTTCTCTCTCTCTGTCCCTCTCTGTAGGTATCCGGCCGCAGATCATGAATGGGCCCATGCACCCTCGCCCCCTAGTGGCCCTATTGGATGGACGTGACTGTACAGTTGAGATGCCCATCCTCAAAGACCTGGCCACCGTGGCCTTCTGTGACGCCCAGTCCACACAGGAGATCCATGAGAAGGTTCAACGCGCACACACACACACAACACACACGCACACATACATACAGGCACACACTAGACACTGAGACTGCATGGGCTTCCACAAAAGAATAAGCATTAACAATGTGCATGCCCTCAATTCAAACTGTAGCTCTTCATCTCCCCCTCCTCTTCCTCCCCTTATCCCCCTCCTCCTCTTCCTCCTCTTCCTCTTCTCTTTCTGTAACATAAAACTGATATCTTAGGACAGTATATTGGATCTCTCAGGGATTTCATTATGATTTAATGTCATTGGGTGTCAGTGTGCTCCTCCTCTCCTCTGGTTGTTAAATAAAGAGGCTGGTTATGGGACAGGATTGTCATAGTAATACTGAGGTAGCTATATCTGCAACATACCAACCAGTGCAAGATCAAATCTTCCCCTCTTCCTGTAAAGTTACTAAATGTGCAAAAAGTATGTTAAAACTGCAAAACGTCACTTTTTGGTGATCCGATTAAATTCACATAGAAATGTGAGTTCTAGACCATTCTAATTGAAAGATGGTCTAAGGAGCAGTAGATGTGTTAAGTTTCATTTTTGCATCTTTTGCTTTTAATTTTGTCCGCCAGCTTCAAACAGCTGAAAATACAAATATGGTTGTAGAAAATATAATTCCACAGCGGTTTAGATGGTACAATGATTCTCTACACAATGACTGCCTGTTTTGTCACATAAACTGACATTTGATCAGCTAGGGTGATTTCTGCATATTGCACCTTTTAAACAAAGCAAAGCAATTTCCATGTATTGTATATGTTGACCTTACAGTTTATCAGCGTTGAAAACCCCTAATAATCAGTGATAATCATATTGCCTATGATCTTGTGTACAAGGTTTGTTGACATAGCTTTTGTCAGAAAAGGAGATTTTAAACAATTTAAAGATGTGTGTATATATATATATATATTTGGGTGTGACACACAGAGGGAGCGAGTGAGATGGGAGAATAGAAAGGGTTGGATGGATGGAGGGAAGGAGAAAGTGAGAGGAAAAATAGGACCCGGGTTCTGTGGATCTCTTTTGACACGCTTCTCTCTGGACCCTGGCCTCTCCGTGCTCCCCTGCTCACACACACCAAGGCCTTTCTGCCCAAACAGCTGTTGTTTGCACATACGTTACACAGCGAGGCTGCCCGGCCTGGGTATAGAGATATCGACAGAGCTCCCGCCTTTGTCTGCGAGTCAGAGACAGCAGGGACAGCAGACACAACACACAAGAGGAGAAAGGACCCCACACTCACACGCAAACAAACTCACAAATACACACTAACTCATACACACACGCCGACTCACATTTACACACACACACACACACACACACGCACACACTTACGTCACCTCTCATACACAAATTCACACACTTTCATCATACATACTGAAACACACACGTTGCTACCTCTCTGCATGCATCGCCTGAGAAAGATGAGCCAAGTTACTTCCCTGACAGGAGCCTGAATCTGTATATTTCTTCCCAGTGCATTACATAGCATTAGCGCACTATTCGGATGTTACAATGACTCACTATCCATTTCAAAGCAGTGCTAGCGTGCTCTCATCATGTTTTGGTGTTGACTTGTCACTCTATGGGAGGGTTGTGTTGTGAAAAAGGTTAGCGTGCTAGCGTGTTATTTCTCCCTCTGATGTCAGAACAATGTAAGCAGTTTAACCATCTGTTTGTGGGCTTGTTACCTTGAGTTAGTGAGTGAATTGTGAAGTGAAGTGTTTAGCATTATATCAGCTTTTATCTGTACAATAGAGTGGTGTACCAATACCATTCCACCCCCACACAAAATCTCCTCACATAATTTTGATCTGGATAAAAACATTCAGAAGAACTGGCCTCGTGACATGTATGGGGTCGAGTCCATCACTCAATACTATATCAAACTGCTTTTTGTAATACGGGTCCAACATCCTAAATCACTCGGTCAGTTGTCCCATTTAGACGGACACGTTGCTCAGTGATTAACGACTCACACAGCATTGGTCATGTATTGTCTCCAGCCAAACATGCCTCTGAGGAGAGCTTTGACCTTGAATTAGCATCTAGTGCTGCTAGCTCAGCTAGCTCTTATAAAATCGTTATGGAAAGTCACAGCTATGCTAATTTGGCAGGCCATGCTAATGCAGTTAGCCAGAGGAGAATTTAAACCTATTATTTACCCAAAGCGCCTGATATGCTATCTGCTAGGCTATCTGCAATGCTGTCTGGGGATCTGGATAACCATCAATCCAGTATGTGACCCTGCACGTCTCCACCCTCACCTTGTTTCCATATACAGATTCTGGTAATGCTTTTGACACGTACGCACACAAAGCCCCCCCAAAATTATGTTAATTAGTTTATTCAACATTTTTAAAGATAATTATGAAATGCCTTTGATGAGGATGATGATGATGATGATGATGATGATGGTGACTCTCCTTTTCTCCACCAGGTGCTGAACGAGGCAGTAGGGGCCATGATGTACCACACCATCACCTTGACCAGAGAAGACCTGGAGAAGTTCAAGGCTCTGCGCATCATCATTCGCATTGGCAGCGGCTACGACAACATCGACATCAAGGCAGCCGGAGAGATGGGTAAGAGAGAGAAACAGAGAGGAGAGAGGGAGGAGATCAAACTTTATTGATTCCCCATAAGGCAACATTTTATTGGACAGACACAACATAGAAACAACAACCACCCACTCCTCAGCACTGCAGCCAAGACTTTATGGTATGTAGCCAAACCAAACACTACTCGTATACTTCAATACATAGCATTATCAAGTATTATCTCTTAAATACACAGACAACAGCTGTGAAAGCATTGCTAAGAAATACTCCCCCACATATTTAATTTTTGCCCCAGGCATGTCACTTAATAATTAAAACAAAAATCATGAATACACATAGTAGCCTGGTGTGAAACGTGTCTTTCATTGAACTTTTTTTGCACTATAATTTAAGAAAAGCTACAATTCGAATCAATGTCAGTCGTTGCCTTTCCAAGTGGGTACATGTTTCTTGGATACTTAGTTGTTCCTTCCATAACCAGCACATTGCTGTGCACAGGGCTTCTACTTATTTTTGGCTTCTACTTATCTTCCCTCTCTCTTTGCCAGGCATCGCGGTGTGTAACATCCCATCGGCGGCGGTGGAGGAGACAGCAGACTCCACTCTGTGCCACATTCTCAACCTGTACCGGCGGAACACCTGGCTGTACCAGGCTCTCCGGGAGGGTACTCGGGTCCAGAGTGTGGAGCAGATCAGAGAGGTGGCGTCCGGAGCCGCCAGGATCCGAGGAGAAACGCTGGGCCTCATCGGCTTTGGTGAGTCACGGGAGATGTCTGTCTTTGGCAGTAACACACTCAGTTGTGATAGTGCTTTATTCTCATATACACACAGCCATAACATTCTGATCCACTTCTGACACTGGATTCGTGTGTATGTCTACAGGTCGTTCAGGGCAGGCGGTGGCAGTGCGGGCCAAGGTGTTTGGCTTCAACGTGATTTTCTATGACCCGTACCTGCAGGACGGTCTGGAGCGTTCGCTAGGTGTTCAACGTGTCTACACCCTGCAGGACTTGCTCTACCAGAGTGACTGTGTCTCCCTGCACTGCAATCTGAATGAACATAACCACCACCTCATCAACGACTTCACCATCAAACAGGTACACACACTCACATGCATACATGCATGCATACATGCATACATACATACATACATACATACATACATACATACATACATACATACATACATACATACATACATACATACATACATACATACATACATACATACATACATACATACATACATACATACATACATACATACATAGCTAAAATAGGCCAGAATTTACCATGCACACAGCCTCATGGCCTAGTTGTTGATCAGCACTGCCACCTAGAGGCAGCTTTTCAAACCGCATGCTGCCATATACATTTACATTTATAGTCATTTAGCAGACACTCTTGTCCAGAGCAACTTACAGTTAGTTAGTGTAGACATGTTCATACTTTTATTTCTTCATACTGGTCCCCCGTGGGAATCAAACCCAATACCCTGGCGTTGCAAGCACCATGCTCTGCCATCTGAGCTACACGGGACCCATAGAAGTCTAACATCAATTTCCTCTTTGAAATGTGAGGAAGGGTCTCATCAAGGAAGAACCTGGTTAACGTGCTAATTATATATTCATACAAACCATATAAATATTTCTTAAAGAACATCACTATTTTGCTGCCAACAGATCTGTGTTTGTACCTGAGTCTATGGCTTGTGCCTTTTACAGACTAGATTCAACTAGGACTCTGTGCCTTGAATTTCAGCTTTTGTCAAAATGAAGAGATTACTTTTATCCATATACTCTCATTTAATCTCTGTCTCTCTCTTTTGGTACAGATAAGTTTTATTCCATTAACTTTTTGGTATTTGAATCTAAACTGTTGGTACGAGGAGCAGCGTACCGCAGCACACCTCAGGGCTTTATGGTTGAAAGCACCGCTGCAGGCACATACTGTACAAGTGGGCTCCACATGTGTATTCTCCAGGAGAGGGAATGTCACTTAATCGCATCGTAGATATCTACTATCTATTTGATGTTAGTGAAACAGGTTTACGTTTGTTTAAGATACGTCAGGGTGCGTTCCTGGTTAACTCTGCGCGGGGAGGTTTGGTGGATGAGAAGGCCTTGGCTCAGGCCCTGAAAGAGGGCAGGATACGGGGGGCCGCCCTGGACGTCCATGAGTCTGAACCCTTCAGGTGAGTGTGTGTTTCCGTGTGAATAGGTAACTTCATCAACTCCGTTATCCAGTTCACCTTAGCCAATATCTTTCTCTGGTGTGTAGTTTTACCCAGGGTCCTCTGAAGGATGCTCCCAACCTGATCTGTACTCCTCATACGGCCTGGTACAGTGAACAGGCCTCGCTGGAGATGAGAGAGGCAGCTGCAACAGAGATACGCAGAGCCGTCACTGGTACACACACACACACACACATTTATCACACTTAGAAACTCATTTGGAGCTGATTCTTTACTGGAGTGTTTTTTTTTTTGTTTTTTTTTTTAATGCAGGCCGTATCCCCGACAGTTTACGAAACTGTGTCAACAAGGAGTTCTTTGTTACCACGGCTCCCTGGACAGTTGAACAGCAACAAATGCACCCTGAACTCAACGGTGCTGCGTACAGGTATCAATCACAACCAAACAAATCGTTATATAGGGAATCCCTATTTTTGGTCAGGTCCACCTCCTCTTGCGTATATTATCCACATTAACAGGACTTAAACATGTTGATAAAAATAGGAATAAAAATAAAACTGTTACAGCAGGAGTCATTTCCATGATCAGATATATATTTTTTTTATTAATATATGATAACGTCTTGGTGGTATTTCAGTCTTGGTTTCCGTAGTGGCTTAGAGTGGAAATGAAGTGCAATAGGGAAACATTGATTAGCTACTAACTACCATCCCCTGCTTTTATTTGTCAGGAAGTCACAGTAATGACCTCAGTCTCTCACCCTATACCTATTGTCTCAACTGGACTGAACTACTTTTCTTACACAGCCGAGTCAACCAAACCATGGTACAGGCCATAGGAACGGGGGGGATGCAAGACAAATTATATACCTAACAGAGAACCAGGTAAATACTACCAATTCTGACCCACAGTGACGGGCTCAGGCCCACAGTGACGGGCTCAGGCCCACAGTGACGGGCTCAGGCCCACAGTGACGGGCTCAGGCCCACAGTGACGGGCTCAGGCCCACAGTGACGGGCTCAGGCCCACAGTGACGGGCTCAGGCCCACAGTGACGGGCTCAGGCCCACCTGGGCTGACCAAAGCAAAACCGCTGTTGGTTTTCATGATACTGAAAAGTATAGTCTGTGTCTGCTTTATTTCCTACCCAATATACCTGCTCTGCCCCCCCCCCTCTCATTGTACCCACCCATCTCCTACCCCAAAACCAACAGATGTGGCCAAACCTACCTAAATCAGCGTTGTATTCCATATTCCTGCACAGGAAGTATGAGGGTTACTTAGGTATATCTGTGACATTTGTATAATTTTCCCTCCTAAACTCCCCTTTTTCCTCACACAGTTCAGTATCTGTCCCCTGAAATATTCTGTCAGGAATCTTTGCCTGACCTGCCTTCCCTAGCCTTACACCATTATCTTATGCCAACTATGTAGTTGATATTAGTGGTTTTGTAAATCAAGATATATTTCTCTGATACGTTTATCAGTTTCCCAAGAACAACAGATGAGGTCTTGTGGTCGTTTTGAATCCTGAATTGACATGTAAGAGTTGAATCAGTTTTCAGATTTCATGTGATGTCTGTTTTGCACCACATTTCTCAAATTTTTGACTTCACTTTCTCTGATTTAGAAAATTCTCCACTGAATTTGATCCTTTGCCTCATTTCTAAAGTGAGGCAACACATGTTTTTAAATGTAGAAACTTAAAATGTCAATTTGAAGGCTTATCAGGTTGTTGTAACCCATGAGGAATTGTTATGGTACCATGTGACCTCACCAATGTCTCCCTGGCACAGGTACCCCCCTGGTGTGGTTGGTGTGGCCTCTGGTGGGATCCAAGGGCCAATGGAGGGGATGGTGCCTGGGGGGGTGCCCATCACCCACACCCTGCCCTCCGGTACCCAACCCTCCCAGGCCCCATCCCCCGACCAGCCCTCCAAACACGGGGAGCCCATGAGAGAGCACATGACCGAGCCATAACTCTGCATCCAGAGAGGAAGGAGTTCATATATACACAACTGACCCACACACTCTTAGACCAGCAGACTGATCGTTATAGTTCACCGGAACCAAGTGAAGATAGTGAATATATTCTGCTACTCCAAAGTGGGGACCGTCAACTTATGTTCCAAGGATCCTCTTTTTTTTTTTTTATAGATTCTTGTTTTTTTGGGACACGTTGTTACCGCATGCCAGAGTTAAGGCCCATCCACCTTGACTGACCCTCCAATAGGAGAGCTTGGAAGGACAATGACATCATCTGTTACTGGCCAGCCTCCAACCCCACCCTGCCTCATTCCATCATTTCAGTTCATGTGTGTCTATTTTTCTTTCCTCTGTTCTGAGACCACAAGTGAATCTGTCTTTCTGTTCTTCAATGTGAAAAAAATAAATGATTAAGAAATGACATATAGTTATCAGACCGTAGAAAAAGACAATTGCTGTTGCCGATGGCATCAGCAGTCTCAATGGGGACTTCTAAACCCTGTCCTAGTCCATCTCTCACCCTGTAGGTTGCTGGCTTCTGAATGTACAGACAGGATTTGATGGACACATCAGGGTTGCCAGATCTCTTGAGCCTCATGACCAGTACGAGACAAAAACAATAAGCCCAAATTGCCATCCAGAAGAACCAAAACCAAACTCAATTGAAGTGAATATAGGACCTGAAAACCTCGTTTGAATTTGTCCATTCTGAACATCTCTCAACCCTTGAACACCCAATGTATTACAGAGAAGATTTTGATTTTTCAGACATCTAGTTTCTCTGAAGAGCTTCTTCAAAGCTCCAGGTTCTGACGCACAAGGTGGATGAGAGACTGTTGTTGTAAAGGTCATGATCGCAATCTTAGACAATGTAAACTTTTAACTGTTGATTAACTGCCTTTCATTCCAACTCTGGATTCAGTAATCACATGTGGTGGTCTGTCACTAAAATATTGAAATAAGAAATGCATGCAAAAGCCGTTCTAACTGTTAAAAGCTCCTCTGCTTTTATCTGGACCTCCACGTCATGGATTTGGACAGTCACAGGTGTTTGTATGCTAGAGGGCTCTCTTAAAATGTCCTGTTTTTTTTTTCTCACCAAAAGGACCTACACAGTAGCACCAGCCAGACAGGAAAGGGTTTGGAAATTGAGGTTACTGGACTCAGGAAAAATAACTTTTGCAGATATAATCTTTATCCCCAAATTCTGTCTGAAAGAAAAAAAAGTTTGGGTCGTTCCGCGTGTTTCCACCTTTTCTTCATTGTGGTATTTTTATAAATCAAACCTCTTGTTTTTTGGTGTTCAAGGTTTTTGCAGAGTCCTGTTAGATTTGTATTGGCTAGTTAAATGTTCTTATAATCATAGTCTTATGTGAACCACCCTTTTTTTTCTGTTCTGATAATGAAAGCCAGTTGGAGCTCTTGGAGGCATCGCTCACTCTGAGCAATAGCAACATCTCTAGTGCCCTGACTTTAGCAAGACAAGGCTGCTAACAGATTGTTTGGTTTTTAGTGTGAGTATTTGTATTTGTACGAGGTGAACATAACATTCAGTGCAGTTCAAATAAAAAAATGTTGTTCTATCAGGCTCTGTGAAAGGTTTGTGAAATTAGTGTTTGACTTTGCTGCTTATTTATGCATAGTTTATACAGTCGTGGTCAAAAGTTTTGAGAATGACAAGTATTGGTCTCCACAACGTTTGCTGCTTCAGTGTTCTTAGATCTTTATGTCAGTAGTTACTATGGTAACACTGAAGTATAATTACAAGTATTCCATAAGTGTCAAAGGCTTTCATTGACAATGACATTAAGTTTATGCAAAGAGTCAATATTTAGTGTTGACCCTTTTTCAAGACCTCTGCAAACGGCATGCTGTCAATTAACTTCAGGGCCACATCCTGACTGATGGCAGGCCATTCTTGCATAATCAATGCTTGGAGTTTGTCAGAAGTTGTGGGTTTTTGTTTGTCCACAAGTTCTTTTTTTCTGTCTGTGCCGCGACCCACACACTATAGCAAGGTCAGGCTTTTAAATCTACAAACCATCAGTCAAATCTGCAAATATTGCATAACTACAAAGCAGCATACAGGTGATGCTCAATAACTACATTGTAATACACCATAAAAGTTAACAGGAAACACGACAGAGAACAATAAACATGAGAATGACTTAGTGGGATTTGTTTTAATGTTGACATTGAATGTGTCTTACTCGCACTCTCCTCTCAAAAAAAAGCACCAAAACGTCCAACTGAGGTACTAAAAATGACAAGGGAACTGAAGTAAACTTTCACAGATAGTTATTTGCAACAAATGCAACAATTGCAACAAATGTCTTCATGACAAAACCACAAAAAGAAATACAGAGAATCAAAAGATCTTCGGCTCAAACGCTCTCAAACAAATAAATATATAGAATTAGTTTGGAGATCAAAAGTAAATAAATAAACTTCATTTTGGCCATTCTGAAAAAAAAAAAAAAGTGTCAACTAAACACCAATTTGCATGATCTCCTAAACCTTATGACACCAGCTTTGAGGTGAGAAGGGAACTTCCTTTTCAAAGCTTCATAAACTACCTTCATTCAAGCAGTTAGTCATAAGTGTGCAGTGCTTAGTATTAAAGGGATACTTTCCAATGAAACCCTTTATATACTTCACCAGATGAACCCGTGGATACCATTAATCTCAGCGTGCGGTTTAAAGGAAGTTGATAACTAGCATTAGCACAATAAAGTCTATGGTAACTGCTAGCAGATACCATAGCGCAGTGAATGGAAGTGTAACGCTTGTTAGCATTGGCTCACAAAACTACCTCTAACTTCCTTCATACTGGATGCAGAGAAACATTTGATCCCCACGGGTTCATCTGACTCTGGGGAAGTAGATAAAGGGCTTCGTTGCCAAAATGATGAAGTATCCCTTGGGTGCCCCGACTCAAATATATGTTGGCCTCGACCCTACCCATCAAAAAAACAAGCCAACTCTTTAAACTGGAAAAACAACTAAAAAAGGACAACAATTTGGGAAGTGTGCTTTCGTCAGTGCCCATAATAAACAGATATAAAGATTCCTTTTTTTGAATAACCACATGCATTTACACTTTTTGGCTAAAGATATAACATTTTAAAAAATGAACATCAATAAAGATCAATAGCATTTAAACTAAAGCTTTATTTCTGATCATCCTCAGGTCTTTTTGCAGCAATGGAGTTTCTGTCAGTCTCTCAGGTTCGTCCAGATAGTTGTGTGTATGTGTGTCCTCTGAAGGGTAGGGTCGTGATTACGTCCCCTTTCAGTCAGTGATTACCTCCCTTTTCAGTCAGTGATTACCTCCCCTTTCAGTCAGTGATTACCTCCCCTTTCAGTCAGTGATTACCTCCCCTTTCAGTCAGTGATTACCTCCCCTTTCAGTCAGTGATTACCTCCCCTTTCAGTCAGTGATTACCTCCCCTTTCAGTCAGTGATTACGTCCCCTTTCAGTCAGTGATTACGTCCCCTTTCAGTCAGTGATTACCTCCCCTTTCAGTCAGTGATTACCTCCCCTTTCAGTCAGTGATTACCTCCCCTTTCAGTCAGTGATTACCTCCCCTTTCAGTCAGTGATTACGTCCCCTTTCAGTCAGTGATTACCTCCCCTTTCAGTCAGTGATTACCTCCCCTTTCAGTCAGTGATTACCTCCCCTTTCAGTCAGTGATTACGTCCCCTTTCAGTCAGTGATTACCTCCCCTTTCAGTCAGTGATTACCTCCCCTTTCAGTCAGTGATTACCTCCCCTTTCAGTCAGTGATTACCTCCCCTTTCAGTCAGTGATTACCTCCCCTTTCAGTCAGTGATTACCTCCCCTTTCAGTCAGTGATTACCTCCCCTTTCAGTCAGTGATTACCTCCCCTTTCAGTCAGTGATTACCTCCCCTTTCAGTCAGTGATTACCTCCCCTTTCAGTCAGTGATTACGTCCCCTTTCAGTCAGTGATTACCTCCCCTTTCAGTCAGTGATTACCTCCCCTTTCAGTCAGTGATTACCTCCCCTTTCAGTCAGTGATTACCTCCCCTTTCTGTCTGTCCATACAAGTAAAGGAGGAAAAACAGTGCGGACTCCTACACCGGGGGACCCCGCCCACTCCCATTTTGTCACTCATCCTCCTCCTCCTCCTCCTCTTCTTCCTCCTCCTCGCCGTCGGAGAGCGAGGCACAGGGGCGGATCTGTCGGTAACCGTCCAGCCACTTCTCCACCATCTGTGTGACCAGGGGGTGGTTCCGCCGGCGGCAGCTCTTCTGCATGGCCACCAGCACTCCGCCCTCCGTCACGCAGCAGTCCAACCACTCCCTCAGCAGC
Organism: Thymallus thymallus; assembly: GCA_023634145.1. NCBI lineage: Eukaryota > Metazoa > Chordata > Actinopteri > Salmoniformes > Salmonidae > Thymallus > Thymallus thymallus. The sequence goes on from CM042388.1 coordinate 46,233,887, forward strand.
TTCTCCTGCTGCTGTTCATTTCCCATCTGACACACAGACAACAGAACCAACAACCAGACTTTAGAGAATGCTCTCATACTGAGAAAATCCCTTACTTTTCACATTCCAGTCACTTCACGAGAATAGCTAAATACTTATACATACGTTTTACACTATAGTCACTTAGCAGATAGTTCTATTATACTATGTAATCAGCATGAATGGCGAAATTAGATTGAATCCTTGAAAAGCAGCGAGTCAGGAGGTCCATATTAATATTCATGATACGACAGCGGGATCTCCCTCCTACCTCCTGTACTGAGAGGAAGTGGATGTGGAGCAACTTTCTCTCACTGTCCACCAGCGGTAGGAAGGTGACTGTGACGTCATCGTCTGTGTTGAGGTTGGCGCCTGCGCCTCGATTGTCATAGCCATCATTCTCCATGGCAACCAGTGCAGAGAAGTGGCCACGCGTGTAGCCCAGAGCGATGGGACTCTTCCAACAGAAACTCTGCTCCCACAGCAGGGGCAAGTACACACCTGGAGAGAGGGAGATAAGGGGGAGATGTAGAGTGAAGGAGGAAGAGGGTGAGAAATGGAGAGGGGGAATCGAGGGAGGAGGGACAGAAAGAAAGAGGAAGAAAGAGGACAAACCAAAAAAAAAAAAACAGGCTGAGATATTGTCAAAACAGGCTGACATATTGTTTACCAACAGTTTCCCAAACACAATGGACACTTTCCCTGAGACTATTCCATCAGCCTCGTAACCCAATAGACAGCCTCTACAAGTGAACGCGAGACTTCACCTTGTGACCTTAACTGAAAACCCTCACTGTTGAACAGTCTGCCATTGTGTGTTTACTGGGTTCACCTGGCGACCAATTTAAACAGCTTTCTCCCTCCTTCCCCCCCTCCCCCCCTTCCTCCTCCCCCCTTCCTCCTCCCCCCTCATGGGAAACCCGCTTTACACTACAACTCCCTATTCTCATTATGGCAAACATATGCTGAGAGACATAGGCTACTAACAGCATGTACAGTGAACGATGCTCCTGCATTGTCAGAGGGTGGGGTGGGATTATTTTGGCGGAATTGTTCTTCGAATGGTTTTAGAGTCACAGCAATGGAACAATCACAAGAAAGAGATTGTAATCCTTCTCCCTTTACTAAACAGATTGTAATCCTTCTCCCTTTACTAAACAGATTGTAATCCTTCTCCCTTTACTAAACAGATTGTAATCCTTCTCCCTTTACTAAACAGATTGTAATCCTTCTCCCTTTACTAAACAGATTGTAATCCTTCTCCCTTTACTAAACAGATTGTAATCCTTCTCCCTTTACTAAACAGATTGTAATCCTTCTCCCTTTACTAAACAGATTGTAATCCTTCTCCCTTTACTAAACAGATTGTAATCCTTCTCCCTTTACTAAACAGATTGTAATCTACTTGGACTGATTCTTGATGCGGCTACAGTTCCTGTTAGAATGAGAAGAGAGATTATGTGAGCATTGCGATGTATTCAGACACGCTTGTGCCATTTCACACAGGGACTCTGCATCTACAAACTAGGGATGTGTCAAATGGAAAAACATTCTTAATGTTTAAACTGCAAAAAAAAAAAAAGGGGTTTCCATTAAAACGATAAGACATTTTTAGAAACTCCTATGTGAATTGGCAATGCAGCTGCGCTGCTACCAGCAATGGTTTGGGTCTCAGTGTGCCCCTTTCAGATGGTTAAGCACCTGTACCTCCAAGTGCAGAGTATAGGCAGGTCGGCCACCAGGCGAGGGTGGAGGGGCAGAGTATAGGCAGGTCGAGAGTCAGAACCCTGCACTAGGCCCATCTATCGGCAATCAAAAGCTGCATCTCGCAATTTCTTGCCTTGCAATGTCTCGCAACTTCAGTAAAGCAGGGCCTATTATCAATGAATAGGCTAGGCTATTGAGATGAGCGAGATGCAACACTTAACCCTCACAGTTACACACAGTATCTGTCAAATCAAATGTTATGTCACATGCGCCAAATACAACAGGCGTACACCTTAACGTGAAATGCTTACTTACAAGCCCTTAACCAACAACGCAGTTCAAGAAATAGAGTTAAGAAAATATTTACTAAATAAACTAAAGTAATTTTTTTAATTAAAAGTAACAATAAAATAACAACAACAAGGCTATATACAGGGGGTACCGGTTAGTCGGGGTAATTTGTACATGTAGGTAGGGGTAAAGTGACTATGCATGGGGGGGGTTGGTGTCAATGTAAATAGTCCAGGTGCCCATTTGATTTATTGTTCAGCAGTCTTATGGCTTGGGGGTAGAAGCTGTTAAGGAGCCTTTTGGACCTAGACTTGGCGCTCCGGTACCACTTGCCGTGCGGTAGCAGAGAGAACAGTCTATGACTGGGGTGGCTGGAGTCTTTGATAATTTTTTGGGCCTCCCTCAGACACCGCCTAGTATATAGATCCTGGTGGCAGGAAGATTGGCCCCAGTGATGTCCTGGGCCGTACACACTACCCTCTGTAGCGCTTTACGGTCGCATGCCGAGCAGTTGCGGTACCAGGCAGTGATGCAACCGGTCAGGATGCTCTCTACGTTGCAGCTGTGGACCCATGCCAAATCTTTTCAGTCTCCTTTTCCTGTAGTCCACGATCATCTCCTTTGTCTTGATCACGTTGAGGGAGAGGTTGTTGTCCTGGCACCACACGGCCAGGTCTCTGACCTCCTCCCAATAGGCTGTCTCATCGTTGTCGGTGATCAGGCCTACCACTGTTGTGTCGTCAGCAAACTTAATGGTGGTGTTGGAGTTGTGCTTGGCCACGCAGTCGTGGGTGAACAGGGAGTACAGGAGGGGACTAAGCACGCACCCCTGAGGGGCCCCAGTGTTGAGGATCAGCGTGGCAAATGTGTTGTTGCCTACCTTTACCACCTGGGGGCAGCCCGTCAGGAAGTCTAGGATCCAGTTGCAGAGGGAGGTGTTTAGTCCCAGGGTCCTTAGCTTAGTGGTGAGCTTTGTGGGCACTATGGTGTTGAACTCTGATCTGTGGTAAATGAACAGCATTCTCACGTAGGTGTTCCTTTTGTCCAGGTGTGAAAGGACAGTGTGGAGTGTGATAGAGATTGCGTCATCTGTGTATCTGTTGGGGCGGTATGAGGAGTGTTGGAGTGGGTCTAGGGTTTCTGGGATGATGGTGCTGATGTGAGCCATGACCAGGTTTGCCTCACGCTGCTCAGAGCGTGGTAGCCAGGGAAACAGTGGGGAAGCATGGTAGCCAGGCGTGGTAGCCAGGCAACAGTGGGAAGCGTGGTAGCCAGGCGTGGTAGCCAGGCAACAGTGGGAAGCGTGGTAGCCAGGGAAACAGTGGGGAAGCGTGGTAGCCAGGCAACAGTGGGAAGCGTGGTAGCCAGGCGTGGTAGCCAGGCAACAGTGGGAAGCGTGGTAGCCAGGCGTGGTAGCCAGGGAAACAGTGGGGAAGCGTGGTAGCCAGAGCAACAGTGGGAAGCGTGGTAGCCAGGCGTGGTAGCCAGGCAACAGTGGGAAGCGTGGTAGCCAGGGAAACAGTGGGGAAGCGTGGTAGCCAGAGCAACAGTGGGAAGCGTGGTAGCCAGGCGTGGTAGCCAGGGCAACAGTGGGGAAGCGTGGTAGCCAGGCGTGGTAACCAGCGCAACGGGGGGGGATGCGTGGTAGCCAGGCGTGGTAGCCAGGACAACAGTGGGGAAGCGTGGTAGCCAGGCGTGGTAGCCAGGACAACAGTGGGGAAGCGTGGTAGCCAGGCGTGGTAGCCAGGACAACAGTGGGGAAGCGTGGTAGCCAGGCGTGGTAACCAGCGCAACGGGGGGGGATGCGTGGTAGCCAGGCGTGGTAGCCAGGACAACAGTGGGAAAGCGTGGTAGCCAGGGAAACAGCGGGGAGGTTGTTTTTCAGTTAGGGATTTTTTTTTTTTACGTTAAGGATTTCGTTGAAACATTTAAACGTTTTAATGTTCACACCCCTAATACAGACTACAGCTACACTACCTTATGTTCACTGTACAGCTACACTACCTTATGTTCACTGTACAGCTACACTACCTTATGTTCACTGTACAGCTACACTACCTTATGTTCACTGGGGTGCAACGTGCAGAACATTAAGAAAGAAATAGGCATGTTATGGAATACAACACATTCTTTTGTCATGTACATTAGGGAATCGTGTCATACAGTACATTTCTATCTGCAATGCTAAGGGTCATGAGACTGACAGTTTCTAAATCAAGTGTCAACTCCCTCCATCTGTGATGCACTGCTGTGTAAATCAAAACACCTCTAAAAGTGCTATCCGGAAATCCACTATTGATTGAATACTGACCTTTGAGCAAAACTCTCAAATCAGCAAAGCCAATGGAAAATTAGCATCATCCTTGTGCCACGATTCTTGTGCTAGGGCTAATTTAAATCAGAAGGGCTTTGTCTGACCCAGCAGATATTGTGCAACCCATGGACACAGACTGGGCCGTCAATCTAATTGGACAAGAAGAGACAAATCTGCAACTGTGCATTTTTAGAGAGCATTTTGCTTGTCAGGATTTAAAGATTACTACATCAAAGGAAGAAAAAAAAAGCCTTTAAAACCTGACCAATGGAAGACTGAGGCCAAAGAAAACAGACATCATCTCACCTTGAAAACGGGTGTACCCAAGTGTCTCACCTTGAAAACGGGTGTACCCAAGTGCCTCACCTTGAAAACGGGTGTACCCAAGTGTCTCACCTTGAAAACGGGTGTACCCAAGTGTCTCACCTTGAAAACGGGTGTACCCAAGTGCCTCACCTTGAAAACGGGTGTACCCAAGTGCCTCACCTTGAAAACAGGTGTACCCAAGTGTCTCACCTTGAAAACGGGTGTACCCAAGTGTCTCACCTTGAAAACAGGTGTACCCAAGTGTCTCACCTTGAAAACGGGTGTACCCAAGTGTCTCACCTTGAAAACGGGTGTACCCAAGTGTCTCACCTTGAAAACGGGTGTACCCAAGTGTCTCACCACGGAAACTTTTGTAATACTTCACTCCATAGACGATGATTGGTCTTCGAAGAATGTGTGCAAGAACAAAAATATGTGTCTGCTCCAGGCTGGCTCCAGGCTGCAGACAGAAACAATACAAAGACAGAGGGACGTCAAACTTCCTTAGTGGTGAACAGATGCAAAATATACTATTAGGATTTGAGCTATTACTTACTATTAGCTGTTAGGCTAACCTGATTGGACGTACATCCAGCAATACTGTAAGACGGATTCTTAAAATCATGCCTTGATACTATAAAATAAGTGATCAAGACTAATTTGATTGTTAAAAAGAAAACCTTAGGTCTTATAGTGGAAGAACACTATGTCAAACCAAAATGACAGTGGAGGCACATGCACTGTTTCCTAGTACAGATGTAGGATCTTAATTTCATCTATATTGTCGCAGTCAAATAATCCTGCAGCAACAGGATTTCAATGTTTAGTCAATAATGTTACGAAATCAGTGGTTAGTAATATAACCATGTGTTAAGAGTGGGTTTTCAGAATTTATGTCAATCGCAAAGCTCTTCTGCGGTGCCACAAAATAAATAAATTATTCTCATCAACAAAAGAGTGATCAAATTAAGATCCTACATCTGTACACTGCTGATCCCAAGTCAAGTCCTTCCACCTAAAAAGCTTAAAGCTTTATGTACAGTATGTATGCATAAGGAAGTGAGTGAGTGAGTGAGTGAGTGAGTGAGTGAGTGAGTGAGTGAGTGAGTGAGTGAGTGAGTGAGTGAGTACCTGGCTGGCCAGTGAGAGGATGAAAGCCCAGTCTTCCTGCCACTGTTCCTCTCTGAGTGAGAAGTGCAAGCCGAAGCTTTGAGAATACCACGACTCCCACTCCTTCCAGCGCGTGTAGAACCTAGACAGACAGAACACACACACACGTCAGTGACCCTGTATCAATGACCTGTGTACCTAGACAGACAGAACACACACACACGTCAGTGACCCTGTATCAATGACCTGTGAACCTAGACAGACAGAACACACACACACGTCAGTGACCCTGTATCAATGACCTGTGAACCTAGACAGACAGAACACACACACACGTCAGTGACCCTGTATCAATGACCTGTGAACCTAGACAGACAGAACACACACACACACGTCAGTGACCCTGTATCAATGACCTGTGAACCTAGACAGACAGAACACACACGTCAGTGACCCTGTATCAATGACCTGTGAACCTAGACAGACAGAACACACACACACACGTCAGTGACCCTGTATCAATGACCTGTGAACCTAGACAGACAGAACACACACACACGTCAGTGACCCTGTATCAATGACCTGTGAACCTAGACAGACAGAACACACACACACGTCAGTGACCCTGTATCAATGACCTGTGAACCTAGACAGACAGAACACACACACACGTCAGTGACCCTGTATCAATGACCTGTGAACCTAGACAGACAGAACACACACACACGTCAGTGACCCTGTATCAATGACCTGTGAACCTAGACAGACAGAACACACACACACGTCAGTGACCCTGTATCAATGACCTGTGAACCTAGACAGACAGAACACACACACACGTCAGTGACCCTGTATCAATGACCTGTGGAAAAAGTCAAGTGAGTGTTACTCAAACGCTTTAAACCTTTTTGCAATGAGAACAGGTTTTCCTTTTTCCACAATTAAATAATTGTTTGCATGAACAAACACATACCCTTCTCATCCTATCCACCCCCCAGACAGACAGAGTTCCGCACCCCAGACCCAGGCCTCACCAGTGGGAGCAGTCGTGCAGGCTGTCCTGAAGGGTCTTGCGGAGGACAGAGTCCTTGTCGTAGATGCCCCAGGTGGCCTGCAATACTGAGTCTAACAGGCAATCCCCGGCCGTGCGGTTCCACAGGGCATACAGCCTGCTGTCCAACCGCGTGCCTAGCTCTATAGACCAGTTGATGATGGGAGACTCCTCCTCCAGCTCTGAGATAGAGAGGGAAAGTGAAGCTTTGAAAGGGCATTTTTTAAAAATGAAGCACGCTTTGGTTTTACATGGTGTGCAGGATTTTGTTCCAGCCCAGAACTAACATCCCTGTTCAATTAATCAAGTCTTGTAAAGTATAGGGATGTACAATGATTAGTGATGTACAGTTCGCAAATCATTATCTTTCTGAACAACTCTTTTTGATTCATTTTCCGTTCATTTCGTTGTTCGTTTGACTTGCTGGCCACGATTACTACAGAACCATTGAGACGCGCTTCTCTGGCTCAGTGGCTCCGGAGACGTGCTACAACCAAAACATGATCTTAAAACTCATAATTGATCGCATGGTGCAGGAATTCATGCAATTGATTGATTATGGAACGTTATGATGGACACAGCTTTGTAGAACCAAAACATACACAGTCTCTGCTCAAAAAACTTGAGAAACAAATCGTTTGGGGCGCTGCAGTTTCGTAAACGATATTGTGCTCAAACCCCCCCTCACGACAGCCAAGAGTGGATCACAATCTTGTCCGGTTGCGGCAACAACTAGACGTCGTTTCAAATGTATGTTATTTGCATACATGGTAATCAACAAAAGTACACATTGTTTAAAGCACTCTTTTACAAGTCTCAGTCACAAATGACAGCTCCATATGCCCCTTACGGTGAACGAGAGGCTTGTAGAATCATGACCCTTTCCAGTTTTCAATTGAAGCAAACGGAGCTCCGTAGCGCCGTTAGGGTAGACTATGAAATCCCTGTGGAGAGCCCTTTAGGGATCAATGAAATCCTAAAACTCTAATTAGCGTGATTAGCACGGACGCAAGCACACACGATAAGGGCGGCAAAATGTCAGAAAGGCAGGCAGGGGACAGACCTGTAAAACAACACTATACAGCAGCCTTCTCATTTAGTAGGAGGGGAAAGAGGTATACAGATGCCACCCACTGATGACTAGGACAACAGCCTCTCGCTCACACACACACACAATTCAGTAAAATAGTGCTATTGTAAGTTACTGAAATTCACACAAAGTCAATCTTTTCACCTTTCTGTACGTCTCGATCTAGCATCTCGTCAAACAGTTTCTCCTGAACTGTTGGGGGCAAGTCCTCGATATCTGCAGACAAGAAACACACAACATGGCATTCAATTCATTGAGATACACAACACAAGGAAGACATGATACAGTTCATTATCCAATAAGTTAGACGGAAAGTATTTATTTGACAACAGTCAACTTAGGTTTAGGGCTTGGAGAATAAAGTGAATCTGTCTTAACAGCTTGATCTGCACACGCCTTAAAAATCAAGCCAGGCTGAAGTGATTAGGGTTTAATAGACTGAGGTTGCAGGAGTCAAAACTGTAACAAACTGACATCTCTGCAAACTACAGACAACACATTTCTGTGTTTTCTATTAAATGTCAAAACATATTTTGCTGTGTGTCCTTTTCTTTCCACAATAGAGTTGTAAGGCTACTGTGTGTGCGCTTGGAGCCCTTGACAACAGTAGTGGCTATTCTTCAGCTCAATAAATGAATGCATTGACATCGTGCAACAGAACAGAGGGGCTTCTATAGCGGCCGGAAGCCAATGCATCTGCATGCTCCCCAGATACCCTGCATACCAGACATCGCTGCTTACCAGCGCTCATCTTTAACCACAATCTAGCCTATTTCACAAGTAGGAACTCAACTAAGATAGCTGTAGACTTAACCTTGCGTACCCTACCAAAAAACATTGTACATATGAGAATATAATTTTGCTTTGCAGGGCAGACTAACTTTTCCCGCCTGGTTTTTACGTTGGTAGCACCAGGATATGATTTGGTCACACCAAAGTTTTGTAGCCGCGTCACACAATAGAAAAGAAGAAGGAGCAATCTTGTAAAGTCATACACTATATATATAAAACACTAAAATTAAATCTAACATGTCCAAACAGGAATGTATTATTGAAGATATTGATGTGCGGCCTAAACCAGTAAACAATTAGGCTGTTGTTGTTCTATTACTTTCAAAATAGTGCTCCATAATTTTAGATTTATTTTGTTCAATAGGGATACATTTGCTTGCATCTTTTTATATTTACTAATACCACTCACCTAGGGTTATTTATTTGGGGCCAATTCACCATCTGAGGAAGTGGAAGCTCAAAACTCATTAGCTAGATCACTAATTATAATAGGCTGCTTGTTGTAGTTGTAATTGATTACTCCAACAGTGAATATTATGTCTAAAAAAAACCTTGCAGCATACTACCCAATGACGTCTATAGGCCTCAAATGACTGACCTCAATGGCCGACCTGCGCAGTTATTTTGCTTTTAAAAACGGTTCTAAAACACTCAATATGAAGAGTTGTGAAATACCTTTAATACCCCCAGAAAGACGAGACCCTCTTCTCTTCAAATTGTCACAACAGTTTATTATATATATTTTTTTTCCTGCTATTGCATTTTGAAATTTTGCCACAATCAGAAGACATTTTTCTCTTCCTCTAATAGTGCTGAGCGTATTACGTCTGTTCGGTTTCGGTTCATTTACATTAAAAATTAATTCTAATAATAATAATAATCTGATTTGGGTTTTGATTATTTATTTTTACATTAAATGCACCATGCATTATGTGGGTTGAATACTGTAACACATAATAAAACAAAAGCCCCATTAACCATAATTTATTCACATGACTTCAACAAAATATATGTTGTGTAATATTACATTTGTTTAATTTGATGACTATTATTTCATTCCAAGTCATCATCTCATCTCTATAGAGCTGAAGCCTATGCTGTCTAACTAAATCAATATTTTACTAGTTCTTCCAAGTAAATAAGGCATTATTTCAGGACTGCTGAATACCAACTATCAAATCACCTCGCATAGCAACCGCTCTCCATTCCTCCACTGCAAATTCTTCTGTAATAGAAACACAGTCCGGACAAGTAGGCACGCAATGGATTAAGGTCATTGTAGTTAATTACAACTTTTTCTGTGCTAAAATTGGCCTGTTGGAAACTACAACTCCATAGTACATCACAGAGTTCGGCCTTGATCTGATTTCTCTATTGAGCTCACATAAAAAAATTAATACGAAATGGAATTCAAATACTTGAACCAATGTTGGTCAATTACCATCCTATTCTTCAGCCTACTGGGAGAACCAGGGGGAGAGGAAGTGACAGTGGCTCCCACCAGCCAAACAGGCACAGGACAGACACTCATTACAGCAGCAGGCACCAGCCAAACAGGCACAGGACAGACACTCATTACAGCAGCAGGCACCAGCCAAACAGGCACAGGACAGACACTCATTACAGCAGCAGGCACCAGCCAAACAGGCACAGGACAGACACTCATTACAGCAGCAGGCACCAGCCAAACAGGCACAGGACAGACACTCATTACAGCAGCAGGCACCAGCCAAACAGGCACAGGACAGACACTCATTACAGCAGCAGGCACCAGCCAAACAGGCACAGGACAGACACTCATTACAGGAATCACGAGGATGATTCTTTTTGACCAAATCATGGATGTAGCCCCCTAAAAAAAACTGTGTTTACATTTAGAGTGAAGTGACCATGCTGAATGTGCAGCTCGCACCGATGCATCAAATTCATTTTATTCGCACAGTCAAGTCAAAGGGTTGTAAAACGCGACTAAATCATCACATTCTGGAGCCCTTATTTGGGAAAAACACAGTTGGCCAGTTTATCCAACAATACCCTAAGATGGTGCCAGGGAAATTATTTTTCTCCAGAGTAGTTGGAAACAATCATATCATTACGCAGTTCCCTAACACAAACATTCATTCTACCATCATATGGGCCTAAGACATGAAGCTTTAGTGGAGAAGAGCAGCAAAACGGTTGACACCACATAAATATACACAGTAACTAGGCAAAATAAAACTACTGCAGTAGTATATAGTAGGTCAGAGGGAGGCTGACCTGCTGGCAGGGTGAAGGTAACCAGGTCAGTGAGGAAGTAGCAGGTGAAGTCTCCCTTGCGCTGGTGCAGGGAGGCAGCCACCTCACGACGTATCTGCTCCGTCAGTTCAGGGCACACCATGGCTGGGATACACTTAGCTGCCTGCTGGGACACCTAGACACAGAGAGACAGAGAATGTGACATATGAATGATAAAATGTCTCCTACTGCAAATACTACCTAGGGAGCATGAACCCCAGGTGAAACTTTTAGAGCAGAGATAAACGTACTGAGTAGAATCCCTGACTACATTCCCTGTTCAATCATATCTATTTAACACAATCCATATCTATCTGAACGTTCGGTATCACTGCACCCTTCTGAACCGGCCCCAGGTAGACCCTACCCTGTCCCGTCCATCTTTAGGGGACATAATCCTGCCAGTCCTTCCAGGGCTCACTCACACACACTGCCTCCTGTCAGCAGCAGGATAATCTGGGATCATGTTTACGCACCCATCAATCTGCCACACACACACCACAGCTCAATACACCCATCGATCTGCCACACACACACACACACACACACACACACACCACAGCTCAATACACCACATCCCATTCACTATGTCCTCTCAGTAGACAGAGGTGAACAGAGCTCATCAGCGGTATCTTCAAAACGTTGATAAATAGAAACAAACAACCTGGAGATGGAGTGACTATTTACCAGTACATTTCATCTACACTAACTGGTATAGCAGAATAAAGACAACAGTCGGACATGTACCATTACAGCTAATACATTGGCAGGGCCTGCATGTTGTCCTGACCTCAGTGAGGAGCACGCCCAGCATGTCCTGCCTCTGGAAACGGATGGCCAGGTGGACCAGGGTGAAGCCATCGTCAAAGGCCGAGGGCCGGTGGAGAAGACGCACCTCGTCGGACGTCAGCTGCCTGGCGATGTCCCCCCCTGAAGATTTATATGCCTCTACTGCAGCCAGGTCCCCCTCTACCACACCTGCAGAAAGAGATGGAGGGGAAATCAGTGAACAGTTAAACACACAAGCTACACAGTGTACACACTCACACACTACATAAACTCAGCGTACAGTTTACAAAACATTAGGAACACATTCCTAAGTAATTTCCCCTCGGGGATCAATAACCTACCTACCTACCTACCTACCTACCTACCTACCTACCTACCTACCTACCTACCTACCTACCTACCTACCTACCTACCTACCAACCAACCATTGAGTTGCACCCCCTTTTGCCCTCAGAACAGCCTCAATTTGTCAGGGCATGGACTCTACAAGTTGTTGTAAGAATTCCACAGTTGTGTCAAGTTGGCTGGATGTCCTTTGGGTGGTGGACCATTCTTGATACACACGGGAAACTGTTGAGCGTGAAAAACCCAGCAGCGTTGCAGTGCTCCTGGCACCTACTACCATACACTGTTCAAAAGCACTTTCACCATCTGAATGGCTCACATACACAATCCATGTCTCAATTGTCTCAAGGCTTAAAAATCCTTGTTTAACATGTGTCCTCCCCTTCATCTACTCTAAGTGGATTTAATAAGTGACTTGAATAAGAGATCATAGCTTTCACCTGGATTCACCTGGTCAGTCTATGTCATGGAAAGAGCAGGTGTTCCCAATGTGTTGTACACTCAGTGTATCTGTATATTGGACATGGTGGAAATTTGAGAGTTTACCATCCCAATCATTTGTAGGCTATTCCTTGCCCAAACCACATAGGCCAGGGTAGTTGTACTACTGCTCTATTAAAAAAATACATTAGAAAAAGTGTGGGGGAAGATAAAAGCAGAGTGCTACTACCAGCCTCATCATTTCCAGTGCTACTACCAGCCTCATCATTTCCAGTGCTACTACCAGCCTCATCATTTCCAGTGCTACTACCAGCCTCATCATTTCCAGTGCTACTACCAGCCTCATCATTTTGGTTCAGATTTCTGTAATACCCATGCAGCGGTCTCTGGCACATTACACAAGATTACTCCCTGGCTAACTATTGTTATACACTCAAAAAAGGGCCACACTTACACACAATGCTTTGCGGCATAATCTGTGTGTGTGTGTTTTAGCTGCAGTAAAAAGAAAATAGAAATATGGAGAAAGGAACCAAGAGAAAAAGTGAGTAGGAAGAGAGAGAACAAACTGTGCTGCTCAGAGCTTATAGAGAGAGAGAGAGAGAGAGAGAGAGAGAGAACTGTGCTGTTTGGAGCTTATAGAGAGTAATAGAGAGGGAGCTCAGACAGGAATGTGAGAGACAGGACCACAACCACTTCTCACAGCAGTCCATTATTCAGGCAGTGCCAGCCAGCCGGCCTGCACAGTCAGAGCTGCACTCACACATCATTTACAACACACACACACACACTAGGAAGGAAATGGATACAAAGAGTTGCTCTATATATTTGGACAGGTGGAGAACTTTGACAAATAAGGAAGAAAGAAAATGAAGGAAGGAGCCAATTTCCCCCCACAGAAAATGTCCACATGAAGGGCATATTTAATCAACTGATATCCATAATGGTTGTTGATATGATATTGATAAGCCGTTTAGCAGACCCTTTCATTCAAAGCGACTTACAGTAAAAAAACAGACCACTCATAGTTAAGTATGCTAAAACGTTTTACCATTTCACCTGGCACACAGCATCTAGACCTACCACTTCCCTTTCTCTTCTCCAGTCCCCTCTACTTGTTCTCTCAGCAGTCCATTTTTACAAGAAAGCCAATTTAGATAAAAAATGTCCCCTTACAGTAACACCAAATCAATTGAATTAACTAAAGGCTAGCAATGAGCATGCATAATTAAATAGGAGTGTGATTGATCCCAGGGTAACAGAAACCCAGAGCCCTCGATGGTCTGTCAAGGAAGGCCAGATGAACAGTCAGCAAAAGCCCTGTGTTACTGTAGCTCCTGTAAGGGCTGATCTATGTTTTAGCTAATTAATATGTTAATCTACAACAAGAGTTATTAAGTGAATGTATTGTGTGATCATAGATCTTTAGAACTGCTGTAGGTTTGGGTAAGGGGGAGCTATGTGGAATGAATGTGCTAGCTGGGGGTTTTATGATAGAACTGTGTCTTGTAATATGGAGCTTGGACATCTACTGAGAAGACCACTACTTCCGTCAACTGGATTGCGTCACGAGGCTGGGACCAGCCTGCACGCCAACGATAGGCTGAGTAAGTTTAAACCACACTCAGCCTCTACTCCGACAGATCAGCAGGGAGCGGAAATTATCCTGTCAGAGTATTTAAGGAAGAACAAAGGATAGGACTCGGTCTCTTCTCTAGGCTATGCGCTTCTATAGCGCTGCTCGCTGATTCTCTCTCGCGCTCTCTTGCGCTCTCTCTTTCTCTCTCTCTCTTTCTCTCTCTCTCTCTCTCTCTCTCGCTCTTCTCATGCGCTGTTTGCCCTGCGTGGTGTCACAGTGAGCCTGTATATACGAACTTCATATTTACCATTTAAGGGTTTGCTAGAATAAAATACATAGATGATTTAAATGGCGTAGTAATCCTTTTGTTCCAATACCAGATTTGAATTGACGCAACCCGACAATTGGTGACCCCGACGTGATCTGGTAGCGGGACTTTGCGGGAGATTGACCAGCCGATTGGACATCACTATCGTTGAACGGTGTTTCATAAAGAGTCAACTAAAAAGGTAAGCAGACACCTATTGTGAATAACTAAAGTTCTGCACATTGGCTTTATCCAAATTAATTTTGTGAAACACCTGTTTGATGTAAGTGAACTGAATTATGAATTACGATGAATAGATAAGTAATATACCATGCAAACCTGTGATTTGGTAAATGTGAATGTCATGCTATGAATAGATAAGTAATAATGTCAAGCTATGAATAGATAAGTAATACCATGAAAACATGTGATTTGGTAAATGTGATTGTGAAGCCCTGATATATTAGAGTATTGTTTTATCGGCAAGGTCCGTAACTAGGAGGGTACGGCTAGGTTCGAGGAGTATAGGGAATAATTGGTTTAGTAATTAGATTCGGCAAGGTCCGTAACTACAAGGGTACGGCTAGGTTCGGAAAATTTTAGATAAATATTGGCGACCGGCAAGGTTCGTAACTAGGGGGTACGGCTAGGTTTGGCGGAATATTTTTAGATATTAGGGCGGAGTTTAAAGTAAAGTTGGAGGGAGTGTTTAGTAACATAAAGGTTATCATTACAAAGTACAGAATAGAAGTATTTAAAACTGTCCTATAAATCTATAGAATGAAGGGGATAATTAACAGGTTGAAATCTAGTAATAAAATGGCATTAAAAGAATCAGACAGGATATTGGAGACGTTGAAATCTACATTGGAAATCCACGGGGGAAAGGATGGAAAAGAATGGAAACGAAGAGGAGAAAAAGTGTATAGGGAGTGGCTAGAAGATGGCTGGATCCAATCTTCTGATGGCATTCCTATTGAAGGCGAACCAGGTAGAATATTGGAAACATTGAAACGCAGAATCAAAAAAGTAGAGGAGAAATGGAGGAAAGAAGGTGAACCAAATAAAGGCAAACTCAAGGGAGTAATGGAAAACGCCAGACTGGAGGAGAAAATAGTACTGGCCATGTTAGTGAAACTAAAGAACATATGGGAAGAAGGACAGAACAAAGACAAGAAAAAAGAAGAGGTCATAAAACTTCAACTATACCCAGTCCTGCCATCGGCACCTCCCCCGTATGGGACACCAAAAGTGATGGCTCCAGTGTTGGACATTGTGGGAGAGGTCAAATATCACAAGAGACCAGATGATGAAGAGGAGGAACAATGGGTAAGAGTGAATGATATGGGAAAATGGAGACAGGAGGTGGCAGTATTATTAGAGGCAGCAAAAGCCATACAAAAGGTGGTGTCCAACTTGACCAGAATATCGTCGGATGCGACCAGTATGAGTTTAACGGGTGGCAGTGAAAGTGGAGAACTGGTGCAGCAGGAATGGACTCAGATGGACCAAGAGGAAGAAGAAAGGGAGAGAATGGTGATAGAAAAGAATAGAAGAAAGCTGAAAGAAATGGAAGAGGAAGTGAGAAGAGGGGCAGAGCAGCTACAGGAAATGGAGAAAACAAGAAGGGACCTGAGTGAGGAGAGAAAGAAGGGAAGTAGAGTTAGTACACCACCAAGGAGGTACAGAACACCCACACCTCCGAGGGGACACTTTATTGACCTGGGGGAACAGGAGGAACCAGTGGAGCAAGAGAGAAGTGATCTCAAAGTACTTTGTGGAAAATTTGAAGGAAATGTGTGGGACCCATGTGATGCCCCTGCCCATCACACTAGAGCCATAACCCGGGAGCAAGAAACCAGGGGCCAATACCCAATGAGAGACACACCAGGGGGTGGTGCCATTTACAAGCCATGGGCCCACAGAGACATACAAACCCTGGTGGACGTTCTCCCTACTCCAGAAGAGTCTGGAGATAGGTGGGTCAAAGCTTTTGAAAGCCTAACTGCTGCAGATGAACTTACATTAGGAGACATGGCAGCGGTTATGAACAGATGCATGGGCGATCAAGAATGTCGGGAGATCATGACACAGGGGGGAGTAAGAGGAATGGTGGCATCAGCAACTCGATTTGATCAGCATCGCGGACAAATATGGGATGCCGTAAGATGCAAATATCCGACCCAACCAAGACCTCAGTTGATGAAAACGCTGACACTGGACGGAGAGGAGAGTGTGCCAGTGTATATGAAAAAGGCAAAAAAACTGTGGAGACAGGCCTGGAATGAAGAACCAGGAAAGGAAACCACCAAATACCTATTCCTGGCTAGCTGTTTGGAGGGACTCCCAGAACAGGTGAGGCTGGAATGCGAGAAAATGGTGGGCATCACTGCAAAGAGTGTGTTGGAGTTCACTGATATAGTCCAACACCATGTGGAAAGATGGAGGGAAGGTAAGCGAAAAGAAGAGGATGAAATTAAACAGCTACAGAAGAAGGTCTTAGAAAAGCAACTGATGGAGGATAAGCCCAGCAAGCAAATGGTGGTGACCAGTACACCTACGAGTGGGGCTACGACACCCACTCCCGATGTGGCAGCGTTAACTACAGCAGTTCAGGCTATGGTAGGATTGATGGCCCTGGAAAGAGCACCATATCAGCCCCCGTCACCACCCGCACCCCTGGTGTATGCTGAACCTTTATATCAACAGTCAGCCTACATGCCGCTATCAACCCAGCCACATGATCTCAGATATGGGAATCAAGGATGTTTCAACTGTGGAAGATCCGGACACATGGCTAGAAACTGCGCTCTGCCAAGACAACCATTCCAGGCTAGAGGAAGAGGACAGTGGGCACCACGGGACAGTGGTAACTGGCAGGGAGGACGAGATGGACAGAAGCAAGGGCCCCTACAACAGCCATCCCAGCAACAGGGCAAATATCAGCCCGTGCCAAACCCAGGCCTGATCCCCAATATGGCCTGGGCTGGAGAAGGTGGCAACCAATGAAGCTGCCCGGAAACCCCAAATAGCACCACCACCAATATCTACACTTTTCCACCAGATGTGGAACCAGTGGTGAAGTGCGTAATAGGAGGAAGGGAGCATGGTATGCTGATTGACACAGGATGCACCTGGTCTTCTGTGCAGACAGCATATCAACTCACAACGAAAAAACAAGCTTTTTCTGGGGTTTCAGGGACAATTATGAGAAAGCCATACACGGTACCACTGGAAGTGGTATGGGATGACCTTAAAGTAACACATCAGTTCCTACACAACCCAGAATGCTCCGTTGGACTGATGGGCAGGGACTTGCTATCAAAAATGGGGTGTAGTATATACTGTAATCAGGCTGGGATGCACATCTCAATCACCCCTATACACCAACTTATGCCGATTATAATGGACAAACTATCCGACCCTCCACGTAATCTCACTGCAGTCCTAAAGTGGACTACTGAAGCAGAAACGGCATTCATTCAGCTCAAACAAACCTTAGCACAAGCAGAAGCACTGTCTCTACCTGACTACACGACACCATTCCATCTTGATGTTTCAGAACAAGACGGGTTTGTTCATTCCGTCCTGTATCAGAAACAAAAGGGGGAGAGGAGAGTATTGCATTATTACAGTGCAAAATTGGACAACATTGAAACAGGCCAAACAGACTGTACCAGACATATGGCTGCACTGGCAAAAGAAGTGGGAAAAACGGCACACATAGTGATGCGACATCCATTGGAAATCAACACAGATCATGGGGTAGCAGCTTTTATCGGTTCCAAGCTTTTTGCCCTGTCTAGCAAGAGAAAATCCGACATAACCAAGACAATTACGGCAAAACACATCACATATGTGACAACAGTCGCCAACATGACCGATGGCATGGGCAAGGGGGAACCACACGTTTGTGAAGACAGGGCAGCCAAGCAAATAAAGGTTCGAATGGATCTCGGAAACACACCACTGAATGGAATGAAGGAAACCCTATTTACGGACGGGTGCTGTTATAGGTCGAAGAATCCGAGTGAAGGAAACATTGCTGCCTATGCTGTGGTGCGCCAGGGAAAGAATGGAGATCATGAAGTGATGGAAGCAGGAAGATTGGAACCAGCAGGAGCCTCGGCACAACTAGCAGAACTGAGAGCATTGCGGAGAGCACTAGAGCTCTGCCAAGGAAGAGAGGTAGACATCTATACCGATTCTGCATACGCCCATGGAATTGCTCACATTGATGGCCCTCAATGGATGAGGAGAGGGTTCCTAACCAGCTCAAACGAACCTATAAAACACAAACAAGAGATCCAGAAATTGATTGAGGCAATCAAGCTGCCAAAACGGGTGTCAATCATGAAATGTAAAGGACACAGTAAAGAAAGCACTAGGGAACGTGAAGGGAATGATCAAGCAGACCTGGCAGCTAAGGAAGCGGGAGGTTACACTGCACAACAGATGGTGCAGAGGACAACCCATAGCCAGGAAGAGCTGACAGAAGATACAGTAAGACAGTTACAAGAGGCTGCTGATGTTTATGAACAGAATGAGTGGAGCAGGCAGGGGGCAAGAAGGGATCACCAAGGAATCTGGAGGGCTACCACCGGAAAAACAGTGGCTCCTGCCAAACTCCTCAGATCTATCATCAGAGAAGAGCATGAAAAAGCACATGGAGGCCGGAAGAGTGTGGGAAAGGCAGTTGAGAAGGCATGGTACCACCCCAACATGATGGACATGGCCAGGGAAACATCTGAAAGCTGTGAAATATGCAAAAGTTACAACAACAGAGTGAGAAACTCCCCAGGCTCTGACACACATCTAACCCCTCATGAACTATTGACAGGGCGTAGGATGCCAGGGCCACCAGTAGATAATCTTAGCATGCCTAGACTAGACATAGCTAAAATCAGATACACAGACTACATGCAGGCGTTAACTTCTCTTGTCGAAAGACTGTCCAAACAGGTGGTGGAGGTCCGAACTCCTGCAGTCGAAACCATAGACGAAAACAGAGATATCCTGGTGGGAGACTGGGTGAGAGTAAAGGTGCATTCCAGAAAGTGGACTGAGCCCAGGTGGGAAGGACCGTACCAGGTGAAAGAGGTATCAAGTCACTCATTGAGAGTGAATTCAAACAAAAGAGATTCGTGGTACCATAGAAATCACTGTGCAAAAGACGAAGGCCCAAATCGCTCATTAGAAGAGACAGGGCGAGACTTGAGCAAGTTGACAGATTCAGGCAAGAACATGTGGGGGATATGGGTGATATACATGATGGGGGGGGTAACTCACTCTGCAGGAAGTATAGTTATCACTGTGTTTTTGCTTTTAATGTGCTGTGCTGCTTGTATCATCCCATGTTTGAAAAAGTCTGTTACAGATGTGGTGCAGGCTGTTGGTATGATGCCCCTACTTGGAGCTCAAGTAGCTGATGCTGATACCGAATCAAGTCTTCGTAGGAAGATGGGTCTGACTGAGGATGACCATTGGTTTGCTATACGGGAGGTGGTTGTATAAGGTGTTTTCATAAGTCGTTCTTTCACAGGTTTAAAAAAAAGGGTTTTAAGTTCTTGGGTGGCTGGTAGCCACTCAGCATAAGGGGTGGAGAAACGAAGGATGAGCGGGTTGGTTGATTTGCTGTTACAGATGTGAGGGTTGTAAGTTTTGGAGTGACTGGTAGTTCTCTTTATATCCAGTAGGTGTAGCTGTAACAGGTTGAGGGTTTTTTACTTTTCTTAATGCATAAGCTTTGTATTTTTTGTATTGGGGTGAGTGACACCCTAGGGGGTGTCAAAAGGGGGACTGTAAGGGCTGATCTATGTTTTAGCTAATTAATATGTTAATCTACAACAAGAGTTATTAAGTGAATGTATTGTGTGATCATAGATCTTTAGAACTGCTGTAGGTTTGGGTAAGGGGGAGCTATGTGGAATGAATGTGCTAGCTGGGGGTTTTATGATAGAACTGTGTCTTGTAATATGGAGCTTGGACATCTACTGAGAAGACCACTACTTCCGTCAACTGGATTGCGTCACGAGGCTGGGACCAGCCTGCACGCCAACGATAGGCTGAGTAAGTTTAAACCACACTCAGCCTCTACTCCGACAGATCAGCAGGGAGCGGAAATTATCCTGTCAGAGTATTTAAGGAAGAACAAAGGATAGGACTCGGTCTCTTCTCTAGGCTATGCGCTTCTATAGCGCTGCTCGCTGATTCTCTCTCGCGCTCTCTTGCGCTCTCTCTTTCTCTCTCTCTCTTTCTCTCTCTCTCTCTCTCTCTCTCGCTCTTCTCATGCGCTGTTTGCCCTGCGTGGTGTCACAGTGAGCCTGTATATACGAACTTCATATTTACCATTTAAGGGTTTGCTAGAATAAAATACATAGATGATTTAAATGGCGTAGTAATCCTTTTGTTCCAATACCAGATTTGAATTGACGCAACCCGACACTCCCAATTGACAGATTTCCAACTGGCAGCGTCGGCACTACTTCACAGGTCGTCTGTTGCAACAGTAGCCTGTGACAACCAGTGACACACAATAGGCTAGCACTTCAGAATAGAAGGGGCGACATGACATCTACAGCAGACTTTGTGCCCATTTACAAATTCTTTCCACAATGACTTCGTGGCTAAATTAGCCTACTGATAGTATGCATGACATAGCCTAGGCTAGGTAGTGTGTGATTCAGGGCTAGGACTACGCATGATAGCAATAATAAAAGACTTGATCTATAGATTGCATACAGTGGGTTTATCCAAACAGGTGCTTCCCACGGAACCGTTTCCTGTTCAATCTCCAATTATAAATCACAGTTCAGGTTGTGTTGCAGCCTTGCATGCAAGTCATGTAGCCTAGTTGATGTGCTAGCTATGCCCAGTGATATTAAACTCCAGTCCTTATGGGCCAACATGTCAATGGGTTCTTTCTTCTTGGTACCAATGGATATACCTACTGTGCATTCCTTCCTTTTACTGATACATGTACAGTGGGGAGAACAAGTATTTGATACACTGCCGATTTTGCAGGTTTTCCTACTTACAAAGCATGTAGAGGTCTGTAATTTTTATCATAGGTACACTTCAACTGTGAGAGACGGAATCTAAAACAAAAATCCAGAAAATCACATTGTATGATTTTTAAATAATTAATTTGCATTTTATTGCATGACATAAGTATTTGATCACCTACCAACCAGTAAGAATTCCGTCTCTCACAGACCTGTTAGTTTTTCTTTAAGAAGCCCTCCTGTTCTCCACTCATTACCTGTATTAACTGCACCTGTTTGAACTCGTTACCTGTATAAAAGACACCTGTCCACACACTCAAACAGACTCCAACCTCTCCACAATGGCCAAGACCAGAGAGCTGTGTAAGGACATCAGGGATAAAATTGTAGACCTACACAAGGCTGGGATGGGCTACAGGACAATAGGCAAGCAACTTGTTGAGAAGGCAACAACTGTTGGCGCAATTATTTAAAAAAAGGAAGAAGTTCAAGATGACGGTCAATCTCCCTCGGTCTGGGGCACCATGCAAGATCTCACCTCGTGGGGCATCAATGATCATGAGGAAGGTGAGGGATTAGCCCAGAACTACACGGCAGGACCTGGTCAATGACCTGAAGAGAGCTGGGACCACAGTCTCAAAGAAAACCATTAGCTACACACTACGCCGTCATGGATTAAAATCCTGCAGCGCACGCAAGGTCCCCCTGCTCAAGCTAGCGCATGTCCAGGCCCGTCTGAAGTTTGCCAATGACCATCTGGATGATCCAGAGGAGGAATGGGAGAAGGTCATGTGGTCTGATGAGACAAAAATAAAGCTTTTTGGTCTAAACTCCACTCGCCGTTTTTGGAGGAAGAAGAAGGATGAGTACAACCCCAAGAACACCATCCCAACCGTGAAGCATGGAGGTGGAAACATCATTCTTTGGGGATGCTTTTCTGCAAAGGGGACAGGACGACTGCACCGTATTGAGGGGAGGATGGATGGGGCCATGTATCGCGAGATCTTGGCCAACAACCTCCTTCCCTCAGTAAGAGCATTGAAGATGGGTCGTGGCTGGGTCTTCCAGCATGACAACGACCCGAAACACACAGCCAGGGCAACTAAGTAGTGGCTCCGTAAGAAGCATCTCAAGGTCCTGGAGTGGCCTAGCCAGTCTCCAGACCTGAACCCAATAGAAAATCTTTGGAGGGAGCTGAAAGTCCGTATTGCCCAGCGACAGCCCCGAAACCTGAAGGATCTGGATGGAGGAGTGGGCCAAAATCCATGCTGCAGTGTGTGCAAACCTGGTCAAGAACTACAGGAAACGTATGATCTCTGTAATTGCAAACAAAGGTTTCTTTACCAAATATTAAGTTCTGCTTTTCTGATGTATCAAATACTTATGTCATGCAATAAAATGCTAATTAATTACTTAAAAATCATACAATGTGATTTTCTGGATTTTTGTTTTAGATTCCGTCACTCACAGTTGAAGAGTACCTATGATAAAAATTACAGACTTCTACATGCTTTGTAAGTGGGAAAACCTGCAAAATCGGCAGTGTATCAAATACTTGTTCTCCCCACTGTAGGTGTAAAACAGGCAAGCAGACACACATCCTTATGTAGAACAGAAACTTGCAGACAAACACAAAACAGCAAGACAGGTTGTCAGGGAAAGCTTCCTGAAGCGTAGGGACCACTTGAAGCCAGCATGCTGTGTTCAGGCAATGAAGAGTCTCTCAAATAAAATACGAGAAACTCGGCTAATAAACCTGCTGTGGCAGAAGCCAGTGGGTTTGTAAAGCAGACAAGGATGCCCTCAGTCAAGCAGACTGCCCTCAATACAAAATGGGCGTCTTGTCCTACAGTGGCGCAAACACCCTCAAACCGCTAGCTTCTGGAGAGTACAAGCTTGGAGTGTATTATAGCAACATGACTAAAACTGTTCCTGGATACGCAGTTTTTATACAGGGTACTCCCACAATGCATTGTTAATGACACCACGTTACAGATTTAGTTTTGTTTTAAACAAACATTCATAAGATTAGCCTGCATAATTATATGACAGATTTTACTGAGGAAACTTGCCGTTTCCAATAAGGATCATTGTGAAAAATACTATCTGGAAGCTTACGTAGGCACATATATGATTCATTAAGTCCAGATGAGATGCTTGTTTAAACAAGTAGCCTAAACAAGTACACAAATTACATGTAACACTAAACCAGCAGAGGGTAATGTAACCAGCAGAGGGCTCCGGTCATGCAAACAGCAGGCTGAACGTCCTCGTCGATGTGAACGCCTGTATATTTTTGACTTGTGCACCAGTCAGTTATTTTTAGTGCAGGGCCTGCGAGCTACCAGGCTGCCTAGCGCCACATGCTGGGCCCACTGTTTACCAGCCCCTGGGACTGAAGGGCAGGGTGTGTGTGTCTGTTGACAGCGAGGGATCCCCTGCAGCACACAAAGAACATGCTGGCCTCACCTTCACAGTATTAACAGTCTTTGCTATGGGAGAGTCTTTTGTATCAGCGGACAAACTGACAGGGAGGGAATACTCTACTATAAAAAGTAGAGAGGCTAGCTAGCCCTTGGAATCTTCTGATATCTTTGTACCTGTTTCCTCAAGCATCTTCACAAGGTCCTTCGCTGTTGCACTTTTCGCACCAAAGTACGTTAATCTCTAGGAGACAGACCGCGTCTCCTTCCTGAGCGGTATGACAGGAGCGTGGTCACATGGTGTTTATACTTGCGTACTATTGTTTGTACAGATGAATGTGGTACCTTCAGGCATTTGGAAATTGCTCCCAAGGATGAATCAGACTTGTGGAGGTCTACACATTTTTTTCTGAGGTCTTGGCTGATTTCTTTGGATTTTCCCATGATGTCGAGCAAAGAGGCACTGAGTCTGAAGGTAGGCCTTGAAATACATCCACAGGTACACCTCCAATTGACTCAAATGATGTCAATAAGCCTATAAGCTGTTTAAAGGCACAGTCAACTTAGTGTATGCAAACTTCTGACCCAGAGGAATTGTGATATAGTGAATTATAAGTGAAACAATCTGTCTGTAAAAAATTGTTGGAAGAATTACTTGTGTCATGCACAAAGTAGATGTCCTAACCGACTTGCCAAAACTATAGTTTGTCAACATGAAATCTGTGGAGTGGTTGAAAAATTAGTTTTAATGACTTCAACCTAAGTGTATGTAAACTTCTGACTTCAACTGTAGCTACCTCGCACGTGACTTTCTATAAATCAAAAAATGGGGCCAATGTGTGACTTTAGGATATACATTTTAAAATGGTTTGAAACAAATTATTATGCAGTTCCACATGTGTGGAAGGCAAATTTGACCATAACTCCACCAATACAACATAGGCCTAGGACCAGGTGTCACGTTAATGCAGGATTCTACATGTTTCATGTAGAGAAGGAAAGATGCCTCCCGAGTGGCACAGCGGTCTAAGGCACTACAGATCCTGGTTCGATCTCAGGCTGTGTCGCTTGACCGGGAGACCCATGAGGCTGTGCACAATTGGCCCAGCATCGTCTGGGTTAGGGGAAGGTTTGGCCGGCCTTGTCCCATCGCGCTCTAGCGACTCCAGTGGCGGGCCGGGCGCATGCACGCTGACACGGTTGCCAGGTGTAAAGGGTTTCCTCCGACACATTGGTGCGGCTGTCTTCTGGGTTAAGCGTGCATTGCATCAATGGCGGGGTCGTGTTTTGGAGGACGCACGGCTCTCAACCTTCGCCTCTCCTGAGTCCGTACGGGAGTTGCAGAGATGGGACAAGACTATCTACCAATCGGATATGACGAAATTGGGGAGAAAAAGTGGTTAAAAAATTTATAAATAAGAGAAGGAAGGGAAATATCTAAAATGCTTCTGCTCGGCTTCAGTCATGGTTGCTGCAAACCATGAACGTATAAGGACTGATTTCGTGCTTCAATTGCACTTCTCCATATCTTTACCCTCATCATTAGTTAACCAGAGACTGACCTGTAGTTACTGTTCTCCATTACTTTCCTCCGGTGTGGTTTCTCTGGTAGCAAGTTAAAACTCTAAATTAACTTTGTGCAAAACAACAGGAAATGTAGCTGGCTACATTCTATCTATGATAAACATTAGAAACATGATGGTCATGCATCGATTTTGTAAACATTACCTTAGTTTTTCATTGTTAACTAATTTCGCTGTTAGCGAAATCGCATTGCACTTCTGTTGTCATCTGATGGGGTAATGAGAAGTTAGGTAACCCAGGCCTACCTCCTCTCCCCTATGGCTCATTAAAGGGTAGGTAACCCAGGCCTACCTCCTCTCCCCTATGGCTCATTAAAGGGTAGGTAACCCAGGCCTACCTCCTCTCCCCTATGGCTCATTAAAGGGTAGGTAACCCAGGCCTACCTCCTCTCCCCCATGGCTCATTAAAGGGTAGGTAACCCAGGCCTACCTCCTCTCCCCCATGGCTCATTAAAGGGTAGGTAACCCAGGCCTACCTCCTCTCCCCCATGGCTCATTAAAGGGTAGGTAACCCAGGCCTACCTCCTCTCCCCTATGGCTCATTAAAGCAGTAAAGTTAAGGTGACCCAGCTGCTTGCCCTCCACTTGACTGGGACTGTGGCTTCTTCTGCAATGACACATTCAAAGTCAATGTGATCTTTGCTTTGAGATCAAATCCCTAAAAACAGATTAGCTGACCAAGACCTACGGCTCAGGACATTAAAACGGAGGTAGAGAAGAGGGGGTTGTGGGCTAGCATGAGAGGCATTATCAAAGGCGCCTTTTAAATCCTGGGCCAAGCACTATCACATACATACGCATGGTTGCAGATACACACTCAGTCGTGCACACAAACACTGATGAGGAATGCATGTTTTAAGTGGTAAGCCTTCTAATTGCTGTATACTGTAAACATGGTAATAGGGTTGTCTTGCTTGCAGCATTTCACTTTCATGCATTGAGTGCATTCTTTGCAGAGTGGCTACACAGACCCTAAACCACTATTTGACCTTGAAAAATGATACTACAGCTTTTCTCATCAATGGACATTCTGTCACATTCAATGTTACTATTCATATTCTATTTGATTGTAATCAATAACAGGACTGACAGAAATGTTAAAGTACACTAGAGTATGCTTCCTCTATAACACACACACACACACACACACACACACACACACACACCTGGAGGTCATGGTTCACAGGATGCCACAGAGTCCACAGTAGCTGCTAATCTCTCTGTAGCCTGAGGCAGTGTAAGGCAGCATAAGCCCTCTCCTCTCTGCTATCACCTGCCTATTTGCTGCTCTAGGATCCTCCGGTCCATTCATCCTCCCTCCTTCCTTCTCTCCCTCCCTCCCTCTCCTCCTTCGCGCCATCCCTTAATCCTCGTTAAGGACATTACCTGCTAATATATCCAGTCATAGGGTATAAAAGCTCAGCTATCTCTTTACCGCCATCGGCAGTGTGCTAAAGAGCCCATTTATGAAGGAGAGCAACCAGGGATATCACTGTTTTGAACCTAAATACCGTTGAGTTATCGGTCTGAGTGTGTACCAGGGGCAGAGATGCTCCCAGTCTCTAGAACAATTGGATGAGAAAGGGGATTCTGGTGGTACAGATGTGGTGGCACAATAGGCCATTTAAGCGATAAGGCCCTAGGTGGTGTGGTATATGGCTAACGGCTAAGGGCTGTTCTTATGCACGACGCAACGCAGAATGCCTGGATACAGCCATTAGCCATGGTATATTGGCCATATATCACAAACTCGAGGTGCCTTATTGCTATTATAAACTGGTTACCAACGTAATTAGACCAGTAAATAGTACATTTTTAAAAACATACCCATGGTATACGGTCTGATATATCACAGCTTTCAACCAATCAGCATTCAGGGCTCAACCCACGTAGTTTATGAATGTCATTAAACTTGGTAGACTCCTCCGGGATAAAGCTCACTCTGACCCAGGAGCTAGACCCTGCTTAAAGAGGTTGAAACAACAAAGTGTACCATACATATACCATGTCTGTGAAATGTATATAGTATGTATAAGCAGGAAGTAGAAGCCTAAGTGTTGTTGTCCATTAGTTTACTACAATTAGGAGAGGGATGGTAGGGTGAGGGGAACATTATATTTATATTTTCTTTATTTTTACTATTTTCTACATTGTAGAATAATAGTGAAGACATCAAACAATGAAATAACACATATGTAGTAAATGCATTCCAGGTGACTACCACATGAAGCTGGTTGAGAGAATGCCAAGAGTGTGCAAAGCTATCAAGGCAAAGGGTGGCTACTTTGAAGAATCTAATATAAATATATTTTGATTTGTTTAACACTTTTTTGGTTACTACATGGCTCCATATGTGTTCCTTCATAGTTTTGATGTCTTCACTATTAATCTACAATGAAGGAAATACTAAAAACCCTGGAATGTTTTTAGGCTATAGAGTGTTTGTTTACATTGACTTTGTTTACAAACATTGGAGTAAAATAAGTTCATATTGGGGTTCTGATGGGGAACAACAGTTGAACTAAACTCATGAGGCATTTATAAGTTATATTCTTCATTAATCAATGGGTACATATTATTCATTTAGAGCATCAGGTAGCCAAGCAGTTAGAGCATTGGGTCAATAACTCAAAGGTCACTGGTTCAAATACCCGTGCTGACAAGGTCAAAAACCTGTCGATGTGTCCTTGAGCAAGGCACTTAACGCTAATTTGCTCCAGGGGCGCCGTACTACAATGGCTGACCTTGTAGGTAGGCCGTCATGGTTCTTAACTGATTTGCCTAGTTAAATAAACGTTTTTTTTTTTTAAACATTTAAAAAAATGGGCAGGTGAACATTTGTCTCATCAGTGATGTTTTGGCTAAAAGACTCAGGTCACAAAAAAATTCAATTAAACAATATGCCCTATTAATTCTTACTAGTAATACATTACAAAGCATGCTCATTCGTTGTTTTGTGTTTTGTTGGTGTAATTTTAGTGGGGGAAAAACATTCTGGCTGGTAAATAAGCTGAGTTGCTGATAGATTTTTAAAATCTACATGTCACTGTGGCTGGTGGACTAAAAAGTAAATGTTATGCCTTGGTTGCATGCCCTTATCTATTACTTTATTGAAACAAAACACAGATGTTGACTATCAAAATAAAACACAGATTAAATGGTTTAAAAACAGATTTTCTTATGGTCTGCGTTTAGAAAGTTCAGATTTATGGAAGCTAGTACGACCCCTATAAGGCTATACATCCTTTACGCAGGGTTCATACAGACATTGGCAAGTCAAAGTCAAGGACTTTTAGGGCCTTCCCAAGCAATTCATTGTAATTTTCAAGGATCTCAATGTTAAACAATTGTATAATTGTACACCATTTGAATCTCACCATCTCCGTTTTTCTAAATGAGAAAGTGACCAAAAACCAAGTTCCTTTAGTAATGGAAGTTGAAGCAAGCATTAAAATGTCCTCATAATACCCTGAGATATAACAGATTAGCAAAACACCCTTCAATTGAAGTAACTGGAAAAGTGCGACATCTTTCACAAAAACTGATCAGAAATGTAATCTCTGATAATTAAGAGGAGCAGGAGAACTTAATTACAAGGACTTTCAAGCACCAAATGTAGGAAATGTCTACTATTCCAGTAATTTAAATTTCTGAGCTCCAAATTCAAGTTGGCTACTTCAAGTCCCTTGTATCGTTTAAAAATTGCAGGTTTAATATGGAAAACCAAAATGTATGTCATGTTATTTAATTACCAGATCATATTGTGAATAAGCCTACTAGGCTACGTCATGTGTTGTCATTATATCCAGAATAATTCATAGGAATAACATTGGGTGTGGTGCAATAGTCTATCCTACACAATTGCGCACAGTAGATAGTGTCCAATCCGAGGCACAAAAACAAACTCATTACCTTGATGCTTTCTCTGTTAAATCTAACGAGACCCTGCTGTAAATCAAGCAGACGACAACAGATGATCAACATCAATTCGCTAGGGATATGAGAACCAACATGGATCCAGGAACAACGGTCTTCACCGGTGTAACGAATGAGACACCAACATATTTGGGACATTCCTGACAAACACCTTTTTATCTAGCGCTTGGGCTGTTGTTGCATCACATGAGCTATCATTCAGCTCCTTCTGCAATAGCATACATTTTTGGGGATTTGTGTGACCATGAAAATTGTTTTCACCACAGAACATAAAAAGGGACACTAAATATTACGTAGCTACATTGAATTTCTGAACTATCCATACAGCTACATCCAAGACTCTCACAGGGTTCAAGTTCAATGTCTAATTTAACAGATTAAAACATCTTACACTGCCAGAAATGCAAGAACTGAAAAGTCAAAAGTTGTCACATGATATGACAAAGCCGTAGAAATCACAAACCATGAGAAATTTGAAGATTATCATCAATGATTTATCAACAGCTGTAACAAGTTGTCCAGTGTAGGAAATACTCACTAGTACCCTAGTTCATAAAACAAACACACATGCTGTTCAGTCTAGCAAACAAGAATATCTGTCAGGGGGAGAAGCCGAGGAGGAACATCGTGAACTTATAGACTATGTTCGAGTTCCTGCCTGACAGATTGCTATATCGTAAGATGTGTTAGCTGATATCTATCCGGCATTCATCTGCACTGTAGTCAGACAGGAACTCAACCTCTGGCTCCAGTCAACACAGCACAACAGTTCCCAGCTGTGCATCCATCCACCAACTCAGCTTGCACAGGCTGCAGCCTCTCCTCTCACAGCATGAGCAGAGAAGCTGTTAACTCGCTGCATAAAATGATATAACACTTACTGCTAATTGTTGCTGAGTGGCAACAGAGACAGAATACTTTCCACACACAAGATGAAGAACTCCCATTTCACAACAGAAGTACATAAATATAGGAGTTATTTCTTCACAGCAGGCAATGCAGAGAAATAAACAGGGTTGGAGACAACTCACCTGCACAGGCGTTGAGAAACAACCAGTCAGTCCTCCTTGTCCTGTTCTTTATATGTTTAAGCCTCTTAAAGTGACACTCCTCTATTCTCCCCACTCCGGCTTCCGATGCCAGCTCGATCCTCTGAAAGTCCATTTTAACCATTGCCTCCCGCTTGGAGGTGGGCGGGGACCTCTTCTGGACGGAGATGCACCCCACTACTCCACCACCGCCCCTTCCCACACTCACACCCCCCCTCCTGTTGTCACTGTCCTGCTCGTTGAGTATGGAGGGTGGTAGGCTTTCGGGCTTCGAGGCCAGTTCGATGGGTTTTGCCAAGCTATTGGGCCTGGAGTGGTCACACACCACACATTTGCACGATTTGGGCCAGTTTGCATAAGTGCAGGCGGCGCAGGTCCAGTGCTGGGCGCGGGTGTTGAGACGGTTGCGGTCGTTATACTCCTCGCAGGGGTCCGTGGACCGGCATCCTGAGCCTGAGGTCTGGGGTGACTCGGTGGGGCTGCGTGGCTGCTGTGCCAGCCCCTGGTGGCACTGCTCCTGCTGGTGGCGCTGATGCCGCTGGCACAGACACTGGGTGCAGCGAATGGCACAGGGCCAGTTTAAGTAGGTGCACATGTGGCAGGACCACTTGATGGAGGGGGGCTTGGGGGAGTCTATGATGCGTACACGGGGGCGGGCACTGGAGTCCGGGCAGATTAGGAGGCTGGAGCCACCCTTGGGCGGGCAGGTGCTGTGACTCAGACTCAGGGGTTCCCACTGGCGGCTGGCGTCCAAGCCAGGGCTGCTCCGGAAGGGCTCCTCGGTGATGATGGCGCCCCCGCTGGGCATCGGGGCGCGGCACATGGTGCACTTGATGGCAGAGGGCCAGTTCTCAAACGTGCAGTACTCACAGGCCCACTTGGCACCCAGCTCGGTCATCGTCACTCCACCGCTGGGAGAGGCTGCCGCTGGAAGGGACTCTGCTTGGCAGCTCCACTCAAGGAGATCACACAGGCAAGCAGGATGCTAGGACAACAACAGAAACACAGGATAGGGTGGGGAGGGGCCATATTGTTCATCACAGACTGACTGCACTGTACACGTTATGCAGAGACACACACACACACACACACAGAATAAAGATCACAGATATACCTAATATACACATTTAGACTTTAAATGGATGTCGTGTTTGAAAGGAAATTTTTTCATAAGTAAAACAAGAACATCAGTTATTATAAATAGCTTTCTTACACTAAGAAAGCTACACTACCACATATATTTCACCACTTCAAACAGCGAGAGCAGGACATGAAAAACCGCCTTTGCAGCTTTTATTTAACTA
Source organism: Thymallus thymallus (assembly GCA_023634145.1). Lineage (NCBI taxonomy): Eukaryota > Metazoa > Chordata > Actinopteri > Salmoniformes > Salmonidae > Thymallus > Thymallus thymallus. The sequence goes on from CM042388.1 coordinate 46,265,603, forward strand.
AGTCAGTTCAGAACAAATTCTTATTACAATGACGGCCTACCTACAGGATCAGCCCCTGGAGTAAAATTAGGGTTAAGTGCCTTGCTCAAGGACACTGACAGGTTTTCACCTTGTCGGCTCGGGTATCCGAACCAGCGACCTTTCGGTTACTGGCCCAACGCTCTAACCGCTAGGCCACCTACCTACCGCCATTTATATCAACCCTGCTCAAACAGATACAACGGATGTGCGCTCTTGACCCGGGCACCAATTCTCAGCACGGTACTGAACCCACATATAAAAGAAGCCAAGAGCAGCAGGCTGCAACCTGGCATGGTATGTACAGAACCAAAACGGCTAAGAAGTTTAAAGGCTCCACAAAGTCTATGGATCCGATGGAGCTTTGTTTGCGTATCTCTCTACTTAAGTTCTTCATACTTTTTTGTTGTTGTACTTTTTACCCCTTTTTCTCCACTTGGTAGTTCCAGTCTTGTCCCATCGCTGCAACTCCCGTACGGACTCGTGAGAGGCAAAGGTCGAGAGCCGTGCGTCCTCCGAAACACAACCCCGCCAAGCCGCACTGCTTCTTGACACACTGCTCGCTTAACCCGGAAGTCAGCCACACCAATGTGTCAGAGAAAACACAGTACAACTAGCGACTGTGTCAACGTGCATGCGCTCAAATCCGCCACAGGAGTCGCTAGACCGCGATGGGACAAGGACATCCCGGCCGGCCAAACCCTCCCCTAACCCGGACGACCCTGGGCCAATTGTGCAATGCCTCATGGGTATCCCGTTCGCGGCCAGAAGCGACACAGCCCGGGATCGAAGGCGGCTCTGTAGTGACGCCTCTAGAACTGCGATGCAGTGCCTTAGACCGCTGCACTCGGGTGGCCAGTTCTTCGTACTTTTGAGCAGCAGAATTATTTTTACTTTGCGTAGAGTGAAATCAAGGTGGCGAGCCCTCTGCTCTTCAACGCTTTTAGATTTGTGGAAATGCACTCCACCAATCAGGCCTTTATGGTAGAGTGGCCAGACTCCTCAGTAAAAAAACGTACTTTGTGCACCAAGTCATATCACTGAGTGTACCTTTAACAATGCAGTTGCCGAGAAGTTGCCGAGAAGTTGCCCCTACAGCAGCACTGACCAGCCCTTAGCAGTCACTAGATCAGTGCAAATAGGTCTACTCTGCACTCAGTGAAGTATTCACATATCGTCTACACCTGTTGTTTACTAAGCATTTGACAAATACAATTCAATTGTTATTATTCAAGATGTTTTAAATACTCCTTGACAAACAAACCAACACTATGCAAAATGCATATTAGTGAAATTCAGACAGGCACAGTTGAAGTCAGACATTTACACACACCTTAGCCAAATAAATGTAAACTAGGTTATTCACAATTCCTGACATTTAATCCTAGTAAAGGTTCCCTGTCTTAAGTTAGCTAGGACCACCACTTTATTTTAAGAATGTGAAATGTCAGAATAATAGTAGAGAGTGATTGATTTATTTCAGCTTTTATTTCTTTCATCACATTCCCAGTGGGTCAGAAGTTTACATACACTCAATTAGTATTTGGTAGCATTGCCTTTAAATTGTTTAACTTGGGTCAAACGTTTCAGGTAGCCTTCCACAAGCTTCCCACAATAAGTTGGGTGAATTTTGGCCCATTCCTCCTGACAGAACTGGTGTAACTGAGTCAGGTATGTAGGCCTCCTTACTCACGCATGCTTTTTCAGTTCTGCCCACAAATGTTCTATAGGATTGAGGTCAGGGCGTTGTGATGGCCACTCAAATACCTTGACTTTGTTGTCCTTAAGCCATTTTTCCACAACTTTGGAAGTATGCTTGGGGTCCTTGTCCATTTGGAAGACCCATTTCCCACCAAGCTTTAACTTCCTGACTGATGTCTTGAGATTTGGCTTCAATATATACATAATTTTCCTTCCTCATGATGCCATCTATTTTGTGAAGGGCACCAGTTCCACCTGCAGCAAAGCACCCCCACAACATGATGCTGCCACCCCTGTGCTTCACGGTTTGGATGGTGTTATTCGGCTTGCAAGCCTCTCCCTTTTTCCTCCAAATATAACGATGGTTATTATGGCCAAACAGTTCACATGGTGTTTATACTTGCGTACTATTGTTTGTGCAGATGAACGCAGTACCTTCAGGTGTTTGGAAATTGCTCCCAACGATGAACCAGACTTGTTGAGTTCTTGGCTGATTTATTTAGATTTTCCCATGATGTCGAGCAAAAAGGAACTGAGTTTGAAGGTAGGCCTTGAAATACATCCACAGGTACACCTACAATTGACTCAAATTATGTCCATTAGCCTATCAGAAACTTCTAAAAACATGACATCATTTTATGGAATTTTCCAAGCTGTTTAAAGGAACAGTCTGTGTATGTAAACTTCTGACCCACTGGAATTGTGATATAGTGAATTATTCTAAAATGGATTATATGAAAACAAATCCTCATCAATCTACACACAATACCCCATAATGATGAAGCAAAAACAGGTTGTTAGAACATTTAGCCCAATGTATTAAAAAAAAAAATACCTTATTTACATAACTATTCAGACCCTTTGCTATGAGACTCATAATTGAGCTCAGGTGCATCCTGTTTCCATTGATCATCCTTGAGATGTTTCTACAACTTGATTAGAGTCCACCTGTGGTAAATTCAATTGAGGGCCAAACAGCAATCGGGGGAGAAGGGCCTTGGTCAGGGAGGTGACCAAGAACCCAATGGTCACTCTGACAGAGCTCTAGAGTTCCTCTGTTGAGATGTGAAAACCTTCTAGAAGGACAACCCTCTCTGCAGCACTCCACCAATCAGGCCTTTATGGTAGAGTGGCCAGACTCCTCAGTACAAAAAGCAGGACAGCCCGCTTGGAGTTTGCCAAAAGGCACCTAAAGGACTCTCAGACCAAGAGAAACAATATTCTCTGGTCTGATGAAACCAAGATTGAACTCTTTGGCCTGAATGCCAAGCGTCACACCTGTAGGACACCTGGCACCATCCCTATGGTGAAGTGTGGTGGTGGCAGAATCATGCTGTGGGGATGTTTTTCAGCGGCAGGGACTTGGAGACTAGTCAGGATCGAGGGAAAGATGAACAAAGCCAAGTACAGAGAGATCCTTGATGAAAATCTGCTCCAGAGCACTCAGGACCTCAGACTGGCATGATGGTTCACCTTCCAACAGGACATCAACCCTAATCCCACAGCCAAAACAATGCAGGACTGGCTTCATGACAAGAATCTGAATGTCCTTAAGCCCAGCCAGTAACCGGACTTGAACCCAATCGAACATCTCTGGAGAGACCTGAAAATAGCTGTGTAGCAACACTCCCCATCCAACCTGACAGAGCTTGAGAGGATCTTCATAGAAGAATGGGAGAAACTCCCCAAATACAGGTGTGCCAAGCTTGTAGCATCATACCCAAGAAGACTTGAGGCTGTAATCGCTGCCAAAGGTGCTTCAACAAAGTACTGAGTAAAGGGTCTGAATACTTACGTAAATGTGATATGTTGAATGTTTATACATTTGCAAAAATTTTCAAAAAATATGCTTTTGCTTTGTCATTATGGGATATTGTGTGTAAATTGAGGGGAGAACTATTTCATTCATTTTAGAATAAGGCTGTAACATAACAAAATGTGGAAAAAGTCAAGGGATCTGAATACTCGCCCTTATGCACTGTATACCGTGATGATGATGATGATGATGATGATGGAAACCTGTGGGTTCTGAAAAAAGCTGTTTTCGAAGCACTTCATCACCGGTAAGTCGCTAATACTTATTTGTATCTAACTAGCTATATGTATTGCATAAAGCTTGCCTGTTCACTTGTAGTTAGGACTAGTGAGCTGCATCTGTCCAAATAACAGCTATAATATTCTTCTTCATTTGGATATTTATGCAAAACTGGAGATTCCACCAAGTATGTGTAGATATCGCCATAGGCTACTTTGGGCCATTTGGTAGGGTTGTCTCCCCAGCTGGTCTGTGTCAAGTTGAAAGGACAAGCCAAAAATAATAAACTTTTCCAAATACCTAGACTGTTCAAGGACAGGCAAAGACTAGAATTAGTTACTGACATCTCTAAGACTAGCTAATTAGATCGAGATTAACTTCTCTTGCTAGCCAGCCAGCGAACGTCAGCTAACCGGTAAAGAGCTACGGGTAAACAAACCGTGACGTAAGTATAATGCAACAGTTCTACTGTCTTTACTGTCAGTGTTAACAGGTCAGGTAACAAATTAGTGGCTGAATATGTATCATGCAAATCATTTGTTGTTGTGACAGCCAAGTATGTTAATAACGACAGGTGAGGCTGCTGAAAACGTTTGACATTACAAAGTGTCAGTAGTTTATTTTGAATGACACATTAGATGGGAGTAATGAGAGTACCCTGTAGATGTACCTACTCGGGGGCGGAGTCACGCCAAGCCACGCCCCGCTGTGTGTGTCTATATAGCCTGGACTGCTACCTGATTGGTCAAACTAATTATAATAATATCAGTGCATTGTGTCTACTTATTTAAATTGAGCAATGTAACAACAACTATCAGTAGGTAGATAGTTTTCATACTGCATATCGGTCTGGGCGTGTCGAATAAAAATCCTAATTATTATAGATAGTTATTTACAAAGTAGCAAAAAGTATAACTAGAACAACAAAATTATGGTGGTTAGCGTCTGTCTAATAATTTAGATGATTAGCGAGACGACTTAAAGTTTGTTGACAATATGCAGGACGAAATTCACATTAGTTTAAGACAAGACTTCAACAATCAATGTTGTGCCCGTTAGTCTTAACTTGCTAACTCTTTGTTTTGACAAATCTAATTATAACGTTAGCAATTCTGAACATAATCTAGTTTAACTAGCCAATTACAGTACAGTAAAGTACCTAACTTAACGAGAACTATTCAATGTGGTCTGATGATTGCTGGTCTTATCCAAAGATTGAACACGGTTTTACCTTTTCCTGTGTTTACACTCCTCTTCCAGGCGCAACCACAACAAACCGCTCAAGCTTTCCCAACCAAACCCAATCTGTGTCCCGAAGTCAAGCTTTTATTAAAGCCGCATATTTACGGTTCCGTTCGTGGAGACCTGTGTAATGGCACTATCACACCCCCACCCCCTGCAGTCTCTCCCGGCCTTTAAATAAGGATCGTCCCCATTTCCATCCGCAGTTCTGTCAGTCTTCAATGGCGGCGTGGGGGGAAAAAACGGGAAAACAAAAAACACACTCCAGAGAAGCAGGAGGATTTACCTCCTGGAATCACCGGCCAAGCTGATTGGATCGTTTTTCTCTATTCTTCCTCCTGGCCTATGATTTAAAAAGCTTTATCAAATATATGTACAACTCATTGTTATGTCTGTGGCTTTGTCATAGCAGTCTGTGATGTCAAAATAATATGAAACTGTAATTAATTTCTGGATTACACCACATTCCCGGAGCCACCGTCATGGCGTTTGTTTTCTGTCTGTATCTCAGCTGTATATATTTAAGGGGACATGAGGATGACGTCATCTATTGGATTTAAAAAAAAAAAAGATATATCCTGCAGCAGTCTGAATTAAAGGGCAGCTTGTGGTTATTTAAAAGGTAATCGATGGAAGTTCTAGACCGCCATCAATCAACATAGCATTCACGACTCTTTTGCCAAAGACAGACTGTGACCCTGCTTTAAACCCTTTTGAAGCATTGACATACGCAATGGCGATTTAGCAGACCAATAAATACAGTACAGTACATCTGTCAAATTCAGCATGGCTCATGCGACTGTTTATTTTAATGGTTTATTTACATGAACGTCCCACCCACTTCCCAAATTACGTCACAGAAGACCATGGTGCTGAAGGTTTTCTGGAACTGTCAAGAGCGATAGGAACGCATGGAATCTTGAAACAGCAATGCCATATGTATAAAATGTCATATTTACTCATCCTTAAAAAAGACATGCAATCTCTTGACTTTTTCTCTCAAATTAATCATAATAATAGCATTATCTTGGACATTTATACAATACTATTTTTTCAATAACTCCAGAGAATGACAAGTTTTCCCACATTCAGAAATCCCACTAATGTGCTAATTACCGAATGTGTATGTGAGAGATGTGAATTGTTAAAAGTCTAATGCTAATTATTATTATTTTTATCTCAATATTAAATAATTTCTGGGTAACAATGTAGTACCTTACTGTGATTGTCTTTAATTAAAATGGTCAAAAATAGCTTCTTTGCAAAGAGTCATTTCTCAGACAAGAATTTTGCTAGGATTGTGTGGGAGTGGGGAGGGGCAAACTGAAAATGAGCTGTTATTGGTAGAATGGTTTGGAACTCTATTGGTCTATTAACTGATTTACCACATGGTGATGTCACAATGGATGGCCAAAACTCCATCTTACCAAAACAGGCTGAAATTTCAAGTGGTCTTTTCAAACAGCTCTTACACTGAAAGGGCATTATCATAATTTTCACAATTTCACCATATTATCCCAACCTAATTGTGTGTAAATATATATAAAACACAGGGAAATCACGTTTTTGACTGCACTGGGCCTTTGTCATTTGGTATTTCTGATACCAAATGACTCAGGCCTAAAAACAAAGTGTGCAGAAAAGGTGATGAAATTACTCTCTTTTATTACACCCCACTTAAGAACTGTGTTCTCTGTGAGAGAACAACTGTGACCAAAAGAGCTTGGCCTATTCCTATTCCAGGGATTTAATGGGACTTTGTGCTTCAGGGAGAAGATACAGGCTCTCAGGGGCCACGTTCAGCTTGAGGCCAAACAGTGTTGTTTAGAGTACTTTCACCCTGCTCTCCTGTCAGCCACTTCCAGATGCTCTAAAATAAGAGCTATTTTAATGCTTCCCCCTCCCATCTATTGTACAGTGTACATTATTGATTACGTGTTCTTAACTCCCATTGTTTATTCCAGTGCTCAAGTGGAAACAACTCCTTTCACTCTTGATTTTGTCATTATAACCAGATGTGACTTTGTTTTTCAGTGATTAACATGTAAAAAAAAAAATTAAAAAAAAAAAAACACCACGCTATGAGTTGTCAAGTGATGAAGGAAAGCTAGATGACCTTAAGACAGAAAGAGTGACATACAAGACATAGTCTGTACATGGGAAAACCTCCTCCCTATATCCCTTCTGGTCAATTTGCATACTATTGCTTGCACATTATCATGCTAAATGTCTTTCAGTTTCCAGTGCTTAACCCTATTCATAGAAAATTGAGCTGTGTCATAGTCTGCTTCGAATGTGCAAGGTCTCTTACATTCACTCAGTCTCCCCTCACTCACTAGCTTATCTCTAAAAAGTCAGTGGGCCATCTCTAAATGCGTCACACACACTCATCGTTCTGGGCTTGACTCACAAGCTCAGACCTGTCTCTCCGTCTGTGTATGGGATTTCTGCCCACTATGATGTATACTGAACAAAAATATGCAACAATTAACAATTTTACTGAGGTACAGTTCATATAAGGAAATCAGTCAATTGAAATGAATGTATTAGGCCCTAATCTATGTATTTCACATGACTGGGCAGAGACGCAGCCAATCAGAATGAGTTTTTCCCCACAAAGGGGATTTATTACAGACATAAATAATACTGTTTCATCAGCTGTCTGGGTGGCTGGTCTCAGATGATCCCGCAGGTGAAGAAGCCAGATGTGGAGGTCCTTGGGGCGTGGTTACACGTGAACATGGTTGCACTAACTGTAAGTCACTCTGGATAAGAGTGTCTGCTAAAATGACTCAAATGTAAAATGTCTGCGTTTGTGAGGCCGGTTGGACGTACTGCCAAAATCTCTACCATAAGGCGGCTTATGGTAGAGAATTTAACATTAAATTCTCTGGCAACAACTCTGGTGGACATTCCTGCAGTCAGCATGACAATTACACGCTCCCTCAAAACTTGAGACATCTCTGGCATTGTGTTGTGTGACAAACCTGCACATTTTAGAATGGCCTGCTATTGACCACAGCACAAGGTGCACCTGTGTAATGATCATGCTGTTTAATCAGCTTCTTGATGTGCCACTCCTGTCAGGTGGATGGATTATCCTGGCAAAGGAGAAATGGGATGTAAACAAATTTGTGCACAAAATGGGCGAGAAATAAGCTTTTTGTCCGTATGGAAAATGTCTGGGATCTTTTATTTCAGCTCATGAAACATAGGACCAACACTTCACATGTTGCATTTATATTTTTGTTCAGTGTAATTCAAGGTTCAAAAAGCAGTATCAGTACCCATCCAACGTGTTCCAGTTCTCAGGGGGAATGGAAAGAGAGCATCTTCTGCTTTCGGACATTAACAAGGCGACACTTCAGCTTAACTCCTCCTCCCCATTTACTGGATTGGTTGAACAGTGCAGAAGAGAACCTCCCCCGACAGTGTTTAAAAAAAAGTTTATAGTCAAGACTAGTATGTAGGGGACCTAGCTTCAGGAGTTTCTTTTATGCCTGCTACGTTAGCTTAACTTACGTGGCAGAAAACAACCAAATGTGATGTGTGGCAAGCAGGGTACAATAAATATATACAAGGTGTGGGATAACACTGGCAGGGTAAAGGATCTTCTCACCACAAATGGAACAACCTTCCTTCCAGTCGCTTGCATTGTGTGTGTAGTTACGAGCCGGTGTAATTGTCAAAATGGAAGGCACTGGACTCTGAATTGAGGTCATTTTTTGTCACATTATCAAAAAAGGTCCATACACATTTAGCCCAATCAGCTTTGAGTGTGTGAGGTCTATTGGTTTTGACAAGACAGGCAGGAGACGCCTTGTTCCCAGGCTGTAACACACGACAGGAGGGAAAACCTTTCCATCAGAATTACCTAGGGAGAAGACATTCTAGTCAGTGCCAGCAGTAACGGAGACAACCAGCAGTGCAAGGACCACAGGTGGAAGAAGCAGACAGGTCTATGTAGAAGCAGGTTTCTTGTTTAGCGGTAGCTCTGATGCAGCAGCGTTGTCTGGTTAGTAAAGCTACAGTAAGTTGTGTTTTCGCCCTATCAACCCCATACAATGCACAAAAGCTGAGTTCGCTCTGCTCAGGTGGTCTAACAATACTACTCAAGTGGCCTGACTGAACTGCATTGGTAAAGAACAAGAAAAACAGCTACATTTGATAAGTGCAGTAAAAGCGCATACAGTTTCAGTGTTATAGAAGAATGAGACAACAAGCGACATTAATAATGGTTACTTTGTCATAAAAATAATATAAGCACCAATTATAGTAGTGGCAAAGGAAAACCTGGAATAAAAACTATATTCTTTGTCATCTAAATAGTCAACTGTATGATTCTTAAAAATACTTCCCTCGTTAAAGGAAATAAATCCTAATTAATGACAGTTCAAAGTTGAGGCTAACGAAATTATAGTTTACATGTGTAGCTGCCAAAATAAAGGAAACACCAACAGAAAGTGACTTAATAGGGCGTTGGGCCAGAACAGCTTCAATGCACCTTGGCATAGATTCTACAAGTGTCTGGAACTTGGAGGAATGGGACACCGTCCTTCTTCCACAAGAACTTCCATCATTTGGTATGTTGTTGATGGTGGTGGAAAATGCTGTCTCAGGCACCGCTCCAGAATTTCCACTAAGTGTTCAATTGGTATGAGGTCTGGTGACAGGCGGCTACAGGAACTAGCTTACATGCTCATCAAACCATTCAGTAACCACTCATGCCCTGTGGACGGTGACCCAGCATTTAAATACATGCCCCCTAGGCATGATGGGATGATAATTGCTTAACTCAGGTACCACAGCTTTGTGGAAGCATCCAATGTCAATATACTTTCTCTCATATACTCAAGTGTTTCCTTTACTTTGTCAGTTGTCTGCATCTCTCTTCTTTCTTTGTAATAAAGCAAATAATAATAAAAGGTTTGAAGGCCGCAGAACATTTTCCTTTTGATTTTCTTAAAATTGTTAAAAAGAAAGCAGAAATAGTGCAAGAGGTAATGGTACAATTGGATGCTTAAAAGTTGGTGATGCAGATGTGACGCAGCTGGATCCAGGAAAAACGGAGTGGGTCTATCCATACGGAGAGATCGGACAAGCCGGTTGGCGTTTATTCGATTAGAACATTAGAACGTCCTCAGTCCCTAAATCAATACACATCCACTAAAGGGAGCCATTCTCCAACAGACTAGCTTTTCTATGCTAGACAGAAAAGTAAAAACCCATGAAGCCTGACATTCCCCCCAGAATAGAGATCAAACTAAGATAAACAGATATACACAGCGGAAAATACCACCTGCGCATGCCTTTTATTTTCAGGGCTGGCACCTCCTCTGTAATATAGAATAACTATCTTTGATTGGTTGGGACGCCCTCCTATCCCGGTGCGTCAGTTAATTGTGTCCCCCCCCCCCATGTCCCCATCTACTAGGTCTGTGAGCCACGGACTGAGGCGTCGCCGTCCGGACTGAGGGCGGCTGGGCGGCCCTGTACCAACACACTGGCGGTAACTAGGGGCAACTGCCCCACCTCGCTCACAAGGTTCTCATACTCACTGCTGTCCTCATCATAATCTTCCTCCTCGTCGTCGTCGTCATCCTCTTGTCCTGCAGCCTGTCTGTCCAGGGAGTCAGAGCTGGATCCGTCCCCGTTTCCCAGGTAGGGCGTACTGGGGCTAGGAGCAGGGCTGGGGCCAGCACTGAGGCCCAGACCCAGTGGGCTGGGAGAAGGGTGGCCTGGGGAGCCCACAGCCTGGGGCCGGGGGAGCAGCGCAGCACTGGTAGGGGAGGACGAGGAGGGGAGAAGCGAGTCATCCTGCAAGGAGAGGTCTGCGTAGGCAGGAGGGTTTGCAGAGGGACCTGGCCGCTCGGGGGTGGATGGGGTGTGGAAGGCCACTCTGGACAGGAGAGAGGTCTCCGGGGGCTCTGTGTTCTCCTCAGGAGTGGGACGTGGCTCAGGGTTCTGCGCCTCCTGGAGTCCTGAAGGAAGAAAAGAGACAAATAGACTAAGAACAAAAGGGGGGTTCAAAAATACCAGATTGTAAAATACCTCCCCGGATATAGTTACAGGGAGATGAGAGATACATTCATCAATTTCACGAGAGAATGATTTGGAGCAGCCACATTCAAACCCAAATAAGTTACATACTTCTCTCTTCCTCCTTGGTTTTTCGATTCCTGAGAGCAATTTGCTGTTTGAGTTTGTTCACCTCATCTTGGACTTTCTCTTTCACACGTTCACTCTGCTCAACCTCTCCACATACAGCCTGAAACAGGAAAAAAAGCAAACAATTCAAGAATCATATTAACACTATTTTTCTATGTGCCTTCAGAAAGTATTCAACCCTTTTATGAAAAGCTTACGTTCAGTAGTAAACATTTGCTTAACAAATCACATAACTTGCTTAACAAATAACATAACATTGACTTACTGTGTGCAATAGTGGTTTATATGTTTTTTGTTATGACTACCCCATCTCTGTGCCCCAGACAGAGAATTCTGTAAGGCCCCTCAGTCAAGTTGTGAATTTCAGGGAGATGTTCAACCATAAAGACTAGGGAGGTTTTCCAATGCCTCGCAAAGAAGGGAAGTTATTAATTACACTTTGGATGGTGCATCAATACACCCAGTCACTACAAAGATAGAGGCGTCCTTCCGAACTAAGATGTCGGAGAGGAAGGAAACCACTATGGGATTTCACCATGAGGCCAAAACACAGGACGTTGGTGGCACCTTAATTGGGGAGGACGGACTTGTGGTAATGGCTGGAGCAGAATAGGTGGAATGGTATCAAATACATGGTTTCCATGCGTTTGATTCCATTCCATTCACTCAGTTCTGGACATAATTATGAGCCGTCCTCCGCTCAGCAGCCTCCTGTGGGCCATTAGTCATTTTAAAACACAGAAGGAAGCCTTTACAGAATACTCAGTACTGCTATACCCTGAATATAGCCATGTTATTTTTACTTTATAATGATATTTGTTATTCAATGTGTATGTATTCCTTGTGTCAAATAAATGTTATTGGATTTGAATAAAGATATTCCAAAACAAGCATCATGTTTGCAAGAAGGCACTAAATAAATACTGCAAGGAATGTGGCAAAGAAAATGCATTTTCTGTCCTGAATACAAAGCATTAAGTTTGGGGCAAATCCAACATAACACTGAGTACCACTCTTTATAGTTTCCAGCATGGTGGTGGCTGGCTGCATCTTGTTATGGGTCTGCTTGTCATCTGCAAATACTAATTATCCCCAAAGTTTTTTGGGGATAAACAGAAACGTAATAGAGCTAAGCAAAGGCAAAATCCTAGAGGAAACCTGGTTCAGTCTGCTTTCCGTCAGACACCGGGAGACAAATTCACCTTTCAGCAGGACAATAACCTGAAACACAAGGCCAAATCTACACTGCAGTCGCTTACAAAGACGACATTGAATTGAAGTTACAGTTTTGTTAAATCGGCTTAAATCTATGTCAAGACTTGAACATGGCTGTCTAGCAGTAATCAACAACCAACTTGACAGAGCTTGAAGAATATTTGAAATAAATATTGTATATTTACAATATTTACAGGAAACGTATGATCTCTGTAATTGCAAACAAAGGTTTCTGTACCAAATATTAAGTTCTGCTTTTCTGATGTATCAAATACTTATGTCATGCAATAAAATGCAAATTAATTACTTAAAAATCATACAATGTGATTTTCTGGATTTTTGTTTTAGATTCCTTCACTCACAGTTGAAGAGTACCTATGATAACAATTACAGACCTCTACATGCTTTGTAAGTGGGAAAACCTGCCAAATCGGCAGTGTATCAAATACTTGTTCTCCCCACTGTATATATACACACACACTAAATCAGGATATAGCGTTTTATTTTTGACTTGAGTATTTTGTGTAATGCAACAAAATGTGGAAAAGGTCAGGGGGGTTGAATACTTTCTGAAAGTACTGTAGATATGTTGTCAACCAAAGCGCCACATTGCTGTTTATGAAAATATAGTATGTGACTTGCATCAATTGAATGGTATGAAAATAAGCCAACTCACTTGCACTTGATCTTGTAGTGCACCGTAGACTTGAAAAATAGTTCTGATATCCTTCATTACACCGTCTTTGTCAAAGAATTCAGCCCTGCAAAACATCCAGCAAATCCCATTTACATCAAACATGATTCTCAATACTAAGAAATAAACGAGTTGACAGTGCCTACATGTGGGAGACACTCACCCATGCTCTTTGATGACCTTGGCGTAGTTGAGTGAGGTGTTGGGGACAGAGGAAACTTTGTACTCCTGCTGGCTGGTGTTGCCCAGGTTGGGGATGCTGAGAACCACCCTCTGGTTGTACCTGCTGGGTGGAACCAGAGAGTTAGTCTGATACACTACAGGCAGCCTAGCCCAAAATACCCTCACACCCATTAATAGCTGGGGCCCTTTAACTTGTATGCACGGCAGCAACAGTTTACTACATTGCTTTGATTGATGCCCAGATTCCAATGGATCTAATTGAGAGTTCAGAGGATGTAATAATCTGCTGATGTCCCATTTCACCCACACACAATCCCTCCAGGCCTCCTCCAACCCCTCGAGCCACAGACAGAGTAGCGTTTAAGTCCCCAGCTTGATTCCAACACACAAGCCTTGAATCCCTACTGACAGAACTCCCACTGCGCTGTCCATCTGACCCTAGATATAGAATGGCTAGACCTTACATAGTTGTTTAATCAATGTATGATGTATCTGAACGGTCCTTCTATAAAGGAAACCAGTTATGTGAACATTCCGGCTCTTAAGATCCAAGATACTGTAGGATCAAGATGCAACATACAGTAGGATCAAGATTTAACATACTGTAGGATCAAGATTTAACATACTGTAGGATCAAGATTTAACATACTGTAGGATCAAAATGTTGGATACTGTAGGATCAAGGGACATTTAAACTGATGTAATATGTTTAATCTATAGCTACAGTTGAAGTCGGAAGTTTACATCCAGGTTGAAGTCATTAAAACTAATTTTTCAACCACTCCACAGATTTCATATTAACAAACTAGTTTTGGCAAGTCGGTTAGGACATCTACTTTGTGCTTGACAAGTAATTCTTCCAACAATTGTTTACATACAGATTATTTCACTTATAATTCACTATATCACAATTCCAGTGGGTCAGAAGTTTACATACACTAAGTTGACTGTGCCTTTAAACAGCTTGGAAAATTCCAGAAAATGATGTCATGGCTTTAGAAGCTTCTGATAGGCTAATTGACATAATTTGAGTAAATTGGAGGTGTACCTGTGGATGTATTTCAATGCCTACATTCAAACTCAGTACCTCTTTGCTCGACATCATGGGAAAATCAAAATAAATCAGCCAAGACCTCAGAAAAAAAAATGTGTAGACCTCCACAAGTCTGGTTCATCCTTGGGAACAATTTCCAAACACCTGAAGGTACCACGTTCATCTGTACAAACAATAGTATGCAAGTATAAACACCATGAGACCACACAGCCGTCATACCGCTCAGGAAGGAGACGCGTTCTGTCTCCTAGAGATGAACGTACTTTGGTGCGAAAAGTGCCAATCAATCCCAGAACAACAGCAATGGACCTTGTGAAGATGCTGGAGGAAACAGGTACAAAAGTGTCTATATCCACAGTAAAACGAGTCCTATATCGGCACAACCTGAAAGGCCGTTCAGCAAGGAAGAAGCCACTGCTCCAAAACCGCCATAAAAAAGCCAGACTACGGTTTGCAACTGCACACGGGGACAAGGACCGTACCTTTTGGAAAAATGTCCTCTGGTCTGATGAAACAAAAATAGAACTGTTTGGCCATAATGACCATCGTTATGTTTGGAGGAAAAAGGGGGAGGCTTGCAAGCCGAAGAACACCATCCCAACCGTGAAGCACGGGGGTGGCAGCATCATGTTGTGGGGGTGCTTTGCTGCAGGAGGGACTGGTGCACTTCACAAAATAGATGGCATCATGAGGAAGGAAAATTATGTGGATATATTGAAGCAACATCTCAAGACATCAGTCAGGAAGTTAAAGCTTGGTCGCAAATGGGTCTTCCAAATGGACAATGACCCCAAGCATACTTCCAAAGTTGTGGCAAAATGGCTTAAGGACAACAAGGTCAAGGTATCAGAGTGGCCGTCACAAAGCCCTGACCTCAATCCTATAGAACATTTGTGGGCAGAACTGAAAAAGCGTGTGCGAGCAAGGAGGCCTAAAAACCTGACTCAGTTACACCAGTTCTGTCAGGAGGAATGGGCCAAAATTCACCCAACTTATTGTGGGAAGCTTGTGGAAGGCTACCCGAAACGTTTGACCCAAGTTAAACAGTTTAAAGGCAATGCTACCAAATACTAATTGAGTGTATGTAAACTTCTGACCCACTGGGAATGTGATGAAAGAAATATAAGCTCAAATAAAATCACTCTACTATTATTCTGACATTTCACATTCTTAAAATAAAGTGGTGATCCTAACTGACCTAAGACAGGGAATTTTTACTAGGATTAAATGTCAGGAATTGTGAAAAACTGAGTTTAAATGTATTTGGCTAAGGTGTATGTAAACTTCCGACTTCAAATGTATTTTAGTAGTGTGTTATATTGTAGCAATTTAATGACATATTGATTGTTTTCTGCCAAGGGAGTACAGAAAAGAAATGGTGCTATGGCAGTGGTGTAAAGTACATATGTAAAAAATACTTTAAAAATTACTACTTAAGTTGTTTTTTTGAGTATATTTAACAACCTTTACTTTACCACATTCCTAAAGAAAATATTGTACTTTTTACTCCATACATTTTCCTTGACAACCAAAAGTTACACTTTGAATGCTTAGCAGAACAGATATAACATAAGGACTTTTAAATGAGTTGTACTTTTACTTTTGATACTTAAGTATATTTTTTTACTCAAGTGGTATTTTAGTGGTTGACTTTCACTTTTACTGGAGTGACTTTCTATCAAGGTATCTATACTTTTACTCAAGTATGACAATTGGGTATTTTATCCACCAATGGCATGTTGTACCTGACAATTAAATAGACTAATAAAATTAATTAATTAATTATATGCCTCCACAACTAGCAACCATTTTGTCTCAAAGGAGAGGCCACTAATGTTCGCCTCCTCTGTGGAATCTGTGCCACTGGGTCTTTCTGCTTTTATCCAACTCTCAAATACACTGACCTGCCTGCACAGGGTGAGCAATAGCCTAGGAATAAACACAGAGAGGAGGGAGGCTCAACAGCCTAAACACAGAGAGGGAGGCTCAACAGCCTAAACACAGAGAGGAGGGAGGCTCAACAGCCTAAACACAGAGAGGAGGGAGGCTCAACAGCCTAAACACAGAGAGGAGGGAGGCTCAACAGCCTAAACACAGAGAGGAGGGAGGCTCAACAGCCAACTTAATGTACAGTTTGTATGCGTGGATTGTTAAAGGGATACTTCGGGATTTTGGCAATGAAGCCCGTTATCTAATTCGGTAGGGTCAGATGAACACGTGGATACTATTTTCATGTCTCTGTGTGCAATTTGAAGGAAGTTGCTAACTAGCATTAGCGCAATTGCTAATGTCCCTGTAGTCTTCCAGTCATTGCACTAACGCTAGTTAGCATTGGCTCGCGAAACTACCTTCAGCTTCCTTCATACTGGACACATAGAAAACGGTATCCACGAGTCCATCTGACTCTGAAAGCCTTTAAGGGTGTGAATTGTTCTGCATCGCCAACATATGCACCAGCCTGTTTGTGCCTACTGTTCGGTACTGTGTGCATATAGCGATGTGTGGGTAGTCCTACCTGCGGTTGGGTCTGAACAGCACATACTCCATGGCGTGTGTGGAGTTGTTGGCTGTGGAGATTAAGCTAAAGAGGAGGAAGACTAGGTCTGGCACGCCCAGGAGCCGGGTCAACTGCTTATGGATAATCTGTTCCCTGAATGACATCTGCAGCTGCGTGTTCCTCCTGAACCTGTACCAGCCGATGACATTCTACACAGGGGTCACGTACAAGAGAGTCATTTAAAAGATGCACAGACAGTGTTTTAGCTAGATACTACTGGCCAATAATACCACTAAATGTTTATACAAATAGATCTACAATAAATACTCACTTTCCGTCTGTCTTTAAGAATTCTGTTAAGACTCTCTTCATTGACTTTTCCAGCATAATCATAAAAGCTGGTGGGGGAACATACAGACAAAAAGTTAATTTCCTACAGTAGCTCTGCACTAGTCAAAATGTCTGGTGGGTGGGGTCACCTACAGTAGCTCTGCACTAGTCAAAATGTCTGGTGGGTGGGGTCACCTACAGTAGCTCTGCACTAGTCAAAATGTCTGGTGGGTGGGGTCACCTACAGTAGCTCTGCACTAGTCAAAATGTCTGGTGGGTGGGGTCACCTACAGTAGCTCTGCACTAGTCAAAATGTCTGGTGGGGTGGGGTCACCTACAGTAGCTCTGCACTAGTCAAAATGTCTGGTGGGTGGGGTCACCTACAGTAGCTCTGCACTAGTCAAAATGTCTGGTGGGTGGGGTCACCTACAGTAGCTCTGCACTAGTCAAAATGTCTGGTGGGGTGGGGTCACCTACAGTAGCTCTGCACTAGTCAAAATGTCTGGTGGGTGGGGTCACCTACAGTAGCTCTGCACTAGTCAAAATGTCTGGTGGGTGGGGTCACCTACAGTAGCTCTGCACTAGTCAAAATGTCTGGTGGGTGGGGTCACCTACAGTAGCTCTGCACTAGTCAAAATGTCTGGTGGGTGGGGTCACCTACAGTAGCTCTGCACTAGTCAAAATGTCTGGTGGGTGGGGCCACCTACAGTAGCTCTGCACTAGTCAAAATGTCTGGTGGGGTGGGGTCACCTACAGTAGCTCTGCACTAGTCAAAACTTCTAATTTTAAATAATATAATATCTTACCTAAATAGCTGTGCACAAGGTTCATGGTTGTGGACTTCTGTTTAAAAAAAAAAAAGAACACAGCAAATGTATGTCATTAAACTCCATTATATAGTGCTAGTCTAATGTCATCCCATGTAGCGCAGTTGGTAGAGCATGGTGCTTGCAACGCCAGGGTTGTGGGTTCGACTCCCAAGGGGGACCAGTACAGACTCAATACCGTACGTCGCTCTGGATAAGAGCGTTTGCTAATTGAATAAAATTTTAAAAAATATATATCCTGCCGCTATAAATGTTGAGATGACTACAATTGTAAGACTTTTGACAGCCTACAGTAATATTGCATAAAAAACATATTACCCAGAGACTAGCTACATAACATATTGAACAGCTGCTGTAAAGGTCTTCCACTGTAAACAGAAAACATTTTGATCTGAAACCTGCCTGTCCAGTTTGACAGAATTCCACAGTAGCATGGAGCATATAATCCGTCAAGACATGCCTGGAAATAAATAGGTTGGTTTCTTTGAGTTGGCTACCCAAGGCCTTACCTACTACTTGGAGTAGTTCAGAACTGCTGATCTGTGTATCACTGATGCTGACAGTTTCCTCTTGCCTAACTTCTCCTAAAAGGAATCCCTCCTGTAGGAGCAGAAAGTGGTTTCTAATTATAACACGTGAAATAGGCCTAGATAGAGAAACAGTCAACATATTGGGCAGAAGACAATTACTAAATACTTCAATGACTGATAAAGCACTGTTTGAGGTCTGACACTTTAAGCTGTCCTCGACATTGTCAAATCAAATAAAGTGTCAAACATCAGGTGAAACATCCGGTGAAACATCAGGTGAAACATCAGGTGAAACATCAGGTGAAACATCAGGTGAAACATCAGGTGAAACATCCGGTGAAACATCAGGTGAAACATCAGGTGAAACATCAGGCAGCATCGACACACTCCTCAGTTTGATGACAGATGGTAAACAAAAACGTATGTAGTTTGAATGCATGTTGATCTATTTGATCCATTTACTTCCTAGTTGTCCAACCAGCTAGCTTGCTAAATATGTGGTAACAGTGCTAGAATAAAATGACTTGACAAGAAAAATACAACAAATTATTAATTAGCAAGAAATATGGGGCTACATTTTGGACCTGTTAACATTAACTAGTTAGATCATTTGACATGACTAGCTAACTGGCTACATAAAGCGGAAACAATCTAACGTTAGATAGAGAACTTGCTCTTTCTCTTTCTCTTTGATGATGACATGACCAGAAGATAACTAGTTAATATTGTAGCGCAGAAGGTGATGCAATTGACATTTTTCAAATGTAGTTAACCAACTAACTAGGTATAGTTACATTGTCAACACTACATCGATTTCACAGTCGACACCAGTGATTGCGCTTAGTTAGCAGCTAGCTAGCAACAGGAAGATGACACCGGGAAATCCACGAGAATAACACCCGAATATACACCCAACCTGTAACTAAACCAATGTATGCACACTCTCCCAATTCATTAAAATGTTTCCTTTACTTACATGATCAGAGTTGCTGTTGGCGCTGTGATAACACACAGAACTAAAAGTATAGCCTGAAATGGATGCCGCCATGATGGAAACATCCCCATCTGTACCTCGGTGACTCCGCCTCCCCACTGCGGTTGCGCCACAGATAGAACAATGAGCTAGATGTTTCTACCGGATGTACAAATATGAAGCATCCGGTTGGCGTTTCCCCTCACCGCCAAATATGGTGATGAGAGGAAGCCCAGCGGCAGGGCAGTGGGAGAAAATGGAGCGAGATGGATTTTGACCGCCATCCGCTAATTTCGTCATCGATGACACGTTCGACCTCCTTACAGTTTTATGTTTTCAAAACTACAATATGTTACGAATACAGTGGGATGTTTTGTAGACTATGATCTCGCTATCTAGTACTCGGTTCTGCCCATATCCTTGCTTGTTCTGCCTACTATGATTAATCCGCTCCCGTTGGAAACGACAGGTTGTGGTTTATCTTGAGTTACTTTTACAAGTCTTTGTTTGCGATATCGCTCTTCTGGGTGTAATGGCGTAATAAACATCATTGGAAACTTCTCTGTCTGTGCACTAACTAGCTATGCATCTTATTTAAAACATACAGGATATGTGGACATGAAAGTAGAGGAACACGTTTTGATAGTTCCTTCCTGTCAGCGTGTGTTACTTTGCTACCTAACGGTATCTACTTTAGTTTATGCAGTAAGAAGCTCGCTATCTACCTGGCATGGACTCCATTGAATGCACGCATGGATGTCAAACCTCTTCGAAAATGGAAGAGGACTTGGTCAAAGATGATTTTACACCCTCGAAGCTGGGAACCAAAGAATAGTGGGTGTCCCAAAACAACACATCAATGTAATCCTAGCCCAGCACGATTGCTTATGTTACATTTGGGCACTTGCATCACACGACTTGTTCTTCACCATTATTATTTTGTATTTGTATTCTTCTGTTTCTAGCAAGGTGTTACATTATTATTTTTTTATTTTTTTAGCTGGGATGATGCGTACCAGAGGGAATTGCAGACATTTAAAGACATTGGAGACGTCGGTGAGATATGGTAAAGATAATTCTGGTTATGGTGTAAATGGATCTGTGCAGCCCAATATCAACTTTCAATTACAATGGATTGGGGAAATGTTTAGAAGGGTGGAACTAATGTCAATGGGTGGAACTAATGTCAATGGGTGGAACTAATGTCAATGGGTGGAACGTTCATTTGCCTGCAACACTTTTCCCCACTGAACCACCTACTACAATATCCAGCTACCAAGGACACATTTGGTCGAAGTTTATACAGTTGTCATTGTGCTGTACTGTGCCCCATCTCTATTCCTCAAGGTTTGGAGAAGAGAGTATGAACCGTGTGCTTCGGTGGATGGAAAAAGAGGAAATCCCAGAAGACGCTGCTATACTTGATATTGGCACAGGGAATGGTGTCCTCTTAGTAGAACTGGTAGGCTTTGAAAAGTGTGGAATTACTATACTGTAAAAATGCCTATTATTCCTACACATCAGTAGCATATACTGGAAGTATAAAATATTAAAAACACCTGCTCTTTCCATGACATAGACTGACCAGGTGAATCCAGGTGAAAGCTATGCTCCCTTACTTATGTCACTTGTTAAATTCACTTCAGTCAGTGTAGATGAAGGGGAGGAGACGGGTTAAAGAAGGATTTTCAATCAATGATAAGTTAAAGAAGGACTTTTAAGTCTTGAGACAATTGAAACATGGATTGTGCATGTGCCATTCAGAGGCTGTGTCTAGAACTGCAACACTGCTGGGTTTTTCACGCTCAACAGTTTCCCCTGTGTATCAACAATGGTCCACCACCCAAAGGACATCCAGCCAACTTGACACAACTGTGGGAAGCATTGGAGTCAACATGGGCCAGCATCCCTGTGGAACGTTTTCCACACCTTGTAGTGTTTGCACACTCGGTGTAGGACAACATTAGCTTGAATGCTTTCTTCACCTACGTCCAAGAATTTTTGCCTTTGCATGACTATTCATGTTCTTTAATCATTCTGATTTGTTTTTCTCTAAAAGGCCAAAAGTGGATACACAAATCTCACAGGAATTGATTATTCTGCAGCCTCAGTTAAACTTGCAAGAAGTGTACTGCAGACAGAAGACTTTCCCAATGTGGAAGTCAAGGTAAGCCCTACCTGCTGATAATCTCTACAGTGACACTACAGTAACAGCATAGCATTAATGGCTGTTGCACAGTACATTAGCAGGCCTAATAGCTTTGTAATTGCAGTGCACAGGAATGGAATTGAGCCGTTTTTGTTATTACACAAGTGATAAGGGAGAGCACCTATTTCTCTTCTGCAATAACAAAAAATACACTTAGTGTTTGTGTCATGTGTATACCAGCAATTGTTATGTGCATGGGAGACATGGCTACAGCAGATGGTTTACTTAACAGTTGGTGGCACTATTGGACTGTACCCACACACACATCCTTACAGTGTGTCTATACCTCATACTTAGTCATTATACAGTCATATTTTAATTAAGAACATTTCTATTGGTCACTAATGCTTTGGAATAAAATGGGTGTGGTGGACTGCATATGTGTGACATAAATGTCTGAGAATGACAATTTCATGAATGAAAAACCTTTTGTTTAACGTTTTATGATTAAGCATACTTTAATGGTAATAATGCCACATGTGCAGGACTCCATCCCAGTAATATAATTTTTAGGACTGTGGGTCTCTTGGTTCGACCACAGACCCCAGACAAACCCAGTCATTCATGCTTAGCTCTTCATGAAATCTCCAACCGCCAGTTGCACAAACTAGCTTAGGGCTGATGCCGTAAGGGGAAACTATCCTGTGTTTACCCTGCATGGTGGAGGGGTAGCAAAGAGATGTTCAAAGTAATGTGACTCCGCCCGGTTTTGGATTCAGCCACTTTTTGCCCGGGCGAGCTGACAGGATTTAACACATCTGCAGGAACACGTGCAGGAAAAACAGGTTTTAAATGCCGCTCAGCCATACGATACCGAACCTAGGGATGAGTGAGGTTTCCTACCCCATACACACACATGCATAGTACAATCTCTTACTGTTCACCTTCCTGTGGAGCAATGCTCCCTCTAAATTTTTTCGCCACTGAGCAAATTTCAGGTCTGCTGAGCCCAAGCTTGAACGTTGTGAAAATTCTGTTCGAAAACTTTCCACGCTCGTTTACTGTGAACACGGAGGCTGTACCCGCTTTATGTTAACGTTTTAACAGTGGCTAAGTAGGCTACTGTGGCTATTTGATCATAATATAGGCTACCAGGATGGCCTACCATCGGAAACAATAGAGAAAATGCATCCTATAACATTTTAACACGGAAATAGCTGTTCTATCTTTCAGCCTACAGTAGCAGCCGACGCGTGGTGTTCGATGTAGGCCTACATTCCATGAGACTTGTCCTTCAGACAAGGAGGTGACTGAAAATGTTGTTGTTTGATGCAAGAAACCACTTTACAAAATATAATGCATTATTTTTCCCATACCATTATTACAGAGAATCAGACAAATGATGCTACACTCTGGCTAATGGCTACTTGGCTAATTCAAGCCTGTCTCAAAATACAACATTGCCTCTTTAAGACAAAAAAAGCTCTTTACCTGACTTGCTTTTCAAAGATGTCTAGAAATGCACACGATTTGTGCTCTTGTAGGAAGCAGTCACTCCCCTATTGCTGACTACAAATGATCTATAACTGGGCTAATAACTTACTAACTAGCAAAGGATATGCACAACATGTGCACACCTGGCTACATGCAGCGCTCCCTTTGATCTCAAAACAAGCGCATCTACTCACGAACGCTCATGATGTAAACAGTCCAGTTCAAAGTAAATGGCACAGATCCATATATGGCAATGGCTTATTTGCATATAAGCCTACTGCTGCTCTGATTGGTTATGCCGCACAGGTCTGTGTAGACTAAAGAGTGTCAATGCAATAGACTCCTACTCCAATGAGTTCTGCCTACAACAAAATCTCTTGCCTAGTTAATTTTGTTTCGGTATGTTGCATTGAAAGTGGCTAATATTGCGTTGATTTGGTCACAATTGCCACAGCGAAGGGAAACGTTGATAGTGTTAGCTAACAGGGAAAACTCTAGAAAGTTGAGTGAAGTTCAATCTTCACTCCATGGGCTAGAGGGAACATTGCTCTGGAGGTGTGTACTGTATACTGTACTTGGTCAGAGTGCTTGCTGTTGAAGTCAATATTGACCTTAGTCTGGCAGCATTCCTGTCTGGGTAGGGGTGGGTGTGAATATCAGATGGTATGTTGGCATCATGGTCCATGCCTCCAGAGCAGTAGAAGACTGGAAGTGTGTGTGTGTGAGAGTGATTGATTAGCCTAGAGCGTACCATCTAGTTAGTATCTGCCTGGGACAATCCCACCTCTGTCACCATTTGGACCCAATATGTGTTTTTCCACTGTTTTAAAGCCTCTCCCTCCCACCACTGGCCTAAATCACCTCACTGAGGTTTATGGGTGCATCCGTCCAAAACGAACGGAGCCATTCCAATGGACATACTCATTTCTCTCAACACTGAATCACTGTTGACCCCTCATAAAATGCCAATGATGTGACCCTTAGGTGGTGGTGAGTGTGTGGCTGCTTGGCTCACCCCAGAGGTCTAGTGTTCCATGGCCTACAAGGATAAAAGAGGTCTTTCATTGGCGGTAGGTCCTCAGCAGTGGTCAGGTTTAACCACAGGGGCAAAAGCGCTCTACTTTTGCACAGATATTAGCCTCTGTCACGTGGTTACTCCAGTTCAACAGATATTGAAGCCAACGATTGATGCTGAAAGTCCCTTTATGTACAGTGCCTTCAGAAAGAATTCACACCGCTTGACTTTTTCCACGTTTTGTTGCGTTACAGCCTGAATTTAAAATAGATTAAATTGAGATTTGTCGTCACTGGCCTACACACAATACCCCATAATGTCAAAGTGGAATTTTAACAAATTAATTAAAAGCTGAAATGTCTTGTCAATAAGTATTCAACCACTTTGTTATGGCAAGCCTAAATAAGTTCAGGAGTAAAAATGTGCTTAACAAGTAAAATAATAAGTTGGATGGTCTTATTTTTAACATTTTTTTTTTTTTATGGCTACCTCATCTCTGTACCCCACACATACAATTATCTGTAAGGTCCCTCAGTCGAGCAGTGGATTTCAAACACAGATTCAACCATAAATGCAAGGGAGGTTTTCCAATGCCTCTCAAAGAAGGGCACCTATTGGTAGATGTATATAAAATAAAAAAAAGCAGACATTGAATATTCCTTTGAGCATGGCGAAGTTATTAATTACACTACAAAGATACAGGCATCCTTCATAACTCAGTTGCCGGAGAGGAAGGAATCCGCCAATGGTGACTTTAAGAGTTACAGAGTTTAATGGCTGTGATAGAACTGAGGATGAATCAACAACATTGTAGTTACTCCACAATACTAACCTAATTGACAGAGTAAAAAGAAAGAAAGCCTGTACAGAATAAGCATTTTCCAAACATGCATCCTGTTGGCAATAAGGCACTAAAGTAATGCTGCTAAAAAACAAACCCTTATGTTTGACATGAGTGGTGGCTGCGTCATATTATGTGTATGTTTGTCATCAGCAATAACTAGAGCTGAGAGTCAAAATGCAAACCGAGATCCACCGCTCTGATTTGTCTCTGATTTGACTTTAAAGAAACGGAAGCATATGCAAAACCAGTACTGTAGCAATGAGGTTTGATCAGGAAGCTATAGACCCAATGCATTATCACCTCATATTGGCTTTGCTTGAATTGCCCTGCCAATGCATTGTTGTTTGGGCCATTTTAAAATTATATTTAACAATTTGAGGCAAGCTTTACCGGTAATAGTTCCGTTGTTGTGTTATTTGCAAGGCACATCTGAGCGACTATACATTTTAATTATTTATTTTTATGTTTACTGGGCTGATGGTGCCTGCATCTGACGGTCAGTCTCAGCGGAGGGAGAGAGAAGCAGACTGAGGGTCCGCCTCTCAACATCCCTCCTCTCCCTTTCCTCCACTGACTCTGACCAAAAAGGCACACCGTCCTCCAGCTGATGGAAAAACTCGAGTCGCACCGCAATATTCATAAATTCATGTTGTTACTCCTATGAACAGAGAAAGTGTAATATTCCTATTAAAAAAACCCAAGCTGCTAATAATAACAACAAGCCAATCGCTACACTGTCCTACTCATTAATTACTGCTGCAGTGCTTCTTGTAGCGCTGAATGGAAACAGGAAGAACACACATTTGTTGAATACAAAGTGTTGACAGGGCTGAGTAAGAACTTCATGAACTCACTCATACAAACAGCAGCTCTTTGCTGTATTAGGACTATAGTGCACCTGATTTTTCTCTGTATTGACTCAGAGTTGTGAATACTTGGGTAAATTAGATATTTCTATAAATTTGCACACATTTCAGAAAATATGTTTTCACTTTGTCGTTATGGGGTATTGTGTGTAGATGGGTGATGAAAAAAATCAATTTAATCCATTTTGAATTCAGGCTGTAACACAACAAAATGTTTAATTAGGTAAGGGGTATGAATACTTTCTGAAGGCACTGTATCAGCTGTTTAATGCCAAAGAGTTTGAGAAATGATACACTTGGCGTATAAGCTCAGCCATAATGTAGCTTAACACGTCAGGAGTACCAGACTATTGTACCATCTGGAGCACCAGGCTTTTGTACCATCTGGAGTACCAGGCTTTTGTACCATCTGGAGTACCAGGCTTTTGTACCATCTGGAGTACCAGGCTTTTGTACCATCTGGAGTACCAGGCTTTTGTACCATCTGGAGTACCAGGCTATTGTATGTAAATGTCAATAGGATTCAAGTACATACTGATATCAACTCACTCACTATGCCCTTTGCATCATACTAGGAGGTGGACTTCTTGAGCTGCTCTGGAGAGTTGAGCGGTTTTGATGTATGCATCGACAAAGGCACATTTGACGCCATAAGCCTGAACCCAGAGAACACTGAGGAGGGCAAAGCATGTTACATCCAAGCACTGAGAGGGGCACTGAAGGAGGAGGGGCTATTCGTCATCACATCCTGCAACTGGACTAAGGAACAGCTGCTACAGATATTCAGGCAAGGTGAGTGAACCAGCCGAGACACTCCTGGAATGTTATGAGTGGAACGTTGGATTACACTTCTCAGGACTCCTACATCCCACGGTCAACATAATGAGAACCTAAATATCAGTTTGTTTCCTGAATGCAAAGTCAGTTCTCATCAGTAGCCTTGATTGTTTATGGCATATTTCAGTCCGTTATCATGATAGTTTT
Source organism: Thymallus thymallus (assembly GCA_023634145.1). Classification (NCBI taxonomy): domain Eukaryota; kingdom Metazoa; phylum Chordata; class Actinopteri; order Salmoniformes; family Salmonidae; genus Thymallus; species Thymallus thymallus. The sequence continues at coordinate 46,292,422 of CM042388.1, forward strand.
GTATGCTCAATAGCAAGTTAAGTATTATCAACAGTGAGGAGGGCAGTGTCTGACCTATTATTAAAACGTTGATATAATGCCACAAACAAGACAGCTCTCTGGTCAAGCGTCAGGTTCTACCAAAAGCAGCCTTGTTCAGCCAGAATTTAGGCAAGCTTCCATTTGCTATCATTCTTTAGCAGGAGTAAGTGCTGGGGAGATGCTTTTGGGACCGAGGCCATGTGAACCTCATCTGTCAAAATGACAGCTTGTCTCTACTGGCTTTGAAGATGCACCACAGATGGTGAATGGTAGTTGCTTAAAAAAAAACCACAAAACCGTAGTCTAGTGCGAGGGTTAGTGGTTTCGAGGGAGTTTTACAGCTTGAAAAGCAATGCTAACATAGCAAGTGGTTCTAACTCTATGATTGCTGCTCATAAACTTTTTCGTCTTCTTTGACTTGCAGGGTTTGATTTTGTGAAAGAGCTACCAACACCCTGCTTCCAGTTTGGTGGCAAGACTGGCAACAATGTGACCGCAATAATCTTCAAACGACTACACTGACTTTTTACCTCTCAAGCAAAACAGCATTCTGAAATGTTGTTTTTATGGACTTTGGAGAAATGTTTTGAGAAAAGATTCCCCCAAGATTCCCCCAAATAAATAAATAAACAGATTCCAGACATCTGACATCTACATTTCTGCAATGGGAATCCATCCTGCAATATAAAATACCTTCACCTTTTTATTATGTAACTATTCACTCTTTCTGGCATTCCCATATCACTGTACCCTGATGTCCTTTCGCAAAGCTTAGGCGGTACAACTGTCACAAGGAAATGTGGGGGTTAATGTCTTCATGCACAGCAGAGGGGGCCATTTCTCAGCATTAGAAATACATCAAGCCTCTAAAAGCTGTAGCTTTTTACTTGTCACTGCCACACTGACCCAAGCTGTCTGGCACATTACCACAAAAAATAAATGACTAAAAACAATTTCACCTTAATTCAAGAGCCTCTGGTATAATAAACCATGCAGAATCAAACCCAGTTTTATTAAAAAAATACCTTTATTCAGATAACTAATGTCATGTTTGGATTGATGAATCCACTGACCCATATAAACATCATTAAGTAGGTATTTTTACCTTTAAGTGGATTATCTTGCCTTGTGGCATGAGGTCATCACTGACCCATATGAACATCATCATCTTCATGTGGATTCACTTAGCTATTAGTTCTTCCTGGAGTAGGCCACTGATAATCTTGTTTATCCAGACACCAGCTATGTGTCTTCCAGCCTGTGTGAGGGAGGCTAGAGAACTGAGAGTAAAAGGAATTGCATGTAGTCTGAACCCTTTTCAAATGCTTATTAATCAAACAGGGATGGTATCAAGTTCAAAATTGTTCTGCATAACTGCAAATCCATAGAGCGTGTATAGCTAGCTATTAATCTATGTACATTTTGGATTGAGCTGTGGATGTATTCATCATGTCTACCTATGTCAATATTTTCCATTCAGAAAACTAATGAATACACAGTCATGGTTCAAAGAAAGCAAAGTGATTTCCTGTCTTAACTCTCTGTCATTAATGTCAAACTTGACTACTAATTGGAATCTGTATCAAGTGGCCCAATAGGAGAAGTCGATGTGCTGTTGAGTAAATGCATGCAACGTGTTACGAGAATTACTGCCTGGAAATTTACAAGCACTGAATATCCTGCCTGGATGCGTATCATCATAGAATATCAAATCAAAGTTTATTGGTCTCGTACACAGTTTAGCAGATATTGTAGTGGGTGCAGTGAAATGATTATATACAGCAAGTATTTATGCATATATATTGTATACCTTTACACAACTTTTTCCCATGAAAAAAGATGCTTTTTGGAATTCACTCTGATCAATACCGTCTCAGAAGAGACGCCGTCTAAGAGTCTTCAAATGGCTCTTTGCTTGGCTGGCACAGAAACGACGTCTTTGTTCTGTACCACAGATTATATTGAATTTTGGACTGAAGCCCCCCATTCCTTACATAAAGTCCCCTCCCTTGCACAGGTGCTGTTGCTAAGAGACACAGTCACAACTATAGACTGGGAGGCAGTTCAATCCTGTTAATCAAAGTCATGCTAATCATGAGAGTAGTTCAGTCAACTTTTCCACACAGCATTCCTTACTCTCAGGGTATGCTGCTAATACAGTTGCAAAACACCATTCAGATAATCCTCCAATTGCATCTGTGGAAAGCACCTTAGTTCCTTCTGGATGAATAGAAGTGATTGATAGATTGTTAATTACCATGCAAATGTTTATGCATATGCTATGTGATTGTGATGCTGTCGCCCTGTGCTGAGGGTTTGATAGTGGTTCGTTTGTTAGTTTATGAGGCTGTGAACAGGAACACATCTGGAGTGCTGGTGCTGTTAATGGAACTAAAGCATGCACAATGTACATCATGTTGTAAGGCCGCAGTCATTAAAATTGGCTCCAGGAATTTGAGGCCTAGTAAATGATACATTTTGTTAAACAGAAGAGTTTCATTCATCTGCTTGGAGCATGTCATTCTCTTTCAACAGCCACCTGGCAGGCCAAGCTAGTTCTAGGGCAGGGGTAAGCAATCCTACCGAAACAAGCCCTCACAGGATAGGATAATCCTATTTTAGTGGTCCATTGACCTAGACACATGGCCCGTGTCTCTTGAGTCACAGAAGACATACACTTTAAGAATATGGGTAACATGAAATGTACAGTAGGTTCATAATTTGCCATCGTCAGCAGCCAACTGGCACTGGTGTGAAGCCATACTTTTATTTCACTCATAATATTAATCAAGAGTTGCAAAGTTGATGCCACGGCCTTCTTGCCACCCTAACACCATGAATGCTGTACTTTTATTTAATTCTCAAGTGTAATACAGTAAATATTTATGTTTTTCATTCCATCTCCTTGGAAATGTTTGAGAACTCTTCATACGATTTCCGGGCGCTGATTGAATTACTCCTGCATGTAGCTGTGCAGTTTTCCATACTGGGGAAGCAATGTGGAAGTGGGAGAGATTCCTCCTTGCCACATTTCAAACCATCTGCCAGGTCCCAGTGAAACCATACAGGCAGCTCAGTCAACTTCACACTTACAGAGTACATGGATGTAGCTACTGTAAGCATGATATATCTCTGCATTCAACTATTAAACACACATTTATGCTACTAGGCCTGGCCTTTATACCTACCTACTACATGTTCCTACATTAACCTAGTATATTTTGAAGTAGAACTACAGACATTACTGTGACGAAAAATAACACTTTTAGACAGGCCTACAAATGGCAATCTAAATAAGCGCATTGAATGAATAAGGACTTGTATTTAGGCAAGTGCCATAAATTACAGGGTATAACAATACGTTTCAATTAATATGGCACAGGCTGCAGTGGCATGTATTCGTGGGTGCCCAGGGCAAGAAACAAAAAGATACAAAATAATGTATATTTCATAAATATAAATATCTTTCAATTCGCAAGAGGCTGAACGTATCTCACCGGAGAAAGCATCCAAGCGAACGAAACAGCCCTTTAATGCATACTTTGCTGAAGCACCTTTGGCAGCGATTACAGCATTGGGTCTTCTTGGGTATGATGCTACAAGCTTGGCACACCTGTATTTGGAGAGTTTCTCCCATTCTTCTCTGCAGATCCTCTCAAGCTCTGTCAGGTTGGATGGGGAGCGTTGCTGCACAGCTATTTTCAGGTCTCTCCAGAGATGTTAGATTGGGTTCAAGTCCGGGCTCTGGCTGGGCCACTCAAGGATTTTCAGAGACTTGTCCCGAAGCCACTCCTGCGTTGTCTTGGCTGTGTGCTTAGGGTTGTTGTCCTGTTGGAAGGTGAACCTTCGCCCCAGTCCTGAGTGCTCTGGAGCAGTTTTCATCAAGGATCTCTCTGTACTTTGTTCCGTTCATCTTTCCCTTGAACTTGACTAGTCTCTGCCGCTGAAAAACATCCCCACAGCATGATGCTTCCACCACCATGCTTCACCGTAGGGATGGTGCCAGGTTTATTCCAGACATGACGCTTGGCATTCAGGCCAAAGAGTTGAATCTTGGTTTCATCAGACCACAGAATCTTGTTTCTCATGGTCTGAGAGTCTTTAGGTGCCTTTTGGCAAACTCCAAGTGGGCTGTCATGTGCCTTTTACTGAGGAGTGGCTTCCATCTGGCCACTCTACCATAAAGGCCTGATTGATGGAGTGCTGCATAGATGTTTGTCTTTCTGGAAGGTTCTCCCATCTCCACAGAAGAACTCTAGAGCTCTGTCAGAGGGACTCCCTGACCAAGGCTGTTCTCCCCCGATTGCTCAGTTTGGTCAGGCTGCCAGCTCTAGGAAGAGTCTTGGTGGTTCCAAACTTCTTCCATTTAAGAATGATGGAGACCACTGTGTTTTTGGGGACCTTCAATGTTACTGAAATGTTGTGGAACCCTTCTCCAGATCTGTGACTTGACACAATCCTGTCTCGGAGCTCTACGGACAATTCCTCTGACCTCATGGCTTGGTTTTTGCTCTGACATGCACTGTCAACTGTGGGACCTTATATAGGCAGGTGTGTGCCTTTCCAAATCATGTCCAATCAATTGAATTTACCACAGGTGGACTCCAATCAAGTTGTAGAAACATCTCAAGGATGATCAATGGAAACAGGAAGCACCTGAGCTAAATTTCGAGTCTCATAGCAAAGAGTCTGAATAGTTATGTAAGTAAGGTATTTCTGTTTTTTATTTGTGTTAAATTTAGATTTTTAGATTTTTTTATAATCCTTTTTAGAATAAGTCTGTAATGTAACAAAATGTGGAAAAAGTCAAGGGGTCTGAATACTTTTCGAAGGCACTGTATATCATGGTGTTAAGGCATATGAACTAACATGTTATAGAGAAAACAACACAATTATCACAACACATACGTTGTAAAATGACTTTTTTTTCCTGGCTTGGCTTCCCCAGTGATTTTACCCACGCACAGCTACTGAAGGCTGAAGCAGGCACCCCAAGAACCAGAGGGGGCACAAAGTACGTGAGGAAGCTGGGGGTCCGGAGCAGGGCTAGGCCCACTGTCTGTAATTTGAAGAATTTTGCATTTTTCAAACACCTGAAACAGCTTCATAATCATTATGCTTAATTCGTTGTAAAAAAAAAAACAGTCTATTTTTCTGTATATCTCTTCAGCTGTCTGTATACTCCTGACTGGTGGTTGTTTTTAAGGAACTATACTGAACAAAAATATGAACGCAACATGTAAAATGTTGGTCCCATGTTTCTTGAGCTGAAATAAAAGATCCCAGAAAAATTTTTAATATGCACAAAAAGCTTATTTCTCTAAAATGTTATGCACAAATGTGTTTACATTTTTTGTTGGTAAGCATTTCTCCTTTGCCAAGATAATCCATCCACCTGACAGGTGTGGCATATCAAGAAGCTGATTAAACAGCATGAGCATTACACAGGTGCACCTTGTGCTGGGGTCAATAAAAGGCCACTCTAAAATGTGCGGTTTTGTCACATAACGCAACCGGGCAGATGGCAGACAGCGTGTATGGCATTGTGTGGGCGAGCGGTTTGCTGATGTCGATGTTGTGAACAGAGTGCTCCATGGTGGCGGTGGGGTTATGGTATGGGAAGGCATAAGCTACGGACAATGAACACAATGCATTTTATCGATGGCAATTTGAATGTACAGAGATACAGTGACGAGATCCTGAGGACCATTGCCGTGCCATTCATCTGCCACCATCACCTCATGTTTCAGCATGATAATGCACAGCCCCATGTTGCAAGGATCTGTACACAATTCCTGGAAGCTGATAATGTCCCAGTTCTTCCATTGCCTGCATACTCACCTTACACGCCATTGAGCATGTTTGGAATGCTCTGGATCGACGTGTACGACAGCGTTTTCCAGTTCTCGCCAATATCCAGCAACTTCGCACAGCCATTGAAGAGGAGTGGGACAACATTCCACAGGCCACAATCAACAGCCTGATCAACTCTGCGTGAAGGAGATGTGTCGTGCTGCATGAGGCTAATGGTGGTCACACCAGATACTGACTGGTTTTCTGATCCAAGCCCCTACTTAAAAAAAATAAAAAAGGTCTCTGTGATCAACAGATGCATATCTGTATTCCCAGTCGTGCGAAATCCATATATTAAGGCTTAATGCCTTAATTTAATTTGACTTATTTCCTTATGAACTGTAACTCAGTAAAATCTTTGAAATTGTTGCATGTTGCGTTTATATTTGTGTTCAGTGTAAATATGCTAATCTGCATCTCTGCTAAAGTCTGGGTAAAAGACTGAAAAGAATGTGTCTTATTAAGTACATTGAGTTATTTATATTCTGAACCTTGCCAGCAGGAATGCAGCTAAGATAGAAAGAAAGAAAGCTACTTATGGTCTAATTCACACACTTATCAAGAGAACATCCCTGGTCATCTACTGCCTCTGATCTGGTGGACTCACTAAACACATGCTTCGTTTTTCCACCACTGCAAATTGAGATAGTGGACACATTACAGCGTTACTACAGAGTTGTACATTCAGAATAGTTTGTGGGGGGAAAGGACACATGAGTAGACAATACCAATACCGAGGGGGAAGTGTAAAATGATGTATTTTCTATTGAACTAGAAGTAAAACAATGTGTAGTGAATGGCACAAAAAACATAACATGCCGAATGAATCAAATATTCTCTATATAAGCATGGTTAAGCTGAGTTGTTAACATTGGCTACAACACTGGGAAATAAATAGTCCCCCCCCCCCTGAGTGAGAAATGGTTTCGCTGAAGGCGGATTTAGTTCCAGCCTCCCAGAGAGGACGCGTCTGGTGCGGTAGTTCAGTCGCAGCTTGGCAGCGTCGCTCTGCGGCCACATCTGTGCGTCCGGACCCGCATACTTCTCACGTCCTTTGTTGCGGAAATTGAAGATGACTTAACTTCGACAGACTCTCAGCTGGCCAGGTAGTAAGCCATCCATCCCGACATCATCTTTACTTATGACAATGTATGTTCATCCTCGTTTGGGGGTCTTTCTTGCCCAGAGTAGTTTATTGATTGCTGAAGTTTGCTTGAGATTTTTCCCCGTGCTAACTGACATGCAAGAAGTTCAAATACGCATACGATCTTGTTGCTTAGGCTAACCTATGGCTAGAGGGACTCAAATACTGTCAACAAAACAAACTTGGAAGTGTTACTTGCTTGTTATCCATGCTTTAATAATAGCAAGTGTTTGGGAAAGGATGATAATCGTCTTTTATTTGTCTTAAAATAGGCAACTGCACAATGCCATTGAGGCACAAGGCAAAGCCCGTGTTGCGATTCTGCGCAAATGAACTTGCTGAAGCTTTGTAGCTGCCTGTTGCACATGACTCCACAGTAGTAGAACAGCCCGGAGTCGCATAGGAGAATAGAGGGGAGGTTACTGATAGATCATTTGCTTTGTGCGCTCCGCAGTGCTTTCCTTGGGCCACTGGGACAAAAGCCTTACTGTATTCAAGGCTCCAGTTCTGACTGAACTCAACACCCCCCCCCCCCCCCTCGCCCTCTCCAACCCGCACTCACCCTTGTGGAGTACTACTTTTTTCTCTCCCTCTCACCTAGCCTAGGCAACCTCACTATCTCCCACTACCTCTCACCATGCTTGCATACTCTCACGTATCCAGATATCCAATATATATATTGGATATGCTATTATGGTTTGGGTTTGGACAATTCCACAGTAACAGTGATGCTGAGACTCATTTTTTTCACTTTAAAATGTATGCCAAGCAAAAACCATTGATTCCTAAGTTTAACAAACCATACACCTACACTGAGTGTATAAAACATTAAAAACACCTGCTCTTACCATGACATAGACAGACCAGGTGAAAGCTATGATCCCTTATTGATGTAAATTGTTAAATCCACTTCAGTCAGTGTAGATGAAGGGGAGGAGACAGGTTAAAGAAGGATTTTTAAGCCTTGAGACAACAGAGACATGGATTGTGTATGTGTGCAATTCAGAGGGTGAATGGGCAAGACAAAATATTGAAGTGCCTTTGAACGGGTCAGTATGGTAGTCAGTATGGTAGTAGGTGGTTTGTGTCAAGAACTGCAACGCTGCTGGGTTATTCACGCTCAACAGCTTCCCGTGTGTATCAAGAATGGTCCACCACCCAAAGGACATCCAGCCAACTTGACACAACTGTGGGAAGCATTGGAGTCAACATGGGCCAGTATCCCTGTGGAATGTTTTCCACACCTTGTAGAATCCATCCCCCGAGAAATGTGTGAGATTCAAAGATGTCTGAGAAATAATGGGGTGTCAGCTATGATATGACACCTTGAGTTTGAAAAACATCTATTTTGGTTATTTAACTACACTAAGTGAGGTATATCAACAGCTGGTAACAGAAGCACTGTAACAGAATAACATAATGGGTCCTTGATCTGTAATGTACAGAAAAATACAATATCATCCTATGAACATTTAGGTATTATCTGTACCAATCATAGACGTCTCTGTTTCACAAGTTTGGACATCACAGCCAATCCAGTAAATGTGGAGGAGGAGTTAAGATGGAGTGTCGCGGTCACCTCGTTAACGTCCGAAAGCGGGAGTCGCTTAACAGGCTCTCTTTCCATTTCCCCTGAAAAAACGGATGCATCCAATTGTTTTGCAGAGGGTGGTACAGTAGAGTACAGTACCATAGAGCAGAGTAGAGTACTGTACTCTTATGTGCTCTACTGTGCTGTATGGTGCTCTACTGCAACTGGTTTGTGACTACTAAGACTTTAGTCATTCTGATACAGATGTTTTGGTCACTCTGTTACCAATTTGATAACAGAGTGGCACGTTTGAATCACTTAATAATTGTTATCAGTAAAAACTCTATAACGAATCTACCTTTACTTGTTACTTCTGTGAACTTTCATAATCCTCCTCCTTCATGAGTGAGAGAAATTAGAAACTATTTTAAAGATGTGTGGGTGAATTTATGGTAAGAGAATTAAAAGAGAACGCAGTATTTCTTAAACTTACAGATGGCAGATAGTTTCTGCTAAACTAAATATAAATGTTGATATTAGTTGGCAGGGGTCTTCACTTCAACGTTATTGTGTTTTGCATGTACTCATGCAAGGGTTTTTTCTTTATTTTTACTATTTTCTACATTGTAGAATAATAGTGAAGACATCAAAACTATGAAATAACACATATGGAGCCATGTAGTAACCAAAAAAGTGTTAAACAAATCAAAATATATTTGAGATTCTTCAAATAGCCACCATTTGCCTTGCTGACAGCTTTGCACACTCTTAGCATTCTCTCAACCAGCTTCACCTGGAATGCTTTTCCAACAGTCTTGAAGGAGTTCCCACATATGCTGAGCAGTTGTTGGATGCATTTCCTTCACTCTGCGATCACATCCCAAACCATCTCAATTGGGTTGACGTTGGGGGATTGTGGAGGCCAGGTCATCTGATGCAGCACTCCATCACTCTCCTTCTTGGTAAAATAGCCCTTACACATACTGGAGGTGTGTTGGGTCATTGTCCTGTTGAAAAACAAATTATAGTCCCATTAAGTGCAAACCAGATGGGATGGCGTATTGCTGCATAATGCTGTGGTAGCCATGCTGGTTAAGTGTGCCTTGAATTCTAAATAAATCACAGACAGTGTCACCAGCAAAGCACCATCACACCTCCTCCTCCATGCTTTACGGTGGGAAATACACATGCGGCGAACATCCGTTCACCCACACCGCATCTCACAAAGACACAGCGGTTGGAACCAAAAATCTAAAATTTGGACTTCAGACCAAAGGAGAGATCTCCACCAATCTAATGTCCATTGCTCGTGTTTCTTGGCCCAAGCAAGTCTCTTCTTCTTATTGGTGTCCTTTAGTAGTGGTTTCTTTGCAGCAGTTTGACCCAGAAGGCCTGATTCACACAGTCTCCTCTGAACAGTTGATGTTGAGATGTGTCTCTTACTTGAACTCTGAAGCATTTATTTGGGCTGCAATTTCTGAGGCTGGTAACTCTAATTAACTTATCCATTGCAGCAGAGGTAACTCTTGGTGTTCCTTTCCTGTGGCGGTCCTCATGAGAGCCAGTTTCATCATAACGCTTGATTGTTTTTGCGACTGCACTTAAAGAAACTTTCAAAGTTCTTGAGATTTTCTGTATGGACTGACCTTCATGTCTTAAATAATGATGTTTCTCTTTGCTTATTTGAGCTGTTCTTGCCATAATATGGACTTGGTCTTTTACCAAATAGGGCGATAAGGCACACCTGTTAATTGCAATGCATTCCAGGTGACTACCTCATGAAGCTGGTTGAGAGAATGCCAAGAGTGTGCAAAGCTGAGGCAGAGCCAGGTGAGAGAGGTATGGAATGGAATGGTATGAGAAATATCACTGGCTTCAAACAGTGGGCAGACGGAGGGGACCCAGGACAGAGCCATAGAGCTGAACCAATTTTTGAACAGGTACGATATTAGCTCTGTCCACCTCCCCTCCAGCTCTCCAGGCCACACACCCTCACGGCTGTCCCACCCCCTCTTTGCACACGACACCTCCGTTGAGACAATCAGCGACCCCCTCCCCACCTCCGACCCCGCACCCTCTGGACTGATCCTCAACACCCCCCTTCCCCCCACCTCCCCACCTGGGCTGGCTTTCACCACCAACCAAGTGAAGAGAGAGCTGGAGAGACTACATCAGTGGAAAGCGGCGAGCCTTGATAGCATCAGCCCAAGGGTGCTTAGGGTCTGTGCTGACCAACTGTGTGGAATACTCGAGCGTCGCTTCAACCTTAGCCTGAGCCTAGAAAGGGTCCCTGTGCTGTGGAAAACATCCTGCCTGGTCCCAGTGCCCAAGAAAGCGCACCCCACTGTCCTGAATGACTTCAGACCTGTAGCGCTAACATCCCACATCATGAAGACCCTGGAAAGGTTAGTCCTGGCTCACCTCAGACCCCTGGTGTGTACATCACTGGACCCCCTGCCGTTCGCATACCAGGGCAACATCGGGGTGGATGATGCATCTACCTTATGCAGAGGGCCTACTCTCACCTGGACAACACAGGTAGCACTGTGATGGTTATGGTTTTTGACTTCTCCAGCTCTATAAGCTGTCATCAAGGCGAATGGTGGCTATTTTAAGAATCTCAAATATATTTTGATTTGTTTAACACTTTTTTGGTTACTACATGATTCCATATGTGTTATTTCATAGTTTTGATGTCTTCACTATTATTTTACAATGTATAAAATAGTAAAAATAAAGAAAAACCCTTGAATGAGTAGGTGTTCTAAAACCTTTGACCGTTAGTGTATATATAATATCTGTTAGCCTTCTAGTACACCCTTTTCCATCTGTGTGACCAGAAATCAAAGCCTTTGCTTATTCCTAATAATTTCCCCCAAATATAGACTCTTATCTTCCATTTGACACCATATTTCCACTTTCATGTCATGTTTTGTTCCTGTAAGCCTTGTCTGTTTTCATGGAACTGCAAGTCGGAGGGTAATGTGGCTGTATTATGAAACTGTATAGACACACTCCTCCGCACCACGACCTAAGAGATTGATAGTTGTTTGTGGTGTTCCATGAGTTCTGAAACACACACACACACTTGGCAAAACACCACACCCAACAAATCTTGTTCGTGGTTTAGCAGAGGATGGGTGTATATCTTGATATGAGTCAATTTGTTCTTTGTAGTTGTTGCTGAGTGGAATGGAATGGAACGCAACCCCTAGACTTTTGAGAAAATGCTTTTAAATGCAACATGGACAAAGTTGGTCTGAATGTGCTCAACTTCTCTGCTCTCTAAACAAAACTAAGTGTTAGAGATTGAGGAGATGGCAGGGAAATTCTGTATTGTTAGATTTCATTGTTTTGGAGTCTTATTTTGGATCACGGTTGGAGTGTGTGATGTAATTGGGGGGCTACAGAATGTTTGGGTACACTGAATTAAAGAACCACTGACAATGGTATACTTTGACTATGGGTTTGTCGTGGTCGTTTCCTTTGGGACTATGGAAGTTATTGTTAGAGTATTTTGTTTTTTCCCCTCTGGTTATGTTGAGGGAGAGATGGTTGGTCTTTGCAGACATCGTGCTCTAAATACCAGGCAGGACTTGTTTTGTATCAGAATGGCCTGCAATTCCATGGAATGCTTACAGTGTAACTGCGTGTGTCTGTTCTCACCTTACTGGGACAGCCTGTGCATTTATATACCTTGGTTTACTAAGGTGGTCATTGGTGAAATAACAGTAGAGAGGCTTTATACAGGAAGTACTGGTACAGAGTCAATATGTGGGGGTACAGGTTAGTAAAATAACAGTAGAGAGGCTATATACAGGAAGTACTGGTACAGAGTCTATATGTGGGGGTACAGGTTAGTAAAATAACAGTAGAGGCTTTATACAGGAAGTACTGGTACAGAGTCAATGTGTGGGGGTACAGGTCAGTAAAATAACAGTAGAGAGGCTATATACAGGAAGTACTGGTACAGAGTCAATATGTGGGGGTACAGGTTAGTAAAATAACAGTAGAGGCTTTATACAGGAAGTACTGGTACAGAGTCAATGTGTGGGGGTACAGGTCAGTAAAATAACAGTAGAGAGGCTATATACAGGAAGTACTGGTACAGAGTCAATATGTGGGGGTACAGGTCAGTAAAATAACAGTAGAGGCTATATACAGGAAGTACTGGTACAGAGTCAATATGTGGGGGTACAGGTTAGTAAAATAACAGTAGAGAGGCTTTATACAGGAAGTACCGGTACAGAGTCAATATGTGGGGATACAGGTTAGTAAAATAACAGTAGAGAGGCTATATACAGGAAATACTGGTACAGAGTCAATATGTGGGGGTGCAGGTTAGTAAAATAACAGTACAGAGGCTATATACAGGAAGTACTGGTACAGAGTCAATATGCGGGGGTACAGGTTAGTCAAGGTAATTGAGGTTGTATGTTGGTAGCATCAACACAGGTAGTCTAGACTAGCTAATCATTATACCCTAAAATATCCACACAAGCCACTTGCCAGCCAGCCATATATCTTGAGTTATATAATATTAATAGTATATTATTAAGTTATTATTTAAGACAATCGGTAAAAAACTAGCAGATTTACATCAACCATCAACATCAATGATCAGTTGATAGCCCACCCTCTTTTCCCAATATCAATCATGTCTTTAGGAGGCACCGTAACTAGCTTACTTACAATTTGTCATGAGTCAGTATGAATGTATTTTTATTTTTTATGCTTGAACACCTGCCCCCTGAAAAGTCTGTGCACGGCCCTGCAGAGGAGATTTGCATGACAAACAGGATATCACAAACTATCCACTGCAGTGTTAAAAATGGCTGTCTTTGATTCAATTTCTTCTTTTTAGCACTGTAAAACCTGAAAGGCCTATGCTGGAATCTGCATGTGAAACACAGTCAAGTTGAACAGGGTTGTCTCAGATAGCCAGACAGGCGGTAGTCAGACAAGAGGGACTTGTTTTGGACATGGGATAGCTGCAGTAATTTATGGAGGTAATTAAACCAAGTAGGTTTTTAAAGGGGATCATTCTATGCTCCTGTGTGTGCTTTTAAGACGCAGACCTTTGTGTGTGAGGCCCTGTTAGGGCTCCATGTTCTGAGTGGGCAGCTGTGTGCCCGTGTGCAAGGCACTGGCCCATTCTCTCCCTCTCTCTCTGTAACCCTCTCACTCTCTCACTTTATCTCCCTCCTCTTCTTTCTTTCTGTGATTCCTTGGCCCAAGGCATTATGCAAAGCCTCCAGGAAAAAAGGATTGTTAGCCATGCCTGTCTGTGTGCCTCTGTGTTGCACACATTTAATTTTAACGACAGCCCTTTCTCTCTTTCTGTGTGACCTTCAGTCATAACTGCACTGCTTCGCACACAACGTCAAAATCTGTGAGCTGAGTTCAAAATAAATAGGAATGTTACCCGGTTCCCCCCCACATTTCTGTGTACAGTATCTAAATTTACATGATGCATTTGAAAATGTTGCATCTCGAACGCCCACAGAGTCTAAGACCGGCTGGTCATAAGAGAATTAGGCATTCTGGTGTACACCAGAGCAGCCCTCCCCAACCCTCTGCCAATGACGTGGTTTCAGTTGAACAGCATTTTCGGAAGGGAAGCTATTTTTTTTTTTTTCAACCCCGAGGCACATAGCCACAACTTTCTGTTGATGTGTTTGAAATTGTTTCTTTTAATTTTCTTCATTGTTGAGAAGCCTAATGTTGAGATGGACAAAGAAAGGAGACTACTGAAGACTGTTGGGTTCAATAAGTCAGGGTTCAATGTAGTTCTATTACGTTGTGGACCGAACCTGAGAGAGATGACTGACAGCGTTTCTAGACTTTCAATGAATGCACATCCCCAAAAAGAGTGTACAGTGACATCCCATACATTGACTTAGTCTGAAAGAGAACTCCTGTCTGCATGGTGTAAAGTTTCCAGTGTTGTTCTTGCACTGTATTCTCTAGGGTTGGACTGGGACAAGAATACGACCCTGGCAATTTATGGCACACCAGCCCACATCACTGTGCGGCCAGCAACTTGAAAATCCCTTCCAAATTAATATTTTTTTTATGCTCTAAATATGCTAATGAGCGCAAACGAAAATAAACAGATGCAACTCATAAAGTTATACATGTATAGGTAGGAGCTACCAAATGTCATTTTTGGTGAGTGTGGACATTTACAAGCAAATGTGAACGAGAGTCTGGAGTCGCTAGGGCAACTGGCCTGCTTGCTCAGAGAAGATTGGGGAGGAGCAGAACGTAAATCTAAATAAAGCAGGGACAGATAACTCATCCAAAGGGCTTTGACCTCTCAAACATGTCAGAAAGCTAACACAAAACGATGTCCCATCACCGTATTAATTCAGCCACTTACTTAGATAACTAGCCAGTTAAACTTAGGGGTCGAGTTTATGCAGAATTCTTCGTTTTTTTCAAACGCATAAGAAATATATTGCTGCGTTTTTATAAACGAATATCTAAAATCCTTCTTCTTGTAGTTTATGCTCGGCATCAGACTAATTTTGTGCTTCAGTTGCACTTCTCCATTCTGATGAGAATTCAGGACCGGCCGTTCTATCAGCAGACGGCACTCTGACTGAAGTGGAGCTACTTTTCTCAGTGTAGCCAGCCTACTTTTCTCAGTGTAGCCAGCCTACTTTTCTCAGTGTAGCCAGCCTACTTTTCTCAGTGTAGCCAGCCTACTTTTCTCAGTGTAGCCAGCCTACTTTTCTCTGTGTAGCCAGCCTACTTTTCTCTGTGTAGCCAGCCTACTTTTCTCTGTGTAGCCAGCCTACTTTTCTCTGTGTAGCCAGCCTACTTTTCTCTGTGTAGCCAGCCTACTTTTCTCTGTGTAGCCAGCCTACTTTTCTCTGTGTAGCCAGCCTACTTTTATCTGTGTAGCCAGCCTACTTTTCTCAGTGTAGCCAGCCTACTTTTCTCTGTGTAGCCAGCCTACTTTTCTCAGTGTAGCCAGCCTACTTTTCTCTGTGTAGCCAGCCTACTTTTCTCTGTGTAGCCAGCCTACTTTTCTCCTGTAAAATGCAAGATTACAAAACATTAGGAAATGTAGCCGGCTACATTCTTTCCATGATATACATTGATGGCCATGCATCATTTTCTGCATAAAAGACCTTGCTTTTTCATTGTAAGATCATTTAGCCTACCTGCTTTGCCTAGTTTTGTTGTCATATAATGAAAATGAAGCTATTGTCTGCCACTATTGTATTTTCTGTGAATGATCCCTGATCACTCTATTGAAGAAAAATAACATTTGTTGTTGACTTTCAATATAAAACGCGACCCCTGTCAAACCGGGCCGGTCCATCTTGGTAGGGCGCTGGCCATTGATTGGTTGATTGAAGGCTCATTATAGATTAGTATAACAGAGAAATTGTGTAATATAATTTTTGGTTTCAATCTTAGCAGGGCCATGGGCCACCGGTCTTGTCACTTTTTTCTTTTATATATATATATATATATATATATAATATTTTTGTGTGTTTCGAAATCGACCAGCCAAATTGTTCAGCCCGTCTAGCATTTGCCATAATTGCCAAATGGCCAATCCGCCCCTGCCCTGCTCTTACAATTTTTTTTTTGTCAAAGTTAAACCACAGGCCTTGTGTCTGGATGATTTCTCCCTTTGTTTTTTTGCGTGCGTGCGTGCGTGCGTGCGTGTGTGTGTGTGTGAGAGAGAATCAACCACCTTTCCTATCGACAACTGATGTGACCTTATGTTTTTCTTTCTCTTGTTGTTCATAAGACTTCTGTTATGAATTACCAAGGAGTCATTCCTCTATTCCTTCACCACTTCCTCCTTTCCTCCTTCTTTACTTAACAACACTGCACGTCTCCTGTCTGAATCATTCAAGGTTTAGACTTCCTGTTGATTCTGTCTAAAGTGTAATCCCTCAATTATACACCCCTAAAAAAGGAAATAGAATGTTTCTGAATGATGTATGGTGCAGACAACCTCATTCAATGTATTAGCAAGCAGAACCAAGTGCTGAAGCAGTGGCCTTTCCTGCACTTCTGTTTTCACAGTATTTGCCATTGTATTTCACATTTTCTCTGTCAATAAGTAACTCTCGTAATTATGAAGTTTAATGAGCCGAGCGACATCATGTTTGCTCCGTCTCAGTTGCGGTCATAATGGTAGCTAAGTTAGGGTTGGTGTGTTTTGGCAATCCCTTTGCACTATACCGTCCTCTTCTACATGTGAATTACCGCTGTGTGTCAGGAGAGGAGACGCACCTGTGTATGTGTGTAATGCACAGCTGCAGGTCATTTAGTAAAACAAGTACAGTAGCACACGTTTGACAACTAGCCAGGAAGAAATAAGACACAGTACAGAAGGATCAACTCATTCTCTGCTGCTAAAAATCGAATTCTCACACATATACATTCAAACGGTAAAGAGCTGAAGGTGATCGTCTGCCATTTTATATTATTATGAGTGTATTGTATGGAAAGAATAACACTATGGTCCACCTGCTACACGGCTGTAGCAGAGGATGAACGCAGGCCAGGGGGAGAAGAACTGTCACGGAGGTTCGAGGCCGACCGCCGTACTGCGGACATTGTTTGCAGGAAAAGGGATTCCCAAGTGGAAAAGGGATTCCCAAGTGGAAAATGGCAATATTCGTGTTCAATCTGTGCACACAGAAGACCTTATAAGGATCATTTAGTAACTTCCTTGGCTTCAAATGCGCTATTGATTCTTCACTTAGGAATGAATGCTATCACGTTACCGATGGTGTTGTCCATTCATATATACAGTCATCGGCACAGACATTGACCTGTTTTCTTTCCAACCCTGTATCCATACCCACCCACACACACACACATGAATACACACAAACACACAGTTCTCAAGACAGTTGCCAAGAAAGTAACAGATGGAGGTTTGGTTGAATGGGTCAGGCTCACCTTTCTCTCATGAATGAGTGGATGTCTTGACTCAATGAAATGCCCATAATTGTCACCCCCGACCCAACACTCCCCCACACCCACACCAGCTCCCCCCATAGAAGACCTGCAGTGTTATGTAACTAGCTTGGAGGGGACAGCTACCCGAGACATTGGAAATGACTCTCTGTATAACGTCACCTATTTACACACCATTGGAGTGGCCCCCTTCCTTAGCCTTGATGGACTCCTGTGAGGTAGATTATCCATCATGGTCTGGGCTGGAGGTTCTCAAATAACGAATCCCTGGTGGATAGCAGCCTGTTAGGAGTAATGAGAAAAACGGAAAACTGAGAGAGGAAGGGTTGAGATATGAGGTAATTAGTGGGATACCTGATGTGTGGAGAGCCCTGGCATATACCTCCTTTATAACTGTCTCCAACATCTGGACCTACCTGGTTCTGTTTTGTGCTACAGATGTGTGATGATTTAGGAAGAGGTGGTCCTAAATCAGCTTTGAAGAGCATAGCATCATTACTGCACATTAGGGCTGGCACAATTACCATGTAACCTGGATGAAGACCGTCATGAAAATAAAATAACTGTTTAAAAAAAAAAAAGTAATACTTTTTTGGGTTGGAACGAACAGCTGACTGAAGACGGGACGACCAGGCGTTCGTGTGGATGAGTCTGTTTCTGCGGCAAAGTCCCTCCCCTGCAGCGTCAGCACACATAAAACTACAATGAATAGAAAGGGCTTGTAACCTTTAACCCTGGCAATTTGAATGGGAATCTCATGGGCACACTCACAATGCCTGCCTGGTATTGTGATGCAATCATTTCCATAGTAATGAAGAGTGTTTTATTCAAATGCGTGGAATGTATTTTTGTGTAATGTCAGTTGAGTAGAATCAACAAATCACAGCACATATTGATAGGTACACTTCCTGCTTTGCTCATTGCAATGACCGCTAGCCCACCCATTATACCATTATTGACTTGAATGGGCAGCAGCACTGTTTGGGGTGTCCGATGTCTTACTCTCAAGCCTGGACTAATGTACCCCATTGATAAGGAAGTGATGTTCTGTCTAGACATGATAAAATCCAGGTGAAAGGTTGGCCTATCTCCACATCACTAGGTGTCTGTGTTATGCCCCATGTTACACATTCATACTGTTGCAAAAAAAATGTTGCAGTACTTTGGAAAACCGCATCGGCAACATCTGGATGGATGTGTTGACAACATCTGGATGGATGTGTTGACAACATCTGGATGGATGTGTTGACAACATCTGGATGGATGTGTTGACAACATCTGGATGGATGTGTTGACAACATCTGGATGGATGTGTTGACAACATCTGGATGTTCCATTTGTACTGACCAATAAAAGACGATGGGATATTGCACAAATTGACTGTGTTCCTCCTTTTCTGATTGAGGGGCGATGTGTGTGCAGCACCAGATATCTGGGCATTATCACGTTAGCTAATGAAGTCATTGCTGCTCACCAGCACCCTGACATAGAGTGCTGACCACAGGGGAAGTGTTATTTGTGTATGTGTCGGTCGATGATTAAGAAATCATAGGCCCCTGGGCTTAGGTTTTTTTATAGGCCTCTTAGGCCTGGGCCCAGGGGCTTCAGTCCCGGTAAACCCCTGCATTAATCCGGCCCTGTGTGTCGGTAGCTTTAAAATGGCAACAAAGCAGCAGTATTGTAATCGACACACACTTAGACCTTCCTGTTGATTCTGTCTAAAGTGTAACCCCTCAATTACCTGTGTGTGTGTGTGTGTGTGTGTGTGTGTGTGTGTGTGTGTGTGTGTGTGTGTGTGTGTGTGTGTGTGTGTTTGACATGTCAGCGCCCTGGAAACCTTTGTCAATAGTTTTTTCAATGTTATTTAAACTTTATTTAACTAGGGAAGTCAGTTAAGAACAAATTCTTATTTACAATGATGGCCTACCTACAGGGTCAGCCATAGTAGTACGGCGTCCCTGGAGGAAATTAGGGTTAAGCGCCTTGCTCAATGACACATCGTCAGGTTTTTTCACCTTGTCAGCTTGGGTATTTGAACCAGCGACCTTTCGGTTACTGGCCCAGCGACCTTTCGGTTACTCACCTTGTCGGCTCGGATATTCTAACCAGTGACCTTTCAGTTACTGGCCCAATGCTCTTACCGTCAGGCTACCTGCCGCCCCAAGAAAGGTGTGTTTCTTCTATGTTTCCTTTTTTTCAGTATGTCACAGGTCTGGGTTGTCATGGTCACTGCTCTTCTTTCAGAGATAAATAAGTGAATGGTCTTTAAAACTGCTCATAGAGATAAAGACAGATTATTTGTGTAGAAACTGTAAATGTAATTTGGAATCCACTTGGAGGCCAAATTCAACCGCAGTTACAGATGTTGTCAAGTAAAAAGTTGAATGAATGAGAAATGCTTTGTTTATGTTCTCACCAGGCTCCTGTTGCATGATGGGGTGGTGTTTTGGGACAAAGTGTCCAGCCAATGGGGGCTGGGGTGATGTCCGGAAGGCGGCTTGGTATGCAGTGATCTCTCCAGACCCGTTTTACGACCTCATCCTTAATATGAGAAAGGGCTGACCCAGCAGTAACTCTTCATGCCCACACAGACGCTGTCTGAGACTCTCACAAGAGAATGGCAGCTCTCCTTCTCTCCCAGGGGGCCTGAAAACACTGCCTGATGAGGAAGAATCATTTTTGTACCACCTTATAAGCCACTATAACTGTAATATAGTAAATAGTGTGTATTTTCTCATAATAAAAGCATGCCATCGCATTAAATTACCTGAATATCTTGGGGATGCAGAGAATGGCTTAGGAGATAGATAGATAGATAGATAGATAGATGTAGAGCGTCCTAGAGCATTACATACATAAAGACATTACATTTATTTTTCTATTGCTCAATCAGATCTATTTGTTATTTTATTTCACTCATCAACCGTTGGGTTTGTTTATTTCAACATAACTGATCAAAGCTGTGACACTAGGCACACTCCTCACAAGTTTACCGTGACCACATCCAATCAGTGATGGACACCAAACACTGTGCCACAGAACCTTACAGTGCCCCATATTGTCCCTCCCAGGTGCCCATTCATGTGCCTGTGCAGAATCAGCCTGGGCATGGTGCCATTACTATTACTATCCTTTCAAATCCTTCTCAGTAATCAACCATTGAGAGCCAACTTCTATAATGAAGAAAAAATCTGTTTAGAGTTACTGTTAGGTACAGTATGTCCCCAATGGAATTGGATCCTATTTAGGGATTTATAAATTGTAATTATTATTGACATATGATATGATCCCTTTTTGGACCTGAACTTGAATTGGAGCCAATGAGGCTGCAATCTGCTGCAGTATAATTTACTCTGATATTAAACATGATTTAACAAGCATGGAACCATGGTCAAAATGTTACACAAGGCAACTGTTAGTTGAAGATGTACTACAGAAATGTGCCAATGTAGAACTACTAGGGCTTTGAGATTCCTCAAGTTCATTAAGTAAATAAAAGAGAAGGGGGTAGCTGCAGTCCAATAAGGCGACTGGGGTGTGTCAAAAGGAAAGGAGTGGGTGTGTCAAAAGGAAAGGAGTGGGTGTGTCAAAAGGAAAGTAGTGGGCGTGTGGAAAGGAGTGGGTGTGTCAAAAGGAAAGTAGTGAGTGTGTGAAAAGGAAAGTAGTGGGCGTGTGGAAAGGAGTGGGTGTGTCAAAAGGAAAGTAGTGGGTGTGTGGAAAGGAGTGGGTGCGTCAAAAGGAAAGTAGTGGGCGTGTGGAAAGGAGTGGGTGTGTCAAAAGGAAAGTAGTGGGCGTGTGGAAAGGAGTGGGTGTGTCAAAAGGAAAGTAGTGGGCGTGTGGAAAGGAGTGGGTGTGTCAAAAGGAAAGTAGTGGGCGTGTGGAAAGGAGTGGGTGTGTCAAAAGGAAAGTAGTGGGCGTGTGGAAAGGAGTGGGTGTGTCAAAAGGAAAGTAGTGGGCGTGTGGAAAGGAGTGGGTGTGCCGAAAGCACTCTGCTATAGGTTTGACGTTTAGATGTATCTTTTTTTTTTGTTTCTTTCCATGCGCCTACTGTATATTGAGCTACCATACCGCGAGAGTTTGGACTTCTGTTTTGAAGCCAGAGGATGAGTCTGAGTCGTATGTCACACTTAGTTTTACACAAATGTTACATTTCAGTTATGAAACTGACTGTTTATTTTTTATTTAAAAGTACTGATGATAGGTTTACTTTTGCTTCATGCATGTGTCTACTGTGACTGTCACCCTGATATTGGCTACTAGGTAGCTACTTTCCATGCTGATGCCGGGCAGTAGTGGTTATGAGTAGTAGACCGTATGTACTATATGCAACAAGGTGACATCTAGATGGTTACATTATTGTGTAGGCTGCTGGGTGGCAGGTAGCCTAGCAGTTAAGAGCGTTGGACCAGTCGCTCTAGATAATAGCGTCTACTAAATGACAAAAATGTTAATAAAGTAATGGGAGGAAATAAATTATTAAGTTCGCTACGGTCGGCGACATGACCATGATACAGCAGCCCAGGAGATGACCATGATACAGCAGCCCAGGAGATGACCATGATACAGCAGCCCAGGAGATGACCATGATACAGCAGCCCAGGAGATGACCATGATACAGCAGCCCAGGAGATGACCATGATACAGCAGCCCAGGAGATGACCATGATACAGCAGCCCAGGAGATGACCATGATACAGCAGCCCAGGAGATGACCATGATACAGCAGCCCAGGAGTAGGAAGCAGGTCGGCAGGCACGTCAGTACAGCACTGGTCGCCGGCTTATTGACTTGTCGTGCAGCCCAATCGGCCACGCAAAACGGTTTTCAGTGGCAACAAATCTGCCCAATTAGCTGATTCGCTTTCCATTCAAGCACTCCTTTCAACACACCCACTCACCCATACTCTGGTTGCCATATTTGGCTCCAGCTACCTATACTTGAATTAAAATGAGTCGGTAAGCATTGACCAGTAGGCCTAATGTGTCCAACATAAGTCCTCCTAAGTCCCAGGGTACTCCTGGTTCTGCATCATGTGGAATCGAATCACATGGCTCTCATTGTGTTTGCTCTCGTAGACACCTAGGCTACACACATGCTTGTACTTACACACACACACACACACACACACACGCTCGAGCATATGCATACACACGCATGTGTACACCTCATTGGTCCAGGGTCCTGGTGGACACTTGTCTTCCTCTTCCTGACCCCATCACTCACATGGTCCACCCCCCCACACACACACACACACACACACACACACACACGCTCCACCGTGGCGCTGTCTCACCCATAACTCTGTGCCACTACTAATCAGTAAACTAATCTGAGTTGCCAGATAAAGAAGAACATTCTCCCTCTCCCTGCCTCCCGCCACCACCCCCTCCAGCCTCAGGAGGCCCAGTCCTGCTCCACCACCCCCTCCAGCCTCAGGAGGCCCAGTCCTGCTTCACCACCCCCTCCAGCCTCAGGAGGCCCAGTGCTGCTCCACCACCCCCTCCAGCCTCAGGAGGCCCAGTCCTGCTTCACCACCCCCTCCAGCCTCAGGAGGCCCAGTCCTGCTCCACCACCCCCTCCAGCCTCAGGAGGCCCAGTCCTGCTCCACCACCCCCTCCAGCCTCAGGAGGCCCAGTCCTGCTCCACCGCCCCCCTCCAGCCTCAGGAGAGGCCCAGTGCTGCTCCACCGCCCCCCTCCAGCCTCAGGAGAGGCCCAGTCCTGCTCCACCGCCCCCCTCCAGCCTCAGGAGAGGCCCAGTGCTGCTCCACCGCCCCCCTCCAGCCTCAGGAGAGGCCCAGTCCTGCTCCACCGCCCCCTCCAGCCTCAGGAGAGGCCCAGTCCTGCTCCACCACCCCCTCCAGCCTCAGGAGGCCCAGTCCTGCTCCACCGCCCCCCTCCAGCCTCAGGAGAGGCCCAGTCCTGCTCCACCACCCCCTCCAGCCTCAGGAGAGGCCCAGTCCTGCTCCACCGCCCCCCTCCAGCCTCAGGAGGCCCAGTCCTGCTCCACCACCCCCTCCAGCCTCAGGAGAGGCCCAGTCCTGCTCCACCGCCCCCCTCCAGCCTCAGGAGGCCCAGTCCTGCTCCACCACCCCCTCCAGCCTCAGGAGAGGCCCAGTCCTGCTCCACCACCCCCTCCAGCCTCAGGAGAGGCCCAGTCCTGCTCCACCACCCCCTCCAGCCTCAGGAGAGGCCCAGTCCTGCTCCACCACCCCCTCCAGCCTCAGGAGAGGCCCAGTCCTGCTCCACCGCCCCCCTCCAGCCTCAGGAGAGGCCCAGTCCTGCTCCACCGCCACCCTCCAGCCTCAGGAGAGGCCCAGTGCTGCTCCACCGCCCCCCTCCAGCCTCAGGAGAGGCCCAGTCCTGCTCCACCGCCCCCCTCCAGCCTCAGGAGAGGCCCAGTGCTGCTCCACCGCCCCCCTCCAGCCTCAGGAGAGGCCCAGTCCTGCTCCACCGCCCCCCTCCAGCCTCAGGAGAGGCCCAGTCCTGCTCCACCACCCCCTCCAGCCTCAGGAGGCCCAGTCCTGCTCCACCACCCTCTCCAGCCTCAGGAGGCCCAGTCCTGCTACACCACCCCCTCCAGCCTCAGGAGGCCCAGTCCTGCTCCACCGCCCCCTCCAGCCTCAGGAGGCCCAGTCCTGCTCCACCACCCCCTCCAGCCTCAGGAGAGGCCCAGTCCTGCTCCACCACCCCCTCCAGCCTCAGGAGAGGCCCAGTCCTGCTCCACCACCCCCTCCAGCCTCAGGAGAGGCCCAGTCCTGCTCCACCACCCCCTCCAGCCTCAGGAGAGGCCCAGTCCTGCTCCACCACCCCCTCCAGCCTCAGGAGAGGCCCAGTCCTGCTCCACTGACTCCCAGGGTTACATGGAGATAATGGGAATCATATGCTGGCAGTGGCCCTGCATTGGCTGGGCTGGCCCACATGAAACATTAGGAGGCTACATGCCGTAATGGGGCCAGAGAGGAGAGCAGAGCCCCTGGTGTCTTTGGCCCCTGTGGGTGAAGGACAGCCGTAGGGAACCGTGAAGCCCTCCTTATGTCACCTCCTTTGTTTCCCACAGTTGGCAAACACATTTCTTTGTCATGTAGTATATCAACGCAATCTCACCATCCAGTACTTTCTATCCTCTCCAACTGGCTCCCATATTTATTTTTATCATCAACCCTTTACATTCTCTTCATTGAACCATATCTTATGGAGAACCCAGAGTGGTCATGGGGTTAGCTGAGGAGCACTGGAGGCTGTGGGAGCTGTGTCTGTTGGCCCACAGTAGAATCTGAAAGCAGGCTGTTGATTGGAGGATCAGGCCTGGCCTTCTCTAATCAGCTGTTCAAGGTCACTGCAGTGATTGCTATTCCTGACATAGCCTAGCTCTGTCTGTCTGGGGGATTCAACTATAGTGTTTTGGGTTAACTGCCTAGTGTTGTGAGTTAAACATCTGTAAAGGAGGACTCAGTACATACTTCAGAGTGAGGCTGTGGTGTACTATGTATGTGGTGTCCAAGCCCTGTGTGCTGTATGTGTTATGGCTCGTCTGCCTGCCATACAGACACCCACGACGAGCAATCCTGCTGTCCTGCGCCTGGGGACACACTGTTGTGGTTTGATAGACAGAAGGTCATCATGACATGTACTGCAATCCTGGTGAGCTCATGGATTTGTGTGTGTGTGTGTGTGTGTGTGTGTGTGTGTGTGTGTGTGTGTGTGTGTGTGTGTGTGTGTGTGTGTGTGTGTGTGTGTGTGTGTGCTCACCACATCTCTCTTTCTGTCGTTGCACAGGGATGGCTGAAGAGTGAGAGACGCTCCCCTACCACCCGAGGACACTCTGCAGATGGAAGGTGGTCATCTGCCCGTCCAACCTGCCCAAAAGACCGTCTCCCCTCCGCCTTCACCTAAGATGGCTTCCCACGGCCTTCTCCTGCACTGGAACGGACTGGAGCAGAGCTGTGCCCTACCATGGTGATCATCTTCTCAAAAACACTAGAAAAGAAGAAGGGTGTGGATGATGTAAGGTCCAAGGACATTGAATTGCTGCTGGTGAGTACAACTCTACTAGACCTTACAGTAAAGCACTGTAACAAGTACCTTACAGGTGCCTCTCTCTCAACTGACCTTGGAAACATGACACTTAGGCTCTCTATTGGCTTCTCTACAATACAGCCTATTGTAGTGCTTTGGCAGGGTGCTCGCCGTCAAGGTCTTAAATTAGTTTACATGGCCTCTAGGTTGGCCCTTCTGAATACATTGTATATCATTCTACATCAGCAGTCGATGACATACAAGGGCTGCTGTTCAAATCAAGCGTTTTTGGTGAAAAGGCTTCAACTGAAATGGTTCCCGTTAGAGTAGTGTACTGTGTACTGTGTACTGCGAGGTGTCTAGCAGTGCTGACATAACACGGTATTGTTATGACGATGAACCTACGGTGTCTCCCAGTGATGTTAATGACTCTGCCCCTTTGCCCCGTCTCTCTACGAGGCTGCCTGCACCACCCTGTTCTCTTTCTGAATCGTTCTGTACGTTCTAGAACAAACAGGGATAAAGGATAGGTAGGTGTGTGTGTGCGCGCGAGCGTTGGTTCATGTTCAGTGCTTGGAGAGTTATGTACGGACATGTTTAGAGTCTGATGAATGAGCCTAGTCTAAGCTATGTCCTCTTTGTCTGTCTTTCCCTCTATTTCTCCATCGACAGCGTGAGCTCCACACCATGAGCAGAGGGACCACCCTCTTCTCCTGTGGCACTGTGGGTGAGTGTGTCCATCCCTCAGACTGTGGCTTTTCTCTGCTATCATTACATATTACCATCACATTTGTTGCCTTGTCTTCTTTTAGGCTTTTCATTTGCTTTGTGTTGTTCACCAGCTTTATGCCTTGTTATAAAGCTTGTTATAAAGCTTTGTGTTGTTCACCAGCTTTATGCCTTGTTATAAAGCTTTGTGTTGTTCACCAGCTTTATGCTTTGTTATAAAGCTTGTTATAAAGCTTTGTGTTGTTCACCAGCTTTATGCCTTGTTATAAAGCTTGTTATAAAGCTTTGTGTTGTTCACCAGCTTTATGCCTTGTTATAAAGCTTGTTATAAAGCTTTGTTGTTCACCAGCTTTATTCCTTGTTATAAAGCTTGTTATAATGCTTTGTGTTGTTCACCAGCTTTATGCCTTGTTATAAAGCTTGTTATAAAGCTTTGTGTTGTTCACCAGCTTTATGCCTTGTTATAAAGCTTGTTATAATGCTTTGTGGTGTTCACCAGCTTTATGTCTTGTTATAAAGCTTGTTATAAAGCTTTGTGTTGTTCACCAGCTTTATGCCTTGTTATAAAGCTTGTTATAAAGCTTTGTGTTGTTCACCAGCTTTATGCCTTGTTATAAAGCTTGTTATAATGCTTTGTGTTGTTCACCAGCTTTATGCCTTGTTATAAAGCTTGTTATAATGCTTTGTGTTGTTCACCAGCTTTATGCCTTGTTATAAAGCTTTGTGTCGTTCACCAGCTTTATGCCTTGTTATAATGCTTTGTGTTGTTCACCAGCTTTATGCCTTGTTATAAAGCTTTGTGGTGTTCACCAGCTTTGTCTTGTTATAAAGCTTGTTATAAAGCTTTGTGTTGTTCACCAGCTTTATGCCTTGTTATAAAGCTTTGTGTTGTTCACCAGCTTTATGCCTTGTTATGAAGCTTATTATAATGCTTTGTTGTTCACCAGCTTTATGCCTTGTTATAAAGCTTGTTATAATGCTTTGTGTTGTTCACCAGCTGTATGTCTTGTTACAAAGCTTGTTATAAAGCTTTGTGTTGTTCACCAGCTTTATGCCTTGTTATAAAGCTCCCCTCCCCTATAACTGTTTCTGCTGAACACCTTCTGTCATTCTCTTTCTGTCTCACTTTTCTCTTTTTCCATCTATCGCTCACCTCCCTCTCATGTCCCTCTCATGTCCCTCTCATGTTCCTCATGTCCAGTGTGCACCTGCCTTCACACAGAGCTGTGTACTGCACTCATGGAATTAAAAGTAATTGAGTGTTGCCTGTGTCAATGATTTCCTTGGCTCAGTGAATATCACACTCCTTACCCCGCGTGTAAAAAGACAAGCTACTGTAAATATGAGTCCCATTGGACCCGCCCTGTCATCCGGAGACGGAGTAAAACAAAAAGAATCTGTTGTTACAGCTGACATTATAAGACATATAGACATTGTATACTATTATATGGCTTTTGGTGTTATTTCAGTCCTTTGCTGAACACACCTTTCACTGGGCGAGTCTATTTCTTTTACATGGTTTCTCCTATTGTCACTTTGTATGCTTGTTCTTGTCAGGTCATGTCGTTGCCCCCGTCCGTTGTTCTTGTCAGGTCACGTCGTTGCCCCCGTCTGTTGTTCTTGTCAGGTCATGTCATTGCCCCCGTCCGTTGTTCTTGTCAGGTCACGTCGTAGCCCCCGTCTGTTGTTCTTGTCAGGTCACGTCGTTGCCCCCGTCCGTTGTTCTTGTCAGGTCACGTCGTTGCCCCCGTCCGTTGTTCTTGTCAGGTCACGTCGTTGCCCCCGTCCGTTGTTCTTGTCAGGTCACGTCGTTGCCCCCGTCCGTTGTTCTTGTCAGGTCACGTCGTTGCCCCCGTCTGTTGTTCTTGTCAGGTCACGTCGTTGCCCCCGTCCGTTGTTCTTGTCAGGTCACGTCGTTGCCCCCGTCCGTTCTTGTCAGGTCATGTCGTTGCCCCCGTCCGTTCTTGTCAGGTCATGTTGTTGCCCCCGTCCGTTCTTGTCAGGTCACGTCGTAGCCCCCGTCTGTTGTTCTTGTCAGGTCATGTCGTAGTCCCCCCCTCCGTCTGTTGTTCTTGTCAGGTCACGTCGTTGCCCCCGTCCGTTGTTCTTGTCAGGTCACGTCGTTGCCCCCGTCCGTTGTTCTTGTCAGGTCACGTCGTTGCCCCCGTCCGTTGTTCTTGTCAGGTCACGTCGTTGCCCCCGTCCGTTGTTCTTGTCAGGTCACGTCGTTGCCCCCGTCCGTTGTTCTTGTCAGGTCACATCGTAGCCCCCGTCCGTTGTTCTTGTCAGGTCACGTCGTTGCCCCCGTCCGTTGTTCTTGTCAGGTCATGTCGTTGCCCCCGTCCGTTCTTGTCAGGTCACGTCGTAGCCCCCGTCTGTTGTTCTTGTCAGGTCATGTCGTAGTCCCCCCCTCCGTCTGTTGTTCTTGTCAGGTCACGTCGTTGCCCCCGTCCGTTGTTCTTGTCAGGTCACGTCGTAGCCCCCGTCCGTTGTTCTTGTCAGGTCACGTCGTAGCCCCCGTCCGTTGTTCTTGTCAGGTCACGTCGTTGCCCCCGTCCGTTGTTCTTGTCAGGTCACGTCGTTGCCCCCGTCCGTTCTTGTCAGGTCATGTCGTAGCCCCCGTCTGTTGTTCTTGTCAGGTCATGTCGTAGTCCCCCCCTCCGTCTGTTGTTCTTGTCAGGTCACGTCGTTGCCCCCGTCCGTTCTTGTCAGGTCATGTCGTAGCCCCCGTCCATTGTTCTTGTCAGGTCATGTCGTAGCCCCCCCCCCCCCGTCTGTTGTTCTTGTCAGGTCATGTCGTAGCCCCCCCCCCCCGTCCATTGTTCTTGTCAGGCCCCAGATACAAGCTTCCCATCTGTTCTTTCCTGATACAAGCTTCCCATCTGTTCTTTCCTGATACAAGCTTCCATCTGTTCTTTCCTGATACAAGCTTCCCATCTGTTCTGTCCTGATACAAGCTTCCCATCTGTTCTGTCCTGATACAAGCTTCCCATCTGTTCTGTCCTGATACAAGCTTCCCATCTGTTCTGTCCTGATACAAGCTTCCCATCTGTTCTGTCCTGATACAAGCTTCCATCTGTTCTAGATAGATAGATAGATAGGTACTTTATTGATCCCCCGGGGGGGAAATTTCTGTCCTAATTTATATACCCACTTGAAAATGACATTATGTAAATCATCATTAGATGATATATACAGTATATAACATATCTGAGTTGAATTATCTGTTCATGTATTTATTGTTTGTCCTTGTGTTCCAGAGGCAGACAGGTGGCTGGACCTGGGCAGAGGCTGTGCCATCCAGCGACGGACCCCTTGCCAGTCCGGCGCCAGTCTGGAGAGCCTGTGGGGCGTTCTGCCTGAGGAATGCCAGCGGAGTAGCCGGGTCTGGGGCCGTGAGGTGGGCACCGCCACCGCCATCACCAGCCTCATCCGAGACCTCAACCTGGGTGATGCCAAACTGGCAGCCACCCAGTCCCTGGCCCTCGCCACCTCCACCTCAGCTACCACGGCGCCCCCTAGCAAGCGCCAGTGTCGCTCACTCTCACTCTCCTTCTCCGAAGAGTTTGGGGGCTTCCGGTCGTCATGGAGACCTCAGGGGTCACGAGTGTGGACGGCGGTGGAGAAGAGGAGGTGCCACAGCGGGGGGAGTGAGCAGCGCTGCTCTGGAGGAGGTGGAAGTTTTTCAGGGGTTAACTTTCCTGCCATGCAGCGGAGCTCCAGTTTCAGTCTTCCCTCCCGCTCCAACAACCCCACAGACGGCACCCTGGAGCTACCCTGCTTCAACCAGCAGCTGCCCCTTCACCCCCTGTTTACTGCCTCCCCTACCTCCCCCTCCTACCACCACTCCCTCAGGCCCCTCTCCTTGTCCCATGAGCAGATCAGCCTGCCAGACCACCACAGAGAGGGGGCCAGCTCACCGGACTGCAACCCACAGCTGGGGAGACGCGCTGGGCAGAGAGCAGGGGGGACTGGGGGGCTGTCACGGAGCAAGTCCCAGCCCTGCGTCCTGAATGATAAGAAGATTGGTATGAAGCGCAGGAGACCAGAGGATGCTCAAGAAGCACGGCCTTCGCTGGACCTGGCAAAGATGACCCAGGTTAGTAGCCATGGACACACACACTATAGTCTGCCGAGTGTCTGGCATTACAAAATGACTGAAAGGCAACTTTAGATAAAAACCTATTAGTGCAATTTGATTATGTTGTGATGACGAAGACATTTCACAGCACTTCATCGTTATTTTCTCATCTTGATTAAGAATAGATCAAATTAAAATCTTACAAAGGGCATACATCAAAAGATAGAACAAAGCCTTTACACTCTAATGGTGAGGTCAGTACACTCTAATGGTGAGGTCAGTACACTCTAATGGTGAGGTCAGTACACTCTAATGGTGAGGTCAGTACACTCTAATGGTGAGGTCAGTACACTCTTATGCATCTGTTCTGCAAATGTCCAGCTGTCGAAAGATTCTGGACTGAGTAAGTTGATATGTTGTCTGAAATCGTGGATGTACAGTGGGGAGAACAAGTATTTGATACACTGCCGATTTTGCAGGTCCTACTTACAAAGCATGTAGAAGTCTGTAATTTTTATCATAGGTACACTTCAACTGTGAGAGACGGAATCTAAAACAAAAATCCAGAAAATCACATTGTATGGTTTTTAAATAATTAATTTGCATTTTATTGCATGACATAAGTATTTGATCACCTACCAACCAGTAAGAATTCCGGCTCTAACAGACCTGTTAGTTTTTCTTTAAGAAGCCCTCCTGTTCTCCACTCATTACCTGTATTAACTGCACCTGTTTGAACTCGTTATGTGTATAAAAGACACCTGTAGACACACACTCAATCAAACAGACTCCAACCTCTCCACAATGGCCAAGACCAGAGAGCTGTGTAAGGACATCAGGGATAAAATTGTAGACCTGCACAAGGCTGGGATGGGATACAGGACAATAGGCAAGCAGCTTGGTGAGAAGGCAACAACTGTTGGCGCAATTATTAGAAAATGGAAGAAGTTCAAGATGACGGTCAATCTCCCTCGGTCTGGGGCACCATGCAAGATCTCACCTTGTGGGGCATCAATGATCATGAGGAAGGTGAGGGATCAGCCCAGAACTACACGGCAGGACCTGGTCAATGACCTGAAGAGAGCTGGGACCACAGTCTCAAAGAAAACCATTAGTAACACACTACGCCGTCATGGATTAAAATCCTGCAGCGCACGCAAGGTCCCCCTGCTCAAGCCAGTGCATGTCCAGGCCCGTCTGAAGTTTGCCAATGACCATCTGGATGATCCAGAGGAGGTCATGTGGTCTGATGAGACAAAAATAGAACTTTTTGGTCTAAACTCCACTCGCCGTGTTTGGAGGAAGAAGAAGGATGAGTACAACCCCAAGAACACCATCCCAAACGTGAAGCATGGAGGTGGAAACATCATTCTTTGGGGATGCTTTTCTGCACAGGGGACAGGACGACTGCACCGTATTGAGGGGAGGATGGATGGGGCCATGTATCGCGAGATCTTGGCCAACAACCTCCTTCCCTCAGTAAGAGCATTGAAGATGGGTCGTGGCTGGGTCTTCCAGCAAGACAACGACCCGAAACACACAGCCAGGGCAACTAAGGAGTGGCTCCGTAAGAAGCATCTCAAGGTCCTGGAGTGGCCTAGCCAGTCTTCAGACCTGAACCCAATTGAAAATCTTTGGAGGGAGCTGAAAGTCTGTATTGCCCAGCGACAGCCCCGAAAACTGAAGGATCTGGAGAAAGTCTTTATGGAGGAGTGGGCCAAAATCCCTGCTACAGTGTGTGCAAACCTGGTCAAGAACTACAGGAAACGTATGATCTCTGTAATTGCAAACAAAGGTTTCTGTACCAAATATTAAGTTCTGCTTTTCTGATGTATCAAATACTTATGTCATGCAATAAAATGCAAATGAATTACTTAAAAATCATACAATGTAATTTTCTGGATTTTTGTTTTAGATTCCATCTCTCACAGTTGAAGAGTACCTATGATAAAAATTACAGACTTCTACATGCTTTGTAAGTGGGAAAACCTGCAAAATGCTGTAGACGGCATGTATGCTGTTCCTGATTATTGTGGGTGCGCTCGCTTCCATGCCCACCTGAGTGTCCAGTGGGTGCGCTCGTTTCCATGCCCACCTGAGTGTCCAGTGGGTGCGCTCGCTTCCATGCCCGCCCAGGTGTCCAGTGGGTGCGCTCGCTTCCATGCCCGCCCAGGTGTCCAGTGGGTGCACTCGCTTCCATGCCCGCCCGGGTGTCCAGTGGGTGCACTCGCTTCCATGCCCGCCCAGGTGTCCAGTGGGGCTAGGTCTTTCCCTTAGGGCAGAGGGTGGTGGCTTCGCCCTGCCGGCGGTTCGGAGCGAGTGGGGGCGAGTGCACCCACTGATTAGAGCAGCCGTTTGTATTAAAACACCCTAACTCAATTGTTTTGTAAAACAAAATATAGCTCAACTTTCATCCAAGTCTTTAAACTCCTTTAATAACCTGAATACATAAGGTTGGATCAGGCCAAACAAAATTACCAACAAAGGAATACTTCTGTTCAGAGATGGGGAAAATTCAAGAGCTCTTTAAACATCATGTGTCTTCTTTCTTTGTATCTGATCTGGGGATTAAATCAGGCTGTAGTAAGTTTTTCTGGCTTGATGGTTTGTAGTGCAGAGGGTAAATGTTTTCAAGTCTCCCCTTTGGGAAATGGCGTTAACTAAGGAGCATTCCTTGTGTTTGGTCATGCTTCTCTCTGCCATGCTCTAGCACACTTGGCTCCGGTTATCAATTCATTGACTCTGTTGGGTAAACACGATGCAAAGGTCACTCCCTCACTCCCTCCCTCTATCCCTCCCTCCCTCCCTCACTCACTCCCTCACTCTATCCCCCCTTCCAGTGGTTGACCCGTGGGGGAGGGAGATTTGATTAATGATCAGGCTATTTAGTCACACAGGTTTTTATTTTTAGCTGGATCACATTATGCCTGGCCTGGAGGAGACTTGTTTGTTCTTGTGTAACGTCAGAGGAAGTCATGGAACTGCTCTGAGATTATTACTTGATGGCTCCAGCCTACTTGGTGGCTTCATGTAGAATGGATGGATAGCATAATGGATGCAGTCAAATTTTGCACATTAATCAGATGTTGAATCCAGCCAATTATGATGATACAGCACTATATGCAGTCCCACTCTTAACTTTCCTACAGTGACACAACACTGGCCTGGCTGACTTAGCTCTATCCCTCTGACGAAGGCGTCTCCCTTGAGAATATGCTGAGATAGCACAGTTTGGAATTAAATCCAGCACATGTAGGAGTCCTCCAGGACTACCAGCTAGCACTGGTGTAGCTAGCTGATATCATTACTTTGTGCCTCTCCTCCCTCCTCAACCCTGCCAGGGTTTGATCAACAAGTGTTCAGTAATGGAGCCTAGCATGTTTCCTGTGTCCATGCCAGCCACTAAGAGGGAAAAACCATGAGTATCCGCACCAGCTACCTCCGATCTCTGGAATGCCCTCGTACGCCTCTTCAATGGCTCACAGGCTATTCTTTTCACATGGATAGTACCAATAATGAGGCTAGATTTTTATGACTTTATTTTTGTTTGGGGTTGGGATTGCTCGACTACGCTTTAGCATTGTGTGAGGAGGACTGATGAGATCGGGTGGTGCGGGTTTGATCAGTAGTTTAAGCCTAAAACCAGATTACCACTTACCAATTTACACAGAATACTGTAGGTCACGAAGGCACATTGATACATACACACACACACACACATACATACACACACACACACACACATTGTTTAACAATTATGCATCCATCCGTGAGTAACTCTGTTCCGTCAGCACTCATCCACTCAGGACCTATTTATTCATACAGGTCTGTATATACATACTCATGTACAGTTGTTATATTATATCACATGCAATATTGTAAGTAATTATTGGACCTAGGCATTCACTCAGGAATGCATATTAGTATCCTGCCAGTTGCACCTTTTCTCATTGCTTTTAGTATATCAAATGTGCAATAAGTGCAGTTGTCTGTAATTAAATCCTGCGCACTAAGGACTGTATTTTAAGGGAATTACTATTATTAGCCCAATAATATCATACACACATTTAGCTATTATAGTATCTCTTCCTGTCATTTACCTGTACAGTTTGTGTAAACATGCAAGTATTCACTTATCTGTAAATATAACTGTATACCTAACTGTACAGCTAATTTAACCATGCAAAATTTTCACTTACCTGTTCATTTACCCAGTCTGTCTATTAAGTAAACTATTATTACCCTCGCTCATATCATACGCATTAGCTACTGAAGTATTTCTCTGCCATCAACCTGTATAGTATAGTTAACCATCCAACATCCACCAATGTATAGTGTACATATTCAGCCAACCACTCATACTACGCAATGTCCTTTTATAGCTTTTTTTTGCACTCCAGATATCCTGTATTTCTATACTTTTTCATACTGCCGCTCTATGTATCATGTACCGTGTATCTGTCTTTTGTGTACTTTCGTTGTGGCATTTTGCACCTGCCCTGTGTTTTTGTTGTAGCTGCTTGATAATGAAATTTCCCCCCCGGGGGATCAATAAAGTACCTATCTATCTATCTATCTATCTATCTATCTATCTATCTATCTATCTATCTATCTATCTATATGCACACATCCAAACTCGGTCACTCTTGATCAAACTCGGTCCTGTTGAGTATAGTATGGCTTAGGTAAGGTATTGAGTCTGACTCAGTACTATAAACTTGGCTGCAATACTGATACACAAGCAGAAACAGTCCGTATATAGCACTGCAAATGTACGGTAGCTCCATATAACCTTACTGTATGTATGAAACTATGAATATGGTTGTTCTCTTTGTACTGGTTATTGCTTTGGAACTTGTGTAATGCCGGTTTAGGGGTGAGGGGTTTGCCAGATGCATAGGGGTGTGCTTCCTGTGTACAAACAAAAGCACAAGCAGGAAGTACCCGTGACGTGCTCCGTTGAGAAATGGTCCTCCGAATTGGAGGCTATGTTGCAGGGCTGCTTTGCTAGCGCTGGCTGGAATATGTTTTGGGACTCCGCCGATAGCATCGATGAGCTAACCACCTCCGCCTTAGGCTTCATCAAGAAATGCATCGCCGACGTTGTCCCCACAACTGCTTCCCCAATCAAAAGCCCTGGATTAACACAGAGGTATCCGTTAAACTAAAGGACAGAGCTACCGCTCACAGGGCTATCGCAGCAAACACAGAGGCTACTGTTGAGGAAACAAGCAGTATTCCATGGCGCATTCTCAGAGCATGCGTTGACCAGCTGGCAGGCATCTCCACGGAATCTTCAACCTCTCCTTGTCCCAGGCTGTAATCTCAAGTCTCAAGCTGACCACCATCATTCATGTTCCGAAGAACTGTAAGGGTACCTGCCACAATGACTACCGCCCTGTAGAACTAACATCTGTATTCATGAAGTGTTTTGAAAGGCTCCATCACCTCCATCATCCAAGACACCCTAGACCAACTTCAATTTGCATACCGCCTCAACAGAGCTACAGACGATGCAATCTCTACTGCACTCCACACTGCTCTCTTCCACCTGGACAAGAGGAATACCTATGTGAGAATGCTGTTCATCGACTACAGCTCAGCGTTCAACACCATAGTGCACTCCAAGCTCATCACCAAGCTTAGGACCCTGGGGCTGAACACCTCCCTCTGCAACTGGATCCTGGACTTCCTGACGGGCCAACCCCAGGTGGGGAAAGTAGGCAACAACACCTCCGCCATGCTGGCCCTCAACACGGGGCCCCACCACACACGACTCAAACTCCATCATCGAGTTTGCTGACTACACAAAGGTGGTAGGCCTGATCACCAACAGCGATGAGACAGCCTATAGGGAGTAGGTCAGTGACCTGGCGCCAGGACAACAACCTCTTCCTCAACGTCAGCAAGACAAAGGAGCTAATCGTGGACTACAGAAAACAGGGGTGGTGCACACCCCCATCCACATCGACAGGGCTGCAGTGGAGAAGGTCAAGAGCTTCAAGTTTCTCGTTGTCCACATCACTGATGACTTAACGTGGTCCTTTCACACCAGAACTGTCTTGAAGAAGTCTTCTCCCTCAGGAAGCTGAAACGATTTGGCCTCAGAAACCTTTTCAGCTACTCCATTGAGAGCATCCTGACTGGTTGTATCAATTTCTGGTATGGCACCGCCCGGAACCGGAAGGCCCTACAGTGGGCTGTGGGGACGGCCCAGCGCATCACTTGGGGTTGGCTCCCAGCCATCCAGGACGAACATGCCGGGCGCTGTCTGAGAAAGGGCAGAAAAATTGCCAAAGACTCCAGTCACCCAAGACATAGACTGGTCTCCATGCTCCCGGTCTGCGGTTGCGAGGCCGGTTGGACGTACTGCCAAATTATCTAAAACTACATGGAGGCGGCTTATGGTTGAGAAATTAACATTCAATTCTCTGGCAACAGCTATGGTGGACATTCCTACAGTCAGCATGCCAATTGCACGCTCCCTTAAAACTTGAGACATTTGTGGCATTGTGTTGTGTGACAACTGCACAGAAATTGTTTGCTGATGTAAAAAGGGCTTTATAAATACATTTAATTTGATTTTGATTTGGTTTGCTTAGTGGGAAATAAACATCCAACTAGTCAGTGACAACTGTCTGTAGTTTGGAGTTTGTGACAGCAACTATGTGAGTTTATTACAGTATCATAGACACTATGTCCTGGGATTTCCTATGATCTATATAAAATAACTTATTACCTTCTAGCGACTCTTGTGTGGCTTGTGAGAGTGTAAACAGCAGTTCCGACTGTTTACATAAGACAAAACATTGCACATTTTTTATCTTGAGAAATACTGCACCAAACACCTTAGTTAGATGTAAAATTGTGCAACTAAAACATCCTTGACAAAAACGTCAAAATGAATTACTGATTTCTTCAGTTATCTTAGAATCATTCTGGGGATTTTGAGGAAGTGAAATAAGCTTCTGTGTCTACACTGACTCGTGGAGGGCAAACATCATTAACCAAACACAGAATTGGTCAGGAAACACACCTCCACGACTGAAATCTTGTTTTTCTAAGGAGCTACAGAAAAACATACGTGCCAATCAGAGTGTTCAGTGGCTCTTTAAATGTGTAGCGGTTAAGGATGCTGGACCAGTAACCAAAAGGTTGCTGGTTCAAATCCCTAAGCTGACTAGGTGAAAAATCTGTCTATGTCCCCTTGAGCAAGGCACTTAATCCTAATTGCTCCTTTAAGTCACTCTGGATAAGAGCGTCTACTATAATGGAACAGGGAGTTGCTGTAGCTACCATGTAGGCCTAGCAGTGCTCCTATGGGTCTAGCAGTGCTCCGATGGGCCTAGCAGTGCTCCGATGGGCCTAGCAGTGCTCCGATGGGCCTAGCAGTGCTCCGATGGGCCTAGCAGTGCTCCGATGGGCCTAGCAGTGCTCCGATGGGCCTAGCAGTGCTCCGATGGGCCTAGCAGTGCTCCTATGGGCCTAGCAGTGCTCCGATGGGCCTAGCAGTGCTCCGATGGGCCTAGCAGTGCTCCGATGGGCCTAGCAGTGCTCCGATGGGCCTAGCAGTGCTCCGATGGGCCTAGCAGTGCTCCGATAGGCCTAGCAGTGCTCCTATGGCCTCTGTCAAGACTACATACAAAGGAACAATGGTGTTAGTCTACAGTGAGAATAAAAGGTTTACGGATAGTCCTGAATGAATCCTGAATAATGATGAGTGGGAAAGAAACAGACAAAGAAATATCATTATTCACGATTCATTCAGGATTATCTGTAACCATGGTAGCATTCTCATTAATATAGAAGTGTTTGGAAACATATTCTATTCTTATTTACAATAAAAGTGACTCCAAAATGACTCCATACGTTATTTTAACATTCATTTCTATTAACCTCATAATCATTGTATCATTTTAAATCCAAAGTGCTGGAGGACAATTGTCACTGTCCCAAAACTTTTGTAGCTCACTATACATTAACAAATCTCTGTGCTTGTCAGGAAATGGCTTGTGTGTGTGTTCTTGTGTACGTGAATAGTGGCTTCGCACAGTAGAGCACACTGGCTATGCACCATATTATCTCCTCCTCTTAATTTCTGTTCTCAAATAGGTCATTGCAGGGTCTGGCGACACAAAGTGTCAGTCGGAAAAAAAAACGTTTTTCTAGTTATTTTATTTAGCTGGGATCCTGAAGGTATTCCCTGCCTGAGTTAAACTATGAATATGTGTGTCTGGGTGTGTCTGTGGGGGCAAGAGTAGTTGCAGTGTAGAGAGAGGGGTTATTTCTTTCTCCCCTGCTGGCAGAGCGGAGTCTCGTGGCCTATTAATATCTCCTCATTGGCCTAGGTTCAGGCTCGTGAAATGACAGGGGGAACTTCTCTCTTCCTTTCCATTCCTGGGATGACAGGCAAGGTGAGCATAGCTGAGCTGCAGTCTCTGTGGGGTTGTGGGAATACCTAAGTGGGTTGGTGTAGTGGCGTGGGGCCTTGCTGTGGCAGCAAACTGTGACATGTTGACACA
This sequence comes from Thymallus thymallus, assembly GCA_023634145.1. NCBI lineage: Eukaryota > Metazoa > Chordata > Actinopteri > Salmoniformes > Salmonidae > Thymallus > Thymallus thymallus. The sequence goes on from CM042388.1 coordinate 46,331,274, forward strand.
AACACATGCACATACACACGCACACAGGTAAATATGTTATGTAAATATGTAATGGGTAAATCTCCTGTCTGTTCCAGGAGGTTCCTCTCTCTTCTATAACACACTGTCTCTCTATTAGACCAGAACAACGCTTTTTATATGGGGCTAGGAAATACGCTTTAGCTGAGTGACTGTTATTTTGTGTGTGTGTGTGTGTGTGTGTGTGTGTGTGTGTGTGTGTGTGTGTGTGTACATTGCCTTCAGAAAGTATTCATATCCCCTTACCTTATTCCTTATAACACAGCCTGAATTCAAAATGGATTAAATAGATTTTTTTCATCACCCATCTACACACAATACCCCATAACGACAAAGTGAAAACATATTTTTATAAATGTTTGCAAATGTATTTAAAATGAAATACATAAATATCTTTTACATAAATAGTTTTCACACCCCTGAGTCAATACATGTTAGAATCCCCTTTGGCAGAGATTACAGCTGTGAGTCTTTCTGGGTAAATCAAAATTTTACTCCAGAATTTATTCAGGCTTTCCATAACAAAGGGGTTGATGACTTTATTCACTCAAGCCATTTCAGCTTTTCATTCATCATTCATTAGAAAAAGTTTCCAAACATTCCACTTTGACGCTATGAGGTATTGTGTGTTGGCCAGTGACACAGCATCTACATTTAATACTATTTTCAATTCAGGCTTTAACACAACATGTGGAAAAAGGGAAGAGGTGTGAATACTTTCTGAAGGCATTGTGTGTGTGTTCCCACACTAGCAGCTGTCCACACTATCCAGCTAGAACTAAATACTATGTGCCTTCTGAGAGGCTGAACGGGATTAAAAGTCTGGCGAGGTGTGTGTGTATGTGTGTTGTCTTTGATTAAATGTGAGACATGCTATTTTATGAAATAGATTATTCAACGTTTATTTGATGACGTGATTGAATTAAATCCTGCAACATTTTAACGGAATTTAATAACCTGGGGCGCCACGGAGGTGTGTTCATAGAGCTTCTGTCTTCCGAATAAAAACTCTTAAAGATCTGAAGATCTTATATCAAATAGCAGTCAAAGATTAATCGTTACCTTATTTCAGTCTCATTCTGAACATCGTAAGATCTAAATCTGCACGAATCCTAGCTCCCGTGTTTAAATCGGCATCCACAAATTGTCTTAATGATTTATTTACTAGCTAAAGAATCACACAGAATTGCATTTACTATATACACACACACACACAATAGATTATACATCGATTACTCAGTCACATCATGAAAAGTCCCTAGTGGACTTACCCGATATGACGGTTGGTTACACAAAGGAAAGGAGAGGGAAGGCTCTGGGACAAAAGAATGATAGTCTCTATGTGAGATCTGCTCACATCAATATCAATACATATGCACTTTAACAACTGCCCATTCGGAAAGAGTTAATGTAATTATAGGTATTTGGATCGAAGCTGGAGGACTGTGGTTCAGCAGAGATCGCTCTTGTCCGTTGGAGAGTATTCCTGGTCGTGGTTGGTCACTTCTTCTTCAGTGTCTACAGTTCAGAGTTCATACCAAGTTGCCATGATCGGCTCACGCGATGTCCTGGCTGGTCTAATCAAAATTCACAGTTTTCACTTGGCGATCGTCATCTCCAAGTTATAGTTAATGTAGCTTTCGTTAGATAGAGTTGTAGTTCAATTTAGCCCTTTTTAAACGCATGGACACCAGTCCTAGCATCATCAGGAACTCAACCATTCGCAGCCTTGGCTTGCTTAGTCTGATGTGAATGGCGTCACAAGGAGGCTTCTGTACTGGGAATAGAAGGTTGTGTTTCATAGTTCTAAACCAATGTCAGTTCACCTGGGTGTGGCTACTGACTGTGCAGCGCCTGCTATGAAACCAATTCTGTCATATTTCACAAATAGTTTCATATTCAAACATTTAAATTGCACAACAATTACATGTTTATCTAATAACTAAAATATGTAGACTTTCCAAGATATGGTTTATGCCATCCTGTGGTCAGATTTAATGTCCTAGACAACAACTCATCTGGCATCATATTCTTTAATTACCTACGGACACTTTCAACTGGTTGGATTATAAGAAATATTGTTCATTGCCCAACCTTTTGATGTTAATGTAATTGTAGGTCTCTATCTCTGGTAACAAAGACTCTCTTCAAGAGTCCATTCTGTAGAACGGTTTGAGAGAGAGTGAGAGAAAGAAAGGAATTTATTGGGGGGCCACGTCCTGACAGTGTGTACTCATATGTGGGTTACGTTTCAAGGGATGGGGACGGGGGTGCTCTAGAATACAAAAGGTGGGTGAGCCCCAAACCAAAACATGCAGGTTTTGTAAAAACATTTGGTTAAAGTCTCTACCAGTCCATTGTAACAGGAAGAAGTGAATGAGGGATTTGAGGAACATTAGAGTTGTCCATCATGTGTGCCGTGGACTATAAGAACACACTCATCTCCATTCACCTCCATGCCTTCAACATCTTGCTACTGGGAGAGAGGGACGAGTCACCCTTTCACTGCTGGAATGTCTCTACTCTGGCTCTGCTGTAAGGTTGAGGGAATGAATGAAATGTATTCATTTTTCTGATTATCACCTGGGTGTGAAAATACGATTCTCTTCCTCAGTAGTCTCTTTCTATTAGATGAAAAGCTGAAATGAGTGACATCCTGGCATTTAAAGCATTCAACGTTTTTGAAATTGCACATTATACTATAAAACATTATATTTTCGCATAACTAAAAAAGCCTACTGTTTAGAACGCAAGTATGGATATTCAGACACCGCCGAGTCTAATTAGCCCTCTGTCTCTGTCTCTGTCTCTGTCTCTCCTCTCTCTCTCTCTGTCTCTGTCTCTCTGTCTGTCTGTCTCTATCTATCTCTGTCTGTCTCTGTCTCTCTCTCTTTCTCTATCTCTGTCTCCGTCTCTCTGTCTCTGTCTCTCTATCTCTGTCTGTCTCTCTATCTATCTCTCTCTCTCTGTCTCTGTCTCTCTCGTTAGTAAACACACACGCCCTCTCTTAAGTACACATGTAGTGGTTACCCAAATAGCCTGATTTACACACCTTGCCTGGGCACAGTGTGTTTGTCGTACACACACATCTCTGGTTTCTGAAAGGAAAGATCACACCTAAGTAAACCCAGAGCTGCTCCAGAGTAATCTCTCCTGTCCTGAAAGGATTGTGACATCTATCTGCTGGGTGTTTGTTCACTAGAGCATGCACGGACAAATACACACACACACACATACACAAACACACACAATGTACATTTTCCCTTTCATCCAACACACAAGTGTTGCCCGGTGTCTGTTTTAATGCTTCATCCTCTCTGGAGCAGGACAGGGAGAGACATGGGGTTGGGAGGAAGAGGATACCTTTGTGGTTTGCAACTGTCTTTCCCCTGTTTCCTGTGAACAGACTAACCAGGACATTAACAAAACTAGCTCTCTAGTGGGAGGGCCAGTTCAGCTCCACCCCACACCCACATTCCATAAAGACCTAGCTCTCAGGTTTCTCCGAACAACTCTCACAGAGTGTTACTGACGGCTTAAGACAACGATACTGTAAATATGTTATGTGTTGTTTATAAAGTTATACCAATCCAAATCTCCCTTTTTTCCCCCTCTTATTTCTTCTCTCAAACAGAAACTCCAGACTTTCCACAGCTTGAGCTGCCCTGGGTTCTCTGGTCCAGACAGCTGTCAGTCAAACATGCCTCCACCCTCCTCCAGGAGCTTGAGCCAATCGGAATCTTGCTGCACCTGTGCGTCTGACCTTGGTGCTGAGACTCAGCAGGAAGTGGATGAGGAGGAGGAGGATGACTCTTCCTATGAAGAGCTGGACAGCGACTCTGCGTGTAGCCTGGACTCTAGGCCCGGGTCCCCATGCAGGGGAGGTGGGGAGAGAATGGGGGAGGGACACACCCTCTGGAAGGGTGAGTGTGGGACAGAGAAGGACATCTACCAGCTGGGGGGAGAGCTGGACATCGACCAGATTGAGAGGAACTGAACGGAACCTGAAGCCTTTGGATAAAAGATTGTCGTAACCTTTTGTGAATGTTTGTGGATTTTTCGGAAAGACAGAGAATTTGAAACTTTGTGACCACGCGAAGGATGCCTTACGTATGATAGGTGGATATTGAGCTGATTGAAAGGGCCTTAGAGAGTGGAACTTGGCGATTTTGGACCGAGTCTCATTTGGAACATTACAGGGATGTTTGCGAATGCAGTGGAAGGAAAGGGATGTTGTACTGTGACACGTGGAGCTGTTGATAGAAAGCTACTGGTATATAAAGCTACTTGTTGGAAGGAAAGGGATGTTGTACTGTATGTGACACGTGGAACTCTTGGTAGAAAGTGTTGCATGTTGACTTTGGTTGAACTTTGAAGTCCTGTGGGACAAACGGTTGTTTTGAACTGTCTCGTCTTTATGAATCTAAAGGCAGTGGTTTTAGTTTGAGGACGTGCAGCCTAAGTGAGGGATAGTCTTCAACACCTCCAACACCTCTCTCTCCTCTAAACTTGAGTACCTCCTTATACAACTGTACTGAACTAACGGTAAGGTTCTAGTACTGTAGCATTTTCAGTTATAACTTCTGCTTTTCTCTACCAGACTAGAGGGACATGATGTCCTGCGAGAGAGGGATGAATTAAGAGGAGGAGAGAAACAATATGTTATTTTCATATAGACCTCCCCTTGACCCGTTTCTTCAACTATTCTTACATTTAGAATATCCCCAGGTGAATTCCAAGTTAACCCCAATACCCTAGGCACTCCTGTAGATCTGAAAGGAAGAAAATACCAGTATTACTTTCCTTCTGATAGGCTGTGTGGGGTTTTCACCATATTGCTTACATCTAGTCAAGTGTTTCAGGTCTACAGGAGTGCCTAGGGGGTAGGGGTCAATTTGGAATTCAGAAAGTATTCACACATCATCGCTGAATGTAAATAAGCTTTAAGGGGTTTAGAGATACCTGGCAATTTGTTCAGTCAGATACATGCCCTTTTCACATCAGAAATCCCTGCTCGAGGCAAACCTTTCTGACTTTTTATAGATTCTAATATTCAAAATGTATATTTGAATAAACACAGAATTCTAAGTCTTCAGTTCTACTATCAATGTATATTTTTCTAAATGTATGTTTTTATGATTGTTTGTGAAGGATCAGGAATAAGAGGCCTTACTAACAAGACAGACATGAAATAAAAACACAAACTGCTTCTGCTGTGGTCATGTTGTGTTACATTATCAGGGAAGGGTGCCATTATACATGATGTTACAGCTTGACATCAAGCATTCATTTCATAAACATGACATAGTGTGTCTGATCTGATGTCCTCTAACTTTGACACGTAAGCTGTTTATACCCTATGATGAATACAGTCAGTTAGGTAAACATCTGTGTGCTCATCTGTGTTACACGGTACAACGGCACCAAACAAAATGGCAGGAAGTCTAGACACAGAATATCCCCAAAACGCCACTGACCTTTCTCTGAGACAAGAGGAAGTGATGTCACAGCCACAGGAAGGCTTCTTCTCTCCTCAGTTCAGTTGGAAGGCAGACAGACACGTCGTCAAGGCAGGGCTGTTTTGCCTGGGGATATCCTGTCATGTGTCTCTAAAACCTGTCCATGTCTGAGGGAGCTAAAAGCATCTGCTGCCACTGAAGAAAAGAAGACTTAAAATGAGGTTCTAGAGTTACATGTCTACACTGTATGTTCTTCGGCCCCGGGGTGCTTCATTATTCAAATTAAGTCTTGGTGGAGTTTCACCACAGTGGACTGACAGGGAGAAGTGTGCGGACCTGTTTGCAACATCTCTCACAACAGGATGTTGCAACCAGCTGAATTCCCTATCCAAACTCTAACCCCAGTAGAGTGTTACCTTACCACACACACACCCAAGGACCTTGAATGAATGCTGACTACACTGTCAGTAAACAGAGAGATCGGTCTGAAAATATTTGGACTGCTTTTCTCGCATCCGTTAAGGGATGGGATGTACTCCCAACGACTCCCTCTCCTCAGAGCGGTTGTCACAGATGCCCACACAGTGCCAGAGGGGGAGTACCGGGTCGATCAATGGATGCATGGAGGTTTGAGGGGGGGATGAAAGATTAAATGAAGGAAAGGGAGGCGAGGCTGTCTTGGGTGTTGAAAGCAACAAACCTCCAGTTCACAGCCCACTTCTCTCTTCAACACAATGAGCCTGGAAACACAGCATCACGTTGCCACGGACAACACGTCAGTTGCTCGCTCAGACCCAAAGGTCACTGACCTCCCTCCACACACACATACACACTTCCTGTCAGACAGGAAGTAGCAGGTTGAGTGGAATAGAGATTTAGAGTCTGAGGTAACACAAACACCCACTCACACGACTGCCCCAGGCCTATAAATAGGGGGCATTGTGTAGTAGAGACTGCTAAATGTAGGCATTAGTGAGAAAGAGGGAAAGAGCAAAGTCACAGATCCTGGGATATATAGCCTCGATTACTTGTGTGAAAACACTGGTTATGTTTTCAGGGAAAGCTGAGATTTTACTTTGTCAGCAGAAAAGGCTTTTGCCCTCAGAACTACTGAGGAGTAGCGTACAATGCATTCATTAGTCTTGTAAAGGGTAATTTCAAGATGGATTCAAAGAGCATAGCCCAACCCCTGCAATAAAAAATAAAGAAAATAAATCTTCCATGTTCAAAAGGGCCAACCTATAGTGCCTTCAAAAAGTATTCACACCCCTTGACTTTATACATTTTTTGTTGTTTTGGATGGTGTGTCAATACACCCAGTCACAACAACGATACAGGCGTTCTTCCTAACTCAGTTGCCGGAGAGGAAGAAAATCACTCAGCGATTTTACTATGAGGCCAATGGTGACTTTAAAACAGTTACATAGTTTGATGGCTGTGATAAGAGAAAACTGAGGATGGATCAACAACATCTTTACTCCACAATACTAACCTAAATGACAGAGTGAAAAGAAGGAAGCCTGCACAGAATAAAAATATTTAAAAAAAAAATGCATCCTGTTTTCAGTAAAACTGCATAAAAAGAAATTAACTTTCTGTCCTGAATACAAAGCGTTATATTTGGGGCAAATCCAACACAACACATCACCAACAACCCACTTGACAGAGCTTGAATAATGTTTTAAAGAATAATTTACAAATATTGTACAATCCAAGTTTGCAAAGCTCTTAGAGACTTACCCAGAAAGACTCACAAATATAATCACTGCAAAAGGTGATTCTAACATGTGTTGACTTAGTGGTGTGAATACTTATTTAAGCAAGATATTTCAGTATTTAATAAAATAAAATGCAATTCTAAAAACATGTTTTCACTTTGTCATTATGGTGTATTGTGTAGATGGGTGAGAAAAAAAATCAATTTTGAATTCATGCTGTAACACAACAAAATGTTGAATAAGTCAAAGGGTATGAATACTTTCTGAAGTCACTACCTGATACTGCATCATGACCAGAGCTTTTAGTTCACTGAATGTCATGTCCTGTACCTTTCTCACTCAGTGGGTCATATTAGTCTCCACTGTGACACCTATCTGTGTCTTACAGGTGGCCAGTGTCACGTCACTGATTAACTATACCTCTCCACTCAAAGGTCAATGGAATCTAGCACCAATTTGTCACCATGGTTCCTGTTAAGCCTTTCTCTCTATCTCTACATCTGTATCTATTTCATCTCCCTCATAAGGCCAGAATGGATGGAGTAATGCCTTATGCAGCTACATTGTATTTCCCTTCAAGGTGGGAAGGTAGACTAGTGGTTAGGGCCAGTAACCGTAAGGGCCCTGATTCAACAAAGTGAAAAGTCTGTAGATGTGCCATTGGTAGACTAGTGGCAGATATGCTCTACCAACTGAACCTCAGGAGGTGTTGGGATATGCTCTACCAACTGAACCTCAGGAGGTGTTGGGATATGCTCTACCAACTGAACCTCAGGAGGTGTTGGGATATGCTCTACCAACTGAACCTCAGGAGGTGTTGGGATATGCTCTACCAACTGAACCTCAGGAGGTGTTGGGATATGCTCTACCAACTGAACCTCAGGAGGTGTTGGGATATGCTCTACCAACTGAACCTCAGGAGGTGTTGGGATATGCTCTACCAACTGAACCTCAGGAGGTGTTGAGATATGCTCTACCAACTGAACCTCAGGAGGTGTTGAGATATGCTCTACCAACTGAACCTCAGGAGGTGTTGAGATATGCTCTACCAACTGAACCTCAGGAGGTGTTGAGATATGCTCTACCAACTGAACCTCAGGAGGTGTTGAGATATGCTCTACCAACTGAACCTCAGGAGGTGTTGAGATATGCTCTACCAACTGAACCTCAGGAGGTGTTGAGATATGCTCTACCAACTGAACCTCAGGAGGTGTTGAGATATGCTCTACCAACTGAACCTCAGGAGGTGTTGAGATATGCTCTACCAACTGAACCTCAGGAGGTGTTGAGATATGCTCTACCAACTGAACCTCAGGAGGTGTTGAGATTTGCTCTACCAACTGAACCTCAGGAGGTGTTGAGATATGCAAAAAACACATTTCCAATTCACACAAGCCTATAATAAACACTTGTACATGTGTGAAATAGGACAAATATAAGAACCCACCAAATGTGTATTATTGTATTATATTTTTATTGTATCACCACATGCAGTGGGTCATATGAACATTGTAATTATTGTACACTGAACAAAAATATAAACACAACATGCAACAATTTCAAAGATTGTACTTAGTTACAGTTCATGTAAGGAAATCAGTCAATTGAAATAAATTCATTACGCCCTAATCTATGGATTTCACATGACTGGGAATATGATATGCATCTGTTGGTTACAGATACCTTTAAAAAAATGTAGGTGCGTGATCAGAAAACCAGTCAGTATCTGGTGTGACCACCATTATGCAGCACGACACATCTCCTTCACGTAGAGTTAATCAGGCTGTTGCTTGTGGCCTGTGGAATGTTGTCCCGTTCCTCTTCAATGGCTGTGTGAAGATGCCGGATATTGGCGGGAATTTGAACACGCTGTCGTACACGTCGATCCAGAGCATTCCAAACATGCTCAATGGGTGACATGTCTGGTGAGTATGCAGCCCTTGGAAGAACTGGGACATTTTCAGTTTCCAGGAATTGTGTACAGATCCTTGCGACATGGAGCTGTGCATTATCATGCTGAAACATGAGGTGATGGCTGCTGATGAATGGCACGACAACGGGCCTCAGGATCTCGTCACAGTATCTCTGTGCATTCAAATTGCCATCGATAAAATTCACTGTGTTTATTGTCCGTAGCTTATGCCTGCCCGTACCATAACCCCACCGCCACCATGGAGCACTCTGTCTGCCATCTTCCCGGTACAGTTGAAACCGTGATTCATCCATGAAGAGCACACTTCTCCAGCATGCCAGTGGTCATCGAAGGTGAGTATCTGCCCACTGAAGTCAGTTGTGACGCTGAACTGCACTCAGGTCAAGACCCTGGTGAGGACGACAAGCACACAATTGAGCTTCCCTGAGACGGTTTCTGACAGTTTATGCAGAAATTCTTCGGTTGTGCAAACCCACAGTTTCATCAGTTGTCCGGGTGGCTGGTCTCAGACAATCCTGCAGGTAAAGACGCCGGGTGTGGAGGTCCTGGGCTGACATGGTCTGTGGTTGTGAGGCCGGTTAGACGTACTACCAAATTATCTAAAACTACAGAAGCGGCTTATGGTAGAGAAATTAACATTCAATTCTCTAGCAACAGCTCTGGTGGACATTCCTGCAGTCAGCATACCGATTGCACACTCCCTCAAAATTTGAGACATCTGTAGCATTGTGTTATGTGATAAAACTGCACATTTTAGAGTGGCCTTTTATTGTCCCCAACACAAGGTGCACCTGTACACAGCCATGAGAGGACTGGTCACCCCTCAGAGCCTGGTTCCTCTCTTGGTTTTTTACTAGATTCCCGCCTTTCTAGGGAGTTTTTTCCCAGCCAACATGCTTCTAAATCTGCATTGCTTGCTGTTTGGGGTTTTAGGCTGTGTTTCTGTAACGTTGTGACATCGGCTGATGTAAAAAGGGCTTCATAAATAAATTAGATTTGATGCTGATGTAATGATCATGCAGTTTAATCAGCTTCTTGGTTCCCAAAAGGCTAGAGCCGGCCCTGTCCCCAGCCAGTGTATTAGTGAGATTGTATGGGGGGAAAGAGGGAAGCACAGCACTGTTACTCTGTGGAAGGACACGTGCTGAGAGAAAGGAAACACATGCTCTGTGTTTTCCCATAAACTCTCCTCCTATCCTATGTGAGGCGAACTGGGCTGGCTGTTGACTGGCTGCTAGTGATGACTGCTGAACAATGGAGAACTGAAATAAATGAACCATGTCAACTCTCCTCCACATCCACAATCCATAATTTCTGTCACATCTGGGTCTGCTTGTGGCACTTTGTTCCTGCTTTCCTGGATCCAGAATGGTTACCTTCTTATAGGCCACCTCACATTGGCATTGCATTGTGGACCCCTTTATGTACATGGACAGGATTATAGGGAAAAATCCATAAAAATAAAAAAATATTTTGGTATTTTTCTCATTAGTTCACTGTTGATACACTTCCAAAATGCTTTATATGTCAACGGCCAAGTTTTCAAGATTTTGGACATTCAAGAAGCAAAGTGTCACCGGCCACATCATGATGATGCATAATGTGTGTGTAGGAGTCCATTTTCTTTAACATTATGTTCAACCTTTATTTGTCTGCCGTCAGGATGAATACACAATTACACTTATACAACCGTTCCGTGTGTACAATGACTACATGCCAGCCCAAGTGAACCCTATCCATATGATCACTTACGCCGCAGTATACACACACAGCTAAATCCAGGCTTACGTAAACAGATATGTATCTCAGCGACAGAGGGAAGGGTGGAGTGGAGTTGAATTTTCTCTAGTATACTGTACTGTATGGGAGGGAGCAGCTTTAACCCGGGACTCCGATGACCTCCCTGTGAGTGTTTGTTTAACCCAGGGAGAGGTAGACAGGCAGGGAGGTTGAATGGGGCCGTCTGTGCTATAATCGTATTTGTGGAATGATCTCCAAGAATCTCTAACGTTTGATGAATTGGTGCCTCTAGGAGGGCAATTCAATGATGGTGTTTGCTTTTCTTATATTGATGCGTATTTATGTGTAAACAGGCCTCATCTGTGAAAGAGACCTTAGACTCAGCATCAAATCGATCTGCAGTGATTAGAGATTCAGAGGAAACTTCAGACCTGTAAAAACCATAGAGAATGGTAGAGGCCTCTAGTGGCCAAAAAGCCATGTTAGCACGGGCAGTGCCATTGAGGGCTTCCACCATTTTAATGTAGTCAACTGGGTGGGACTTTAAACTTCTTTGTCTGATCCCTCCTGGTGACTCTGTTGGAGTCATGACCAATCTGGTCATCAGAAGGGATCAGCCAATCGTGAAGAAGAAAATAGACTGCTTCAAAACAGCTGCCCATGCTGTCTCAAACACATAATGACACAGATACAAAGATGACACCTCTATTTATCTCTATGGTGAAAACACACAGCGACAATGCAGCTGCCATGTGGCCATGACCTTTGACCCAGTGTTCAGAACTTAAAGACTGGCTGCCTTAGCAACCTTATCGACTGGGTAATGGAGGACTGGTTAGTGTGTTACTTGGGGTCATTTTGGGGTTTGGTCTAGCAGGGATACACAATATTTCAACATTTACTTTTCATACCAGGTTAGGAGAACTTAAGCAGCAGGTTAGGAAAATTAATGTAGCAGGTTAGGAGAATTAGGTTAAGGGTGTGTTATGGTTAGCTTTTGACGTCAATTTGACAAAAGCTGTATCCCATCTAGACATGACCGTCATTATGGGTGTTAGCATGGGAATTACCCTTGGTATGCTAAAGCTCTCTTTGTAATGTGTTTCTTTTGCAAGTCAGCAGGTAGACAGCTGCCAGAAATCACCTTTAAAGACCTTACCCTTACAACACTGACAGCATTGAACCTTTGACCTTTGTCTTGATTTTGACATCCACCTGTGGGTGGGAGATCTATGGACTGGAGCTTGGTCTGAATCACAGAGGGTTACAATAGCCTACAATGGGCCTATGTACAGTGCATTCAGAAAGTATTCAAACCCCTACACTTTTTCCACATATTGTTACGTTACAGCCTTATTCTGAAATGGATTAGATTGTTTTTCCCCCTCATCATTCTACACACAATACCCCATAATGACAATGCAAAAACTGTTTTTTTAGAAACGTTTGCAAATGTATAACATTTTTTATCTGAAATATTACATTGACGTAAATATTCAGACCCTTTACTCAGTACTTTGTTGAAGCACCTTTGGCAGCGATTACAGCCTCAAGTCTTCTTGGGTATGACGCTACAAGCTTGTCACACGTGTATTTGTGGAGTTTCTCCCATTCTTCTCTGCAGATTCTTTCAAGCTCTGTCAGGTTGGATAGGGGGCGTCGCTGCACAGCTATTTCCAGGTCTCTCCAGAGATTTTCGATCGGGTTCAAGTCCAGGCTCTGGCTTGGCCACTCAAGGACATTCAGAGACTTGTCCCGAAGCTTCTCCTGCGTTGTCTTGGCTGTGTGCTTAGGGTCATTGTCCGGTTGGAAGGTGAACCTTTGCCCCAGTCTGAGGTCCTGAGCGCTCTGGAGCAGTTTTTCATCAAGGATCTTTCCCTCGATCCTGACTAGTCTCCCAGTACCTGCACTGTAAAACATCCCCACAGCATGATGCTGCCACCACCATGTTTCACCGTAGGGATGGCGCCAGGTTTCCTCCGGACGTGACACTTGGCATTCAGTTTCATCAGATCTGAGAGTCCTTCATGTGCCTTTTACTGAAGAGTGGCTACCGTCTGGCCACTCTACCATAAAGGCCTGATTGGTGGAGTGCTGCAGAGATGGTTGTCCTTCTGGAAGGTTCTCCCATCTCCACAGAGGAACTTTGGAGCTCTGTCAGAGTGACCATCAGGTTCTTGGTCACCTCCCTGACCAAGGCCCTTCTCCCCCTATTGCTCAGTTAGTCCGGGCGGCCAGCTCTAGGAAGTGTCTTGGTGGTTCCAAACTTCTTCCTATCAAGAATTATGGAGGCCACTATGTTCTTGGGGACCTTCAAATGTTTTGGTACCCTTCCCCAGATCTGTGCCTCGACACAATCCTGTGTCGGAGCTCTACTGACAATTCCTTCAACCTCATGGCTTGGTTTTTGCTCTGACATGCACTGCCAACTATGGGACCTTATATAGACAGGTGTGTGCCTTTCCCAATCATGTCCAATCAATTGAATTTACCACAGGTGGACTCCGATGAAGTTGTCGAAAGGATGATCAATGGAAACAGGATGCACCTGAGCTCAATCTCGAGTCTCATAGCAAAGTGTCTGAATACTTATGTAAATAAGGCATTTCGGTTTTTTATTTGTAATACATTTGCAAAAATGTCTAAAAAACAGTTTTTGCTTTGTGATTATGGGGTCATGTGTGTACATTTATTAAATCAATTTTAGAATAAGGCTGTAACATAACAAAAGTAGGAGAAAGGGAAGGGGTCTGAATACTTTCCGAATGCAATGTAAATCGTACCTACTTCTGAAGCACATCTCCTGAAGAAGATATCACTGTTCCTTTCTTTCTGTGCCACCAAATGTTTTGTTTGCATGTACTGGTAAAGTTACTAGGTTGTTAGTAGGGCTGCAAGATATGGGCGAAAAATCCAATCCAACCAAATATTGCGATTTGACTAAGTGTTCAAAATGAACGGATGAACACTTGGAATCATAGAAATATTATGATTATTCTTATTCTATGTTTTGTGTTGTTTAACATGACAACAAATGGAGAGAAAAAAAGCAGGTATGAGAGAGTAGGAACCAAAGTGTTTGGGTCAGTGTTTCCCAGGTGACCCTAATCACATTTCAATAAATGTTAGACAAAGGTTTTAGAATAGGCTGGCTGTCTGATTCAGAAAATGCCGTTGCACAAATAACATGCTGATCTACACCACTACTGGTAGCAACCTGTATTAGAGCAAACTTTTGCTTTGCCGTAGCTGGTGCATTTTGCAAAATGGCATTTAGCCAGCCAGCTAGCTAGTTAGTGATTAGCATTACTTTAGGCAAAATATTGTTACGCATTTTATTATTACTTTTCTTTTCTTTTAGTCACACTGGTGCCCCCAAAATCAAACTCCAGGTTGTACATCAAATTGGTTGCACTTTAGAGCCCTGTTCACAGCTCTCACTTTAGAGCCCTGCTCACAGCTCTCACTTTAGAGCCCTGCTCACAGCTCTCACTTTAGAGCCCTGCTCACAGCTCTCACTTTAGAGCCCTGCTCACAGCTCTCACTTTAGAGCCCTGCTCACAGCTCTCACGTTAGAGCCCTGTTCACAGCTCTCTCCTGACTTTATGGGCCAGGAAAAGAAAACAAATGGGAATGTTTCATGATGCTCTGACTGAGCGATGGCAAGTAATACTTATTGCACCAAAACGAAACAGGCGGGAAGCCCCAGCCAATGGGAATTCCATGAGCTGCAAAAATCGTTCAGTATCCCTGTGGCCCCTCACTGGATATCGTGTGGAGAGAGTGATGTAAGCCCATGCCCAAATTAATTTCCCAGCTCATCTGGATCTGTCCGTTTGACAATGGCTGGGGCTGTGTCCTCCTGTCCTGCATTCTCTCCCATGTATCAGAAGTAGAGAGTTTTCAGAAGTTTCAGAATACATGATCTGTAAGTGTGAATTTCAGAATTTCAGCCATGGTGTGCTGAATCGCTGTCGACCATACTATCAGGCCTACCACCCTTCAAGGCGGCCCTGTGGTCACTAACAGGAAGGGGCGATCACCTGCCACACACCCACCTACACATCTGTAAACATCTGCAGATGTTGCGCCCCCTGTAAAAGGGGAAATAGAAAGTACCACACGGACAAGATGTTGCTTCAGTCAAGTCCAAATTGTAATGCATTTACCATTAACAGCATAATAACATGTTTACACAATATCACGATTAAACATGTTATTTTCCCTTTGCACAACATAAATGTCCCTCTAAGAAACTACACAATCAGGAAAAATATCAGCTGGTCAGTTATAACTCCATATTACTAAAATACCTGAGTTAACCTTTAGAGTGAGTTATCAAAAATATATAAAAACATATTTACAGCATCTTAAAACAGTATTGGCAAATAACCTTGAAACAGTACATTTAATAAAACAGATTATTTAAACAGAAATAGATTTAACTTAACCCTGTAAAGTGTTTAGAACAATAAACAACACCATCAAAGATATTCTGTAATGCTAATTACTGCTGTTTATAGTTATTATTAATTCAGAATACTCTTAACATTTTCCCCTCAGTAACGTTGCACTTAAACATATAAACTATCTTGCCTCTTCACATTAAACACTCCTTTTTCTTAAACTTCAACAATAGCACTTTTACCTTATCCCTATTATATAAAGCTAATACACACAGGAAAAACGGCGGCAACGGTGTTTCATTCCCGCCACTTTTGATCCTCGATCCAAACACAGCTAGCACACAGGCTACACTGAAACAACACTTCATGTTTAGCCTGCTAAATGCGCCTACATAAACTACTACAATCCTTAACATTTACTCCCCGCATTTTCCTTACAGTATTAAACACATATATAAATCATTCAAACATAATACAACCTTCGTTCTTACCTGTAAAAGGGGAAATAGAAAGTACCACACGGACACGATGTTGCTTCAGTCAAGTCCAAATTGTAATGGACGAACGTAAGCCACACGTTCCGTACGGACTGAACGAGGCATTAGCAATCGTTCCCAGATCCTCCCATCACAAACTGGTAGTTAAACTTATGGCAACAAAGAAAGTGGAACTTATGTAAACAAACAAACACTGCATATTGTACTTTAAGGTGCATTTCCCCAAAATGTTATAGAAGTTAAATAAAACAGTATTTTAAACACAGATAGTATTTTTATCCTATTAACCTCTTTAGTCTCTTTTACTCAAAAAGCAATGGATTACCGATCTACAGACCATAAATGTATTTTTACTTTCTCCTTTTTATGGACCATTTTAAGTATCTTAACTTATATCAACCCATTCAATGTATCAGTATTACATCATCATCCTTACATACTCCCCTTCAACACAGATGTCGTCCTCGACATCCCAACCAACAGATGGGTAATGATGAATGCAGTTAAACAGTACATATGATGTCACCAGATCACCTTTGCAACAGTTCGTATACAAGCGCTCAGCTTATTCAAAAGTCCAGGAGTGTGTGTAGTGTATATGTTAGCACTCGGCTTGTCCATCAGTCCATCATTGAGTGAAGAATGAATGTGTGTGTATTGTTAACACTCCGATTGTTCAACAGTCCATCCGTGAGTGTAATATGTATGTGCATATGGGTAAGTGCGTCAACACTCAGATTGTTCAACAGTCCATCCGTGAGTGTATGATGTATGTGCATATGGGTAAGTGCGTTAACACTCAGATTGTTCAACAGTCCATTCGTGAGTGTATGATGGGTGACTATGTGGGTGTGTGTGTGTTCCACATTCAGTACCCTGGTACAACAACAGGCTGGTAGCCAAAGCGCTGTACTGGAGTCATCCATGCACTTGCCGCTTGCATGGCTCTATAAGGTGCTGGTGGGTACCACTGCATGGTGTTACTTGTGAGTCCAGTGCTGTAACAACCAGGATTGCCCAATTGGTCATATGTGAAGACTCTTGGAGGTCGTCTCTCCCTTACTGGTCGCTGGTATCGCTGTTCATGTCCACGGTGAGTTCCACTCTGAACAGGTGACTGCACTACGGACGGTCTCTCCTCCAGAGCAGTGTCCTCTTGAGCAATAATCTCCTGTTGTCCTGATGTGTCCCTCACTGTCAGTGTATCTCCACCATCCTGCTCCAACTGGCAACTGTCCTTTTGCTGAGGCTCAGCATCCTGTAAAGGTTGTTCAACTTCCTTGTCAGCATCCTGACTGTCTGTGTCTACTTCGGGCTGTATCACAGGGAGAGGCTGATCCCTGGGCGGATAGTATCCATAGTCATCTTCATCACTATCCTCAACATCTGCTTTTTGGTTTTGTTGCTCCCTTCCTTTGCGGGTCCATGCTGTGATTTGTCTTTTTGCTTTAGCTGGTTTCAATTGTATTTCCAGTGGCAGATGGTCACACGGCAACAGCAGGTTACGATGCAGTATCCTACGTCCTCTCGCTTTGCCTTGTTCTGGTATTACTTCATATATGGGCATGTCTTTTCCCACCCGACGTACAACTTTGTGAATGCAATCTTCCCAGTGATTTCTGAGCTTCCCTGTTCCGCCCCTGGGTGTCAAATTCCTGACGAGAACCCGGTCACCCTCGTGCAATACAGAACTCCTCACCTTGCTGTCATGATTCCTCTTACTCTTTTCAGCACATTTTTTTGCGTTTGCCGTTGTGATCTCATATGCCTCTTGCATCTGTTCTTTCCACCTTCTCATATACTCCTTATGATCAGCAGTCCCAGCCTCTGGTGTCAAGCCAAATAATAAGTCCACAGGTAATCTCGGTGATCTTCCAAACAGGAGGTAGAAGGGGGAGAAACCTGTGACTTCACATCGAGTGCTGTTGTATGCGTAGATAAGCTTGGGCAACGACTCTCTCCAATCTGACTTCTGCCTCTCTGTGAGCGTTCTCAGCATTTGCAGCAGTGTTCTGTTCAGGCGTTCCACCTGCCCGTTACCTTGTGGGTGGTACGGTGTTGTTCTTGAGCCCATCACTCCACAGTTCTTCTTCAGCTGTGCAAACAACTGGTTTTCGAATTCCCCTCCCTGATCATGATGAATCCTCAGGGGGAACCCAAACTTTAGCGCATTATCATTAAATATCTTATCAGCTACAGTTTTGGCAGATTTCGATGTGGTGGGGTAGGCTTGTGCAAAGCGTGTGTAATGATCTACGATTACCAATATGTATTCATATCCACCTTTACACTTGTCTAGATGCAGAAAGTCAATGGATACAAGCTCGAATGGCTGAGTGGTGACAATCGTTGTGAGTGGCGCTTTTGTTTCTCGACAGGGTTTTTTCTGTTTAAGGCAGGTACAGTTTTGAGTGACATAGTGTTCAATCTCTCTCTGCATGTGTGGCCAGAAGAAGCGATCCCGAACAAGTGATGTTGTGCGTTCCACACCTTGGTGTCCCATGTCATTGTGGAGCTGTCTCATAACTGTTGACTTGTATATTTCAGGGAGAACAAGTTGTGTCCTGGTTACAGTCTTTCTATGAAGTATCCCATCTCCATCAAAGCTGAGTTTCTCCCAGTCACGGAGGAGACACCTGCTCCGTGCACCGAATGATTTTAACTGCTGTCCTACAGGTCTTTCATTTGACTGTTTACAGGCGATGATGGGACCAATATCTTTATCATCTTTTTGAGCTTGACAGAGAGCTGCTCTTGAAAGGGGCGTAGGCATGTCCTCATCCGTTTCCGCACACCCAGTAGCCATAATGGACCACACAGTGTGTGAAACATTCATTTCCACAGCTTGTACTGTAGTTTGCACAGAAGGGGAGGACATTTCCTCTGAACATTCTTCAATCATCGTCTCAATGTCACAGGGTATTCTTGAAAGGCCATCAGCATCACCGTTCTCTCTGCCCGGGCGATATTTTATTGTTAGGTCGAAGTCTGCCAATTCAGCAACCCACCTCTGTCCTGTTGCGTTCAGCTTGGCCGTCGATAACACGTAGGTTAGTGGGTTGTTGTCCGTATATACAGTGCAAGATGAGCTGATTAGGTAGTCTCGAAAGCGCTCTGTAACGGCCCACTTCAAAGCCAGAAATTCAAGTTTCCCTGAATGCAGATGGTAGTTTTTTTCTGCTTTGGTCAGTGTGCGAGATGCATAGGCTATTACACAAAGCTTCCCCTCCTGTTCTTGATATAGCACTGCACCCAGGCCTTGCTGTGAAGCGTCTGTGTGTAGGGTGAACGATTTGTTGAAGTCTGGAAATCCAAGTATTGGCGGCTCAACCAGACAGTCAATCAATCCCTCCAATATGTGTTGATGTTTTTCAGTCCATGTGATTGGCTTGTGTGATGGTGTCCCTTTATACTTTCCTTTCACTCTTTTTGTCCTGGCGTTCCGGCCCTTCTGCTTATCTGGGCCAGGGTCTAATTCCATTAGGGCATAAAGAGGGTTGGCCATGCAGGAGAAGTCCCTAATATACTGTCTGTAATAGCTCAGTAGCCCCATGACTGTTCTCAATTCTCCCACAGTCCGTGGCCTCTTTTCCTTTAAAGCCCTAACAGCTGCAGTATCAGCTGGATCCATCTTACTGCCCTCAGCAGACACAATGCGCCCCAAGTAGCGGACTTCACGCTTGAACACTTCACACTTACTTGGTTTCAACTTTATCCCGTGCTGCCGTAGCCGCTGTAGCACTGTCCTCACATTCTCAACGTGATCCTCGAAGGTTCTACTGAAGACCAGGGTATCGTCTAAATATGGGATACAGATCTCATCCCTCAGCCCCTCCAAGCATTCTTCCATACAGCGCTGAAAGGCGGCTGGAGCATTCATCAGGCCAAAGGGGATTCTGATCCACTCATAGAGACCCCATGGTGTGACAAAAGCGGTTATGGGTCTGCTCTCCTTTGCCATAAAGCCCTGATGGTACGCTTTCCCTTGATCCAAGAGAGAGAACCACAAGTTTCCTCCTAGGCCATCCATTATATCTTGCACTCTGGGGATAGGCTGGCGGTCAGGGAGGGTCTTTCTGTTCACTTCACGAAAATCTATACACAGTCTGAGACTCCCATCCTTTTTTCGAACGCACACGACTGGTGATGCGTACGGTGAGTTAGACTTCTCCACCCAACCCTGAGCGATGAGGTCAATCAAGTAGTCCTTCATTTCCCGGTAAAGTGGCTTAGGCACAGAGAGGTATGCTTTTGCGACAGGCTCTGTGTCTTTCAGGGAGATGCTGAGTTGAAGTTTTTCTATACAACCGATATCGTCCTCTGTTCTTGAAAAGGAGGCACACTCCTCTCGTAACATCTTATTAACTACCTCACGTTCTGGCTCACTGAGGTGGCCCAGATCCACAGGTGGATCCCAACCATTGCCTGTAGTCTGATCCTTTTCAGCTCTGATGTGATTTGTTGTAGCTGAAGGTGGAGGGCGGGACCCCTCTAGTATGGAGGCGGGGTAGACTGCTTGGACCTGCTGGACAGTCCCCATTACGGTTTTCCCTGCTAACATTATGTCATGATCTGTACTATTCTGCACGCTTACAGTAATAGAAGGGTTTTTTCTGCCCTTATTCACTTTTACGAGCATGTCACATAGTTCAAGTCCCTCTGTCCAGCGGGGGTTCACATCCGGCTCGAAGAGAAGTATGTTGTCTTCATGTGGGGAATCCATATTTACATGACACTCAACTCTGACTGATGTGTGTTTTGGTACGTTAATCCTTTCCCTTTTTGTCTTGACGATATACTCATCCACTGGTGTGGTGCTAACTTGCTCTACAACAGCAGTTACCTGCTCTACAAAAGCCGCTGCTTGACCTGGAAAGGCTGCCCTTACTGTTCTACTTAACCCTTCCCTGTCAGTAGCGTTTGACTGTTTCAGTTCACTGTCTATAATAATCCCAATGACATTAGACCCAATGATAGGTTGAACAAGCTTACCACCCTTCATTACCAGTGTGGGGACAATAACTTCTGTGTTGGATGCAGTCCCTGAAGCTAATCTAAAGGTTACCTCGATCCAACCTGTGTATGGCATGCTCTCCCCATTTGCTGCCTGTATGTCAAAAGTCTGTGTTATATCCAGAATTTCTGTTATGTCTCTTAGTCTTGCGTCTGGCAGGTGTGTTTCTTTCCATCGCTCATCAATTATGGTCACTTGGGAGCCTGAGTCCCACAAAGCCCGAACACTTTGACCTTGGATGAAGCAATCAACCATGTGCTTTCCTCCTACCAATGGCGCCCTTTTAGCCCTGTTGTCCATCTTCTTCAAATGCGCACCTTGCTGGGACATTGCTGCGTTACTGGTCACTCCCTGCCCCGTGCGAGTGACCTTTCCCCGTTTAAAGACTCACCTCCAAACTGTCTCTGTCCCCTTGCTCGACAACCAGCCAGAAAGTGCTCGCTACTGCCACACCTATAACAGTGCGTGCAATAATCTTCGGCTCCACTCTGTTGACAACCAAAACATTTTCTCCTTTGGCCACGATTTGATGGGGGGAAGCTGGGCTGTGGGGCAAACCTTTGCTGATACTGAGCAGCTCCTCCTCTGTGTCTGGCGCCCGCAGTAAACCAGTATCCCTGTGCCGGATCCTGCACCTGCTGACCTGCGAATTGCAGTCCTGATGCGCCATCGGCCCCCCCTGCTGGCGGTGGTTGTCTTGGCATGTGCTGGGGCTGTTGCATGGACTCCCTAATGTGAGACACCTCAGCTTTAAGATCTTTCAACAGAGCCATCTCAGATTTAATTTCCTCAAGCTGGGAAAGAACAGCTGGGGAAACTTTTGACTTTTGTTGAGTTGGTGGATTTTCACTCATTTCCGCAGGAGCATCGCTGGACTGGACAGAATGGATGGTAACAGGTCTTTGTTGTCCTGACAATTTTCTCTTGTTCTGCCTCTCGGTCTCATCAGCACATGCTGTATTCACTCGCTCCAGCAATAGTTCATCAGAGATGTCAGCTTGCTCCAAATAAGGCTGAAGGTCCCGCCTGATGTTGTCATTCTGCAGGCCAGTTAACACAGTGTGAAGAAACATCTTCTGCACTAACTCAGGGTCATATTGGAGACCTGACTCAGATTCCTGCGAAGCGAACATATTTTTTTGTCTCAGGTCGAAAGTGCGAATTAGGAAGTTCTGTGGGGTTTCTTTGATGCCCTGCACCTCTGAGGACAGCTGCTTATAAAGGTCGGTTGCACTTTTCTCTTGATAATGACATCGGAGTAGTCGCCTCAGTGTGGGTAAGGTCAGGTTGGTTTTGCCCTCTAAATAGCTGCGGAGTTGCATGCCTGGGGATATCGCTCTTATCACTGCATCTACTATCTCAAGTTCGGGAAACCCCTTGCTTAAGCCATGTTCAATTTGACGTGCTAAGCTTGAAAAAGTCAGCTTGTCTTTCTGACCGGGCTCACCGATTTGGCCAGCTATCTTAAAGTCCTTGTGCCATGGGTGATGTGCAGGACTGTGGACTGCACTCTGTGGTGACTTCCTGGTGGGGGTAATGCTTTTAATTCCTTCTGTCTCTGGCTTATTGTTCTCCTTCTGTTTCTGTGCGTTTGCTAACTGAAGCTGCAAGGCCTCAATTCCCTCCAATATTATTTTCTCCTCCCCGTCCTGTTGCTTGCCTACTTGTTTTGATGTGCCAGCTTTACCAGCTACCTGGAGCTCAGAAATAGTGTCTTGAAGATGGAGTAAGTCAGCAATACCTTTATCCTCAAGCACTTCTAGCTCTCCTCTCTGTATGTGGTTTGAAATTAGTGTGATGAGAGCAGTTCGGCCCTTGTTGGTAACATGTTCAAACTCTGCTCCGGCAATGATTAGATAGTCACATAGCTCCACCAAACTTTCTCGGGGCAACAGACACAACGCCCTTATTACTTCAAGCTGTAACTCCTCTAACCCTGTCGACTCCATCTTCTCAGCTGAGTGTGTGTGCTAGCAGTGAAATGGTACCTTTCAATCTTTGGGTAGTAGTAGCAGCTCTCCTGGTATGCAGAAATACCTCAGATCACATGCAAGCTGCCCAAGACCATCGGAATCCCACTGTCGCTGATTCGCCACCCGCTTCTGATGTTCTGGGTTGGTTAAAAGAGATGTGTGACGGCTGGGGACATCTGTTGTAGACGCTGAACCACGCTGCACACCATCTCAGCGGAGCCTCCAAATGTTGCGCCCCCTGTAAAAGGGGAAATAGAAAGTACCACACGGACAAGATGTTGCTTCAGTCAAATCCAAATTGTAATGGACGAACGTAAGCCACACGTTCCGTACGGACTGAACGAGGCATTAGCAATCGTTCCCAGATCCTCCCATCACAAACTGGTAGTTAAACTTATGGCAACAAAGAAAGTGGAACTTATGTAAACAAACAAACACTGCATATTGTACTTTAAGGTGCATTTCCCCAAAATGTTATAGAAGTTAAATAAAACAGTATTTTAAACACAGATATTATTTTTATCCTATTAACCTCTTTAGCCTCTTTTACTCAAAAAGCAATGGATTACCGATCTACAGACCATAAATGTATTTTTACTTTCTCCTTTTTATGGACCATTTTAAGTATCTTAACTTATATCAACCCATTCAATGTATCAGTATTACATCATCATCCTTACACAGACTTGTGGGCCATTGTCACAGATGCTATCACCGAGAACATTAGCTACTGGAGAGATAACAGAACAAGACAAAGGGGCTGATTACAAATGGATGCGGTAACTGAGTCAGCTGGGGTGACTGGCTGACGAATAGGAAGACAGCAGATTATGTTTGAGTTCAAACTAATTGTAATTATGCATCGTTGTAGTTTATTTTACTGTAATCATGAACTTTCTAACATGTTCTGTGTTGTCAATTCGTCAGGACATCAAGTCAGAATGGTGGTAAATTGGGATCTAATTTCAAAAGGGATCTAGTTAAATCTGTTTAATTTTTTCCAAAATAACTCATACAAGGAGGAAAGGTTCTGTGGTTGCCATGGCGCCGTAAGGCAGCCTTAACAGAGAGCTCTGTACATTTTGTACATATTTTAGATGTTTTTAAGTGGTTTTTAATAAGCTTTATTGGTTTGTGATAAGTCATTGAGTTGTGGATTGGATATCACCTACAGAGTTGCATGACTGATGGCTTTTCTGGTTTGGCTAGCTAGCTAGCTGGCTAATGTTTGCAATTAAAACATGCATCTCAGCGCTGGCTGCTTCTTGATCAATAAGACCTGCCTGCATTATGGAAATGTAAGGGAGCTTGTAGTGAGGATGACTTGCGCTTTGGACTGATGTGTGGTGCGATTTTTTTGCCAACAGCATCACCATCATCGTGCGTCAACTAAATAACCATAATCTGGCATCACCATCATCAATCCATAATCTAACTTAGTTTAGGAGCCTGAGATCAATGATGACATGTTTTATATTATTATGATCCCATTAGCCGACGCAAATTGCGACAGCTAGTCTTACTGGGGTCTGACACATAACGAAAAATACAATACAGACAAAATACATACATTTAAACACATTAACATGTAGTGTGTTGTGTGTGTGTGCATCTATAAGTTATACATACAGTACATGTCAGTACATACACACAATAAGTAGGTCACATGGGGGAGAGGCGTTGTTCTGTGAAGTGTTGCTTTATTTGTTTTTTAGAACCAGGTTTGCTGTTTACTTCCACTATGTGATGGAAGGGAGTTCCATTCAATCATGGCTCTGTATAATACTGTATGCTTCCTTGAATATTTTCTGGCCTGGGGAATGTGAAAAGACCCCTGGTAGCATGTCTGGTGGGGTAAGTATGTGTGTTAGTGCTGTGTGTAAGTTGACTATGCAAACTATTTGGAATTTCTTATGAAAACAAGAAGTGATGCAGTCAGTCTTTCCTCAACAAATAGCCAAGAGAGACTGGCATGCATAGTATTGATATTAGCCCTCTGATTACAATGAAGAGCAAAACGTGCCACTGTGTTCATGGCCAGCTGCAGCTTAACTAGGTCTTTCTTTGCAGGACTGGACCATATGACTGGACAATAACCAAGATAAGATAAAACTATAGACTAGAGGACTTGCTTTGTGGAGTAGAGCATTTTTCTTTATCACAAACAGAACTCTCCCCATCTTTACAACCATTGAATCAATCTGTTTTGACCAAGACAGTTTACAATCTAAGGTAACAGCAAGTATTTTAGTCTCCTCAACTTGCTCAAAAGCCACACAATTCAATACCAGATTCAGCTGATGTCTAGAAATTAGGGAATGATTTGTGTCAGGGTTTGTGATAGGAACCCAAAAGCAGACCGAACAACGTAAGTATATATTGTGATATTTATTGAAGAATAATAGGGAAATGTAGATGAGGATGAATAGAATGCTGGTTCGTAAGCTGGTGACTGAGTATCCAGGCAGGCGGGCAGGTAGTGATCCGTGTGGCGTGAACCCCGGTACAATGAAATGGACAATCAACAAAACAAGACAGACAACAAAAACAGACTCAGGGAACAGGGGTTGTGACAGATTTGTACCAAATATAATGCTCTTAGTTTTAGGACCAGCTTATTACTGGCTAACCATTCTAAAACTGACTGCAACTCTTTGTTTAGGGTTGCATTGATTTCACTAGCTGTGGTTGCTGATGCGTATAGAGTTTAATCATCAGCATACATGGACACACATGCTTTGTTTAATGTCTGTGGCATGTCATTGGTAAAAATATAAAAGAGTAGAGGGCCAAGAGAGCTGCCCTGCGGTACACCACACTTTACATGTTTATCATTAGATAAGCTTCCATTAAAGAAAACCCTCTCTGTTCTATTACGTGCCTTCAGAAAGTATTCAGACCCCTTGACTTTTTCCACATTCTGTTGTTTTACAGCCTGAATTTTAAATTGATTAAATTTTGATTTTTTTTGTCACTGGACTACGCACAATATACCCTATAATGTCAAAGTAGAATGATTTTTTTTTCGAAATGTACACAAAAATTAAAAGCTGAAATGTCTTGAGTCTATAAGTATTCAACCTGTTTTATGGTAACCCTATATAAGTTCAGAAGTAAAACTTTGTTTGATAAGTTGCATGGACTCACTTTTAATAATAGTGTTTAAAATGATTTTTGAATTACTACCTAATCTCTGTATTCTTCTGCAGAGTATTGACTCGGGTGTGAATGCTTTTGGAAACTAGATATTTCTGTATTTAATTTCAATAAATTAGCATTGTCATTATTTGTCATTATGGGGTATTGTGCGTATATGGGTGAGACAAACAATCTATTTAATACATTTTGAATTCAGGCTGTAACACAACAAAATGTGTAATAAGTCAAGGGGTGTGAATACCTGAGGTTGAAAAGCCATAACGTTTTTACAACAACAGTTTATGGTTGAAAGTATGTTGTTAATTTGTTTACAGAGAAATAGCACTGTATTTGCACAAACACCATTTTTTCCAACAGTTTGCTAAGAGCTGGCAGCAAGCTGATAGGTTGACTGTTAGGACCACTAAAGGCTTCTTTACCATTCTTGGGAAGCAGAATGACTTTAGCTTCCCTCCAGGCCTGAGGACAAACACTTTCCTCTAAACTCAGATTAAAGATATGACAGATAGGAGTGGCTATAGCGTCAGCTACCATCCTCAGTAGCTTTCCATCTAAGTTGTCAATGCCAGGAAGTTTGTCGTTACTGATCAATAACAGTAATTATTAAAATGTTTTTATAGCCATTCCTTTTGCCCCATCTCTTTCAACCATACAGTTTTTAAATTCCTCATCAATCCATTGAGCCTTAACAGTTCTGATCTACTGAAGGAGTCCTACTCTATGGCTATGACAATGTCGTCCTGTCCTTTTTAATATGTTATGTGTGACCAAAGTATTTATTGAAGAGGTCCACAAAAAAATCTTGTGTCATCTTCGATGATTTTAAATGCATTATCCACATGTGTGGTTGTATTATTCTTTAAATGGTCAAATAAGTATATCTATCAATAAAAGCAACCAGGAACCTGGAATAATATCCAATCTGGCATGAGACTGGAATGAATTGAAGGGATTGTGCTATAGTTTTCCAGGTTCCCACAACTGTTTATGACCCTCTTATCTGTTGATTTAGCTGTTGTTCCTTTGGCATACAGTAGGTCTCTGTCAATGATAGCCATAGGTAGGTTTGATCTAGCAGGAAGAACAATAAGAATGTTTGCAAAACTCTTATCTACTGGTGCTCTTCCTGTGCCATGTCCTTCTTTGAAGTAGTGGTGGGCTGAATTTCAGTACAATTCTGCTTCTGTAGGTGTTATCATATTATTGTTCACTCTGACCGTAGGCCTGCTGAACAGTGGGAATAGAGAGGGTTGCTTTGAGGAAGTCAGTTTGGCAGTCTTCTGAGAGTGGAGAGACATTGTTGTGTTTATAATTGTCTGTCTGTGGCTTGCTCTCTGGAAGGACTGGGTTTTCCTGGGTAACACCCAGTCTGTTGTGTCTGTTGAGATGTTTTCTCAAACCCCCCACCCCTTACCCAATCTGTCACACATGCACACATAAGCACAAACAAAATCAAGTGCAAGGCAACCCAGTGTTACCCAACTGTCTTTCCGTGTCTACATTGTTGGGGAAGTGTAATAATGATATACAAGAGATATGCCATGTTATGGTTTTAGTCAAATTAACTTATTCAGTTAGTACACCCCTACCTTTACCATCACATAAAATGGCAAAAATTAGAACTAGGTACCGAAACAAGTGCAAATTATTAGAAAACATTAGAGAGAAACTTAGGAGGGTCCAGCCTTCCATAAAGATTAGAAACGTGGTCCGGTTTAAAAAATCATGCCAAGATCAAAACAACTACCCGAGGCCCTCAGAAGAAAGATTATTGATGCCCATGAGTCTGGGAGGGGTTACAAATCCATTTCCAAGCAATTCAAAGTACATCATTCCACTGTCTGACAGATCATCTACAAATGGAAAAAATTCCAGACCACTGGCAAACTACCTGTGACACGTCGTCCCACCAAACTACCTAGGACAGGTCGTCCCACCAAACTACCTAGGACAGGTCGTCCCACCAAACTACCTAGGACAGGTCGTCCCACCAAACTACCTAGGACAGGTCGTCCCACCAAACTACCTAGGACAGGTCGTCCCACCAAACTACCTAGGACAGGTCGTCCCACCAAACTACCTAGGACAGGTCGTCCCACCAAACTACCTAGGACAGGTCGTCCCACCAAACTACCTAGGACAGGTCGTCCCACCAAACTACCTGTGACACGTCGTCCCACCAAACTACCTAGGACAGGTCGTCCCACCAAACTACCTAGGACAGGTCGTCCCACCAATCTACCTGGGACAGGTCGTCCCACCAATCTACCTGGGACAGGTCGTCCCACCAATCTACCTGGGACAGGTCGTCCCACCAATTAACCTGGGACAGGTCGTCCCACCAATCTACCTGGGACAGGTCGTCCCACCAAACTACCTGGGACAGGTCGTCCCACCAATCTACCTGGGACAGGTCGTCCAACCAAATTCAGCCTAAGAGCTGACAGAAAGATGCTCATAGAAGTCTCTAAGAACCCCAGAGTAACATCAAGGGATCTACAGGCCTCTCACAATCAATGTTGAAGTGCATGAGTCAACTGTCAGAAAGAGACTTGGGCTACATGGGAGGTCAGGAAGGAAGAAGCCAGACAACACCTGGGTAAAGACCAAAATTACTGGAACAATGTGCTCTGGACAGATGAGTCAAAGGTGGAGTTGTTTGGCCGCAATGCCAGACGCCATGTTTGGCAAAAATACTGCCTTTGAACAGAAGAACCTCATACCAACCGAAAAGCATGGAGGAGGTGGCATTATGGTTTGGGGCTGCTTTGCTGCCTCAGGGCCTTAGCTAACTTGCCATCATTGAGTCAAGCATGAATTCTACATTGCACCAGAGAAAAGCTGAAGGAAGCTGAACCCAACATGGATCTTGCAACAGGACAATGATCCAAAACACAGAAGCAAAGCTACAACAGAATGGCTCTAAAAGAAGGAATGTAGGGTTATGGAACGAATCAAAGCCCAGATCTCAATCCTGTCTAAATGCTGTGAGAGGACTTGAAGTGGGCCGTGCATGAAAGAAAGCTCTGGAACACGACCCAGTTGAAGCAGAACTGTAAAGAAGAGGGGTAATAATTCCTCCCAGTCGATGTACGAGAGTAATAGACACTTATTTTTTCTGCACTATGGAATTGCATTTCTGTTTTTTGATAAATAAATTATTGTAAAGTATAATCTTTCAGTGTCATTTGTTAAATTAGGTTTCCTTTATCTGTCAATAGTGTTGAAGTGAAGATTACAGATCCATCTGTCCAGATATGTCCAGGGGGTGAACTTACTTTTTCACATGACTGTATATATGTTACTCTAACACACATAACACACACACACACACACACACACACACACACACAGTACAGTGTATTATGTCAGTAGTAATTAGGGGTGGTGTGACACAATATATAAAGTATCTACAGTATCTATAGTATCTACAGTACCTACAGTATCTACAGTACCTACAGTATCTACAGTACCTACAGTATCTACAGTACCTACAGTATCTCCAGTATATACATTATCTACAGTATCTTCAGTACCTGCAGTATATACATTATCTACAGTGTATACAGTACCTGCAGTATATACATTATCTACAGTATCTACAGTACCTACAGTATCTACAGTGTATACAGTACCTACAGTATATACATTATCTACAGTATCTATAGTATCTACAGTATCTACAGTACCTGCAGTACCTGCAGTATATACATTATCTACAGTATCTACAGTACCTGCAGTACCTGCAGTATATACATTATCTACAGTACCTGCAGTATATACATTATCTACAGTATCTACAGTACCTGCAGTACCTGCAGTATATACATTATCTACAGTATCTACAGTACCTGCAGTACCTGCAGTATATACATTATCTACAGTATCTACAGTACCTGCAGTATATACATTATCTACATTATCTACAGTATCTACAGTATCTACAGTATCTACAGTACCTACAGTATATACATTATCTACAGTATCTACAGTATCTACAGTACCTACAGTATCTACAGTACCTGCAGTATATACATTATCTACAGTATCTACAGTATCTACAGTATTTATAATATATACATTATCTACAGTATCTACAGTATCTACAGTACCTGGAGAGATGAGCTGTATATCTACAGTACCTGAGCTGTCCTTGGAACCACACATACGCACGCAAGCATGCACACACAGATGGTCCTGTGGCATCACAGAGATATGTGAGTGTGTGAAATACCTTCATACCTGCAATTGAAAGATGGATAGATAACTGGTCAGGCTAGGACACTGCTGATGTCGGTGTGCGTGCTATGTGTGCATGTGTGTGTGATTTTGTGTCAGTGAAAGAGAGAGAGAGAGAGAGACAGATAGACAGAGAGAGACAGAGACAGAGAGAGAAAGAGAGAGAGAGAGACAGAGAGAGAGACAGATAGAGAGAGAGAGAGAGAGAGAGACAGAGAGACAGAGAGAGAGAGACAGAGAGAGAGAGAGAGAGAGACAGAGAGAGAGAGAGAGAGAGAGAGAGAGAGAGAGAGAGAGAGAGAGAGAGACAGAGAGAGAGACAGAGAGAGAGACAGAGAGAGAGACAGCGAGAGAGACAGAGAGAGAGACAGAGAGAGAGACAGCGAGAGAGACAGAGAGAGAGACAGAGAGAGAGAGAGTCAATGTTAGTGTATGTGAGTGAACAAATGAACACACTTCACACTTGCCTGAGATGTGAACGTTCCCTCCACTCTATCTATTTACCCTTCCAGCCGTTTGATATACTCACCTAATCATCAGTCTGGTATAGTGGGAGGTTGATGGGGGGTTGATGGGAGATTGATGGGAGGTTGATGGGAGGTTGTTGGGGGGGGGGGGGGAACATGGCATGAGGGTCTTCATCAGCAAGATGTGCAACCTCTAATTCTGGAACACGTGGCATCTCTTTCCCAAGGTTAGGGAGGGAGAGCCACTCTAAGGGGAGGAAGTTAAGCCGTCACAGCTGCTCCGATTTATCAGCTTCCTTTTGAAATGTACTGCCCTGTCTGTCTCTAGTCCCCCGCACTGGAATCCACAGGGTACTATGGAGACACACGGTCATACAGTACACTGGAATCCACAGGGTACTATGGAGACACACGGTCATACAGTACACTGGAATCCACAGGGTACTATGGAGACACACGGTCATACAGTACACTGGAATCCACAGGGTACTATGGAGAGACACGGTCATACAGTACACTGGAATCCACAGGGTACTATGGAGACACACGGTCATACAGTACACTGGAATCCACAGGGTACTATGGAGACACACGGTCATACAGTACACTGGAATCCACAGGGTACTATGGAGACACACGGTCATACAGTACACTGGAATCCACAGGGTACTATGGAGACACACGGTCATACAGTACACTGGAATCCACAGGGTACTATGGAGACACACGGTCATACAGTACACTGGAATCCACAGGGTACTATGGAGACACACGGTCATACAGTACACTGGAATCCACAGGGTACTATGGAGACACACGGTCATACAGTACACTGGAATCCACAGGGTACTATGGAGACACACGGTCATACAGTACACTGGAATCCACAGGGTACTATGGAGACACACGGTCATACAGTACACTGGAATCCACAGGGTACTATGGAGACACACGGTCATACAGTACACTGGAATCCACAGGGTACTATGGAGACACACGGTCATACAGTACACTGGAATCCACAGGGTACTATGGAGACACACGGTCATACAGTACACTGGAATCCACAGGGTACTATGGAGACACACGGTCATACAGTACACTGGAATCCACAGGGTACTATGGAGACACACGGTCATACAGTACACTGGAATCCACAGGGTACTATGGAGACACACGGTCATACAGTACACTGGAATCCACAGGGTACTATGGAGACACACGGTCATACAGTACACTGGAATCCACAGGGTACTATGGAGACACACGGTCATACAGTACACTGGAATCCACAGGGTACTATGGAGACACACGGTCATACAGTACACTGGAATCCACAGGGTACTATGGAGACACACGGTCATACAGTACACTGGAATCCACAGGGTACTATGGAGACACACGGTCATACAGTACACTGGAATCCACAGGGTACTATGGAGACACACGGTCATACAGTACACTGGAATCCACAGGGTACTATGGAGACACACGGTCATACAGTACACTGGAATCCACAGGGTACTATGGAGACACACGGTCATACAGTACACTGGAATCCACAGGGTACTATGGAGACACACGGTCATACAGTACACTGGAATCCACAGGGTACTATGGAGACACACGGTCATACAGTACACTGGAATCTACAGGGTACTATGGAGACACACGGTCATACTGTACACTGGAATCCACAGGGTACTATGGAGACACACGGTCATACAGTACACTGGAATCCACAGGGTATTATGGAGACACACGGTCATACTGTACACTGGAATCCACAGGGTACTATGGAGACACACGGTCATACAGTACACTGGAATGCACAGGGTACTATGGAGACACACGGTCATACTGTACACTGGAATCCACAGGGTACTATGGAGACACATGGTCATACTGTACACTGGAATCCACAGGGTACTATGGAGATACATGGTCATACTGTACACTCCAACACAAACAAAAAAACAAACAATCACACACACACACACAGAAAATTAGAAACTGTAAAAGGAATGTAGAAACTGGTTGAGACTTGAAATAAAGATAAATAACAAAACATGGCAACATAAACATAAAACATACAAATGATGCTACCATGTTGTGTTGCTACCATGTTGTTGTCATGTTGTGTTGCTACCATGTAGTTGTCATGTTGTGTTGCTACCATGTTGTGTTGCTACCATGTCGTTGTCATGTTGTGTTGCTACCATGTAGTTGTCATGTTGTGTTGCTACCATGTTGTGTTGCTACCATGTCGTTGTCATGTTGTGTTGCTACCATGTTGTTGTCATGTTGTGTTGATACCATGTTGTTGTCATGTTGTGTTGCTACCATGTTGTTGTCATGTTGTGTTGCTACCATGTCGTTGTCATGTTGTGTTTCTACCATGTTGTGTTGCTACCATGTCGTTGTCATGTTGTGTTGCTACCATGTAGTTGTCATGTTGTGTTGCTACTATGTTGTGTTGCTACCATTTCGTTGTCATTTTGTGTTGCTACCATGTTGTGTTGCTACCATGTTGTTGTCATGTTGTGTTGCTACCATGTCGTTGTCATGTTGTGTTGCTACCATGTTGTTGTCAGTTTGTGTTGCTACCATGTTGTTGTCATGTTGTGTTGCTACCATGTTGTTGTCATGTTGTGTTGCTACCATGTCGTTGTCATGTCTTGTTGCTACCATGTCATTGTCATTTTGTGTTGCTACCATGTTGTTGTCATGTTGTGTTGCTACCATGTCGTTATCATGTTGCTACCATGTTGTTGTCATGTTGTGTTGCTACCATGTTGTTGTCATGTTGTGTTGCCACCATGCTGTTGTCATGTTGTGTTGCCACCATGTTGTTGTCATGTTGTGTTGCCACCATGTTGTTGTCATGTTGTGTTGCTACCATGTTGTTGTCATGTTGTGTTGCTACCATGTTGTTGTCATGTTGTGTTGCCACCATGCTGTTGTCATGTTGTGTTGCCACCATGTTGTTGTCATGTTGTGTTGCCACCATGTCGTTGTCATGTTGTGTTGCTACCATGTTGTTGTCATGTTGTGTTGCTACCATGTCGTTGTCATGTCGTGTTGCTACCATGTCGTTGTCATTTTGTGTTGCTACCATGTTGTTGTCATGTTGTGTTGCTACCATGTCGTTGTCATGTTGATACCATGTTGTTGTCATGTTGTGTTGCTACCATGTTGTTGTCATGTTGTGTTGCCACCATGCTGTTGTCATGTTGTGTTGCCACCATGTTGTTGTCATGTTGTGTTGCTGCCATGTTGTTGTCATGTTGTGTTGCCACCATGCTGTTGTCATGTTGTGTTGCTACCATGTTGTTGTCATGTTGTGTTGCCACCATGCTGTTGTCATGTCGTGTTGCTACCATGTCGTTGTCATGTTGCTACCATGTTGTTGTCATGTTGTGTTGCTACCATGTTGTTGTCATGTTGTGTTGCCACCATGCTGTTGTCATGTTGTGTTGCCACCATGTTGTTGTCATGTTGTGTTGCTACCATGTTGTTGTCATGTTGTGTTGCCACCATGCTGTTGTCATGTTGTGTTGCTACCATGTTGTTGTTATGTTGTGTTGCCATCATGCTGTTGTCATGTCGTGTTGCTACCATGTCGTTGTCATGTTGCTACCATGTTGTTGTCATGTTGTGTTGCTACCATGTTGTTGTCATGTTGTGTTGCCACCATGCTGTTGTCATGTTGTGTTGCCACCATGTTGTTGTCATGTTGTGTTGCCACCATGCTGTTGTCATGTTGTGTTGCCACCATGCTGTTGTCATGTTGTGTTGCTACCATGTTGTTGTCATGTTGTGTTGCCACCATGCTGTTGTCATGTTGTGTTGCTACCATGTTGTTGTTATGTTGTGTTGCCATCATGCTGTTGTCATGTCGTGTTGCTACCATGTTGTTGTCATGTTGCTACCATGTTGTTGTCATGTTGTGTTGCTACCATGTTGTTGTCATGTTGTGTTGCCACCATGCTGTTGTCATGTTGTGTTGCCACCATGTTGTTGTCATGTTGTGTTGCCACCATGCTGTTGTCATGTTGTGTTGCCACCATGCTGTTGTCATGTTGTGTTGCTACCATGTCGTTGTCATGTTGCTACCATGTCGTTGTCATGTTGTGTTGCTACCATGTTGTTGTCATGTTGTGTTGCCACCATGCTGTTGTCATGTTGTGTTGCCACCATGCTGTTGTCATGTTGTGTTGCCACCATGCTGTTGTCATGTTGTGTTGCCACCATGCTGTTGTCATGTTGTGTTGCTACCATGTTGTTGTCATGTTGTGTTGCCACCATGCTGTTGTCATGTTGTGTTGCCACCATGCTGTTGTCATGTTGTGTTGCTACCATGTTGTTGTCATGTTGTGTTGCCACCATGCTGTTGTCATGTCGTGTTGCTACCATGTCGTTGTCATGTTGCTACCATGTTGTTGTCATGTTGTGTTGCTACCATGTTGTTTTCATGTTGTGTTGCCACCATGCTGTTGTCATGTTGTGTTGCCACCATGCTGTTGTCATGTTGTGTTGCCACCATGCTGTTGTCATGTTGTGTTGCTACCATGTTGTTGTCATGTTGTGTTGCCACCATACTGTTGTCATGTTGTGTTGCCACCATGCTGTTGTCATGTTGTGTTGCTACCATGTTGTTGTCATGTTGTGTTGCCACCATGCTGTTGTCATGTCGTGTTGCTACCATGTCGTTGTCATGTTGCTACCATGTTGTTGTCATGTTGTGTTGCTACCATGTTGTTGTCATGTTGTGTTGCCACCATGCTGTTGTCATGTTGTGTTGCCACCATGCTGTTGTCATGTTGTGTTGCCACCATGCTGTTGTCATGTTGTGTTGCCACCATGCTGTTGTCATGTTGTGTTGCCACCATGCTGTTGTCATGTTGTGTTGCTACCATGTTGTTGTCATGTTGTGTTGCCACCATGCTGTTGTCATGTCGTGTTGCTACCATGTCGTTGTCATGTTGCTACCATGTTGTTGTCATGTTGTGTTGCTACCATGTTGTTGTCATGTTGTGTTGCCACCATGCTGTTGTCATGTTGTGTTGCCACCATGCTGTTGTCATGTTGTGTTGCCACCATGCTGTTGTCATGTTGTGTTGCCACGATGCTGTTGTCATGTTGTGTTGCTACCATGTTGTTGTCATGTTGTGATGCCACCATGCTGTTGTCATGTTGTGTTGCTACCATGTTGTTGTCATGTTGTGTTGCTACCATGTTGTTGTCATGTTGTGTTGCCACCATGCTGTTGTCATGTTGTGTTGCCACCATGTTGTTGTCATGTTGTGATGCCACCATGCTGTTGTCATGTTGTGTTGCCACCATGTTGTTGTCATGTTGTGATGCCACCATGCTGTTGTCATGTTGTGTTGCTACCATGTTGTTGTCATGTTGTGTTGCTACCATGTTGTTGTCATGTTGTGTTGCCACCATGCTGTTGTCATGTTGTGTTGCCACCATGCTGTTGTCATGTTGTGTTGCCACCATGCTGTTGTCATGTTGTGTTGCCACCATGCTGTTGTCATGTTGTGTTGCTACCATGTCGTTGTCATGTTGTGTTGCCACCATGCTGTTGTCATGTTGTGTTGCCACCATGCTGTTGTCATGTTGTGTTGCCACCATGCTGTTGTCATGTTGTGTTGCCACCATGTTGTTGTCATGTTGTGTTGCTACCATGTCGTTGTCATGTTGTGTTGCTACCATGTTGTTGTCATGTTGTGTTGCTACCATGTTGTTGTCATGTTGTGTTGCTACCATGCTGTGTTGTCATGTGTTGCTGCCTTGCTATGTTGTTGTCTTAGGTCTCTCTTAATGTAGTTCTGTGTTGTCTCTCTTGTCGTGATGTTCATGTTTTAATCCCATCCCGTCTCTGCAGGAGGCCTTTTACCTTCTGGTAGGCCGTCATTGTAAATAAGAATTTGTTCTTAACTGACTTGCCTAGTTAAATAAAGGTTAAATAATATGTAATAATATATATATTTTTTGTTGAAAGCCTGTCATAAGAACTGTGTGACGTGAAAA
Source organism: Thymallus thymallus (assembly GCA_023634145.1). NCBI lineage: Eukaryota > Metazoa > Chordata > Actinopteri > Salmoniformes > Salmonidae > Thymallus > Thymallus thymallus. Next base: position 46,367,939 of record CM042388.1, read on the forward strand.
GGGCCACTTTAAAGTCAATATTTTTCCTCATCACATGCTGAGGGTCTTGTGGTTTAGTATAGAGGTTTGGCCCCCTAGACCCAGACGCTGGTTTGGGCCAGCCTGAAAGGGAAGGACAGAACAAAGGGCAGGAGGGGGGAGTACAGGGTCAGAGGCTGGCTGCATCTCCCTGTGTGTTTTCCAGTGTGAATGTAAACAAATAAAGACTGAATACGGCAAAACAGAGGATACAAGCAGAGGGAAAAAAACCGTCAGCGGCATATTTTGGCACTAGGCGTGAGAAAGACGTTACCCACTCTGTGATGTGTACCACTGCACGGTTACAGTCCAGAGGCACTGGCAGGGACATGTCAGTTTATGACAGGGTTTTGACATCGGAGTTGACACTCATTGGAACTGACATTCTGAAATTACACAGCATGACACAGTAAACAAATTAGTTTGACAGCTCGTGACCGTTTATGACCTCCAATCTGACACTTATGAAAATGGATATAAGACAAGCCACACAAAGCTGTAACATCTGAACAGGGTCGTGTTCTCCAACAGACCTCTGTGTGAATGAGGCCTCAGAGGTGTTTGATTTGGTGTCAGGAGACGAGGAGGAAAGAGCTCTATGGGTTAATGCTACGGTTTCTGTTTTCAACATTTTTAACTCACCTCTCTCTCTCCCTGTTCATGACTGAGGGATCTCTATGCATGCAACATGGGCTATTCTTCACCTGTCAAGCAGTGGACTGTTATTTTCCTTGGTGGCTGCCAAGCTGTGTGTTTTGTTTGGAATTACCTGAACACCGTCTATTTTAAGGGCATGAGGGCCTGTAATGTAGAGCATGTGTGATTGGCAGACATAGAGCGAGGGGAGAGAGAGGGACCATTACTAGGGGATCTTGCAATGGGGGTGTGTGAGTGTGGGTTTGGAGGGGCTTGATCCCTAATGACCAGTCTTGCCCCTCTGGATGGTAGAGTGGGGGGGGGGGGGGGGGAGAAATACTTCACTCTCAGACACACACTTAACAAGTCTGGTGTAAAAGACTGTCCATACTGTAAAGGGAGTGCTTCTGTGCCTCTGTGAGAAAGAAACATATTAATCATTTCGAAGTGGTCTAATTGACATAAAAAGAGGGGGGGTTCAAAAAACTTTACCCGTACACTTCCCTCCATATGTATTTGGACATTGAAGTTCAAATTGAAAAGTTGTTCTGTGCTCCACCATTTTGTATTTGTGATCAAATTAGGTTTATTTTCTAAATTAATGCACTTTAAGTATCTAGTCCCCCCATTTGAGAAAGTAATAAGTATTTGGACAGATTTACTTAAAGTGGATTAAAGTCGTCAAAAGTTTACTATTTGGTCCCATATAAAATCTAATCAAATTGTATTTGTCACATGCTGAGAATACAACAGGTGTAGACCTTACAGTAAAATGCTTACTTACAAGGCTATATACAGGAAGTACCAGTACAGAGTCAATGTGAGGAGGCTATATACAGGAAGTACCAGTACAGAGTCAATGTGAGGAGGCTATATACAGGAAGTACCAGTACAGAGTCAATGTGAGGAGGCTATATACAGGAAGTACCAGTACAGAGTCAATGTGAGGAGGCTATATACAGGAAGTATCATTACAGAGTCAATGTGAGGAGGCTATATACAGGAAGTACCAGTACAGAGTCAATGTGAGGAGGCTATATACAGGAAGTATCAGTACAGAGTCAATGTGAGGAGGCTATATACAGGAAGTACCAGTACAGAGTCAATGTGAGGAGGCTATATACAGGAAGCATCAGTACAGAGTCAATGTGAGGAGGCTATATACAGGTGATACCAGTACAGAGTCAATGTGAGGAGGCTATATACAGGAAGCATCAGTACAGAGTCAATGTGAGGAGGCTATATACAGTTGATACCAGTACAGAGTCAATGTGAGGAGGCTATATACAGGAAGCATCAGTACAGAGTCAATGTGAGGAGGCTATATACAGGTGATACCAGTACAGAGTCAATGTGAGGAGGCTATATACAGGTGGTACCAGTACAGAGTCAATGTGAGGAGGCTATATACAGGAAGTACCAGTACAGAGTCAATGTGAGGAGGCTATATACAGGAAGTACCAGTACAGAGTCAATGTGAGGAGGCTATATACAGGAAGTATCAGTACAGAGTCAATGTGAGGAGGCTATATACAGGAAGTATCAGTACAGAGTCAATGTGAGGAGGCTATATACAGGTGATACCAGTACAGAGTCAATGTGAGGAGGCTATATACAGGAAGCATCAGTACAGAGTCAATGTGAGGAGGCTATATACAGGTGATACCAGTACAGAGTCAATGTGAGGAGGCTATATACAGGAAGTATCAGTACAGAGTCAATGTGAGGAGGCTATATACAGGTGGTACCAGTACAGAGTCAATGTGAGGAGGCTATATACCCTCTGGTTGCACATTACTGGTAGAAATTAGTCAGAACAGATTTATGTTTCCCTGCATTAAAGTCTCCGTCCACTAGGACTGCTGACTCTGGATGGGTGTTTTATTATCCAATGATTGTACGTTGGCTAGTAATACTAATGGTAAAGGCAGATTACCCACTCGCCTTCGGATCCTTACAAGGCACCCCGACCTATGTCCCCGATATCTCTGTCTTTCTTCTGCCATTGACAGGGATTTGGGCCTTGTCTGAAGTACATTCTCCGTGTCCGGTTCGTTGAATAAAAATGTCCAGTCCGACGTGAGTAATCGCTGTCCTGATAACCAGAAACTCTTTTCAGCCGTAAGATACGGTGGCAGAAACATTATGTACAAAATAAATTACAAATAACGGGAAAAAACACCCATAATAGCACAATTGGTTAGTCGCCTGTAAAGCGGCTGCCCTGTTTTGGCTGATATAGTGAGAACCTTTGTCGCCTCAGGGATAGTCTGTGTCATGCTGGAATAAAAACCCGAGGAGCTGTCCAGGTGATTTGTCTTGTACCATTTTTGAACTGTACAATCCGACAACATCAGCCTTAAAGTCTAACGAAATCGAAGTACTCTCGTCTGCTGGTGTCGAACTTTTGTGACATTGTTTTAAATTGTTTGCAGTTCACTAAGCCAAGGAAATTAAGTTCACCGAAGTGGTCAAACCTGCCTCTCATCTGAACATTGATGTTGTCTAGTATGTTGAATAGATTCACCCCCTCTCTACTCTGATCGGCAGTTTACTACCAGTTTCGATTTCTGCCCAGTTCATCGCATTTCTGCTTCGATCAGTCTTGTTGCTGCCGTTCCAGTGGAACCAATATCCATCACTTTGTTCTGCAGAACACGGAAGAGCGTGTCAGTTTCTTTGAAAATTCCATCATAGGTCAAGAGCAAAAAGCGAACAAGGTGGCGGTCTCTAAATGCTAACTGTTCATTACGTTCAGCAAAGGCATGTAATAGTCGCACATAGCTGCCCCTGGGCCTGTTTGATGAACTGGCACTCAACGTTGCCCCTGGGACTGTTTGATGTACTGGCACTCAACGCTGCCCCTGGGCCTGTTTGATGAACTGGCACTCAACGTTGCCCCTGGGCCTGTTTGATGAACTGGCACTCAACGTTGCCCCTGGGCCTGTTTGATGAACTGGCACTCAACGTTGCCCCTGGGCCTGTTTGATGAACTGGCACTCAACGTTGCCCCTGGCCCTGTTTGATGTACTGGCACTCAACGTTGCCCCTGGGCCTGTTTGATGAACTGGCACTCAACGTTGCCCCTGGGCCTGTTTGATGAACTGGCACTCAACGTTGCCCCTGGGCCTGTTTGATGAACTGGCACTCAACGTTGCCCCTGGCCCTGTTTGATGAACTGGCACTCAACGTTGCCCCTGGGCCTGTTTGATGAACTGGCACTCAACGTTGCCCCTGGGCCTGTTTGATGAACTGGCACTCAACGTTGCCCCTGGGCCTGTTTGATGAACTGGCACTCAACGTTGCCCCTGGGCCTGTTTGATGAACTGGCACTCAACGTTGCCCCTGGGCCTGTTTGATGAACTGGCACTCAACGTTGCCCCTGGGCCTGTTTGATGAACTGGCACTCAACGTTGCCCCTGGGCCTGTTTGATGAACTGGCACTCAACGTTGCCCCTGGGCCTGTTTGATGAACTGGCACTCAACGTTGCCCCTAGGACTGTTCGATGAGCTGGCACTCAACGTTGCCCCTGGGACTGTTCGATGAGCTGGCACTCAACGTTGCCCCTGGGACTGTTCGATGAACTGGCACTCAACGCTGCCCCTGGGCCTGTTTGATGAACTGGCACTCAACGTTGCCCCTGGGCCTGTTTGATGAACTGGCACTCAACGTTGCCCCTGGGCCTGTTTGATGAACTGGCACTCAACGTTGCCCCTGGGCCTGTTTGATGAACTGGCACTCAACGTTGCCCCTGGGCCTGTTTGATGATCTGGCACTCAACGTTGCCCCTGGGCCTGTTTGATGAACTGGCACTCAACGTTGCCCCTGGGCCTGTTTGATGAACTGGCACTCAACGTTGCCCCTGGGCCTGTTTGATGAACTGGCACTCAACGTTGCCCCTGGGCCTGTTTGATGAACTGGCACTCAACGTTGCCCCTGGGCCTGTTTGATGAACTGGCACTCAACGTTGCCCCTGGGACTGTTTGATGAGCTGGCACTCAACGTTGCCCCTGGGACTGTTCGATGAGCTGGCACTCAACGTTGCCCCTGGGACTGTTCGATGAACTGGCACTCAACGCTGCCCCTGGGCCTGTTTGATGTACTGGCACTCAACGCTGCCCCTGGGCCTGTTTGATGTACTGGCACTCAACGTTGCCCCTGGGCCTGTTTGATGAACTGGCACTCAACGTTGCCCCTGGGCCTGTTTGATGTACTGGCACTCAACGTTGCCCCTGGGCCTGTTTGATGTACTGGCACTCATTGTTGCCACGGAATGTCGAGTCCTGTTTAACCTAGGTAGCATGTAGCATTAATGAGCTAAGCTTTTCAGAATGTCGACTCCTGTTTAACCTAGGTAGCATGTAGCATTAATGAGCTAAGTCTTTCAGAATGTCGAGTCCTGTTTAACCTAGGTAGCATGTAGCATTAATGAGCTAAGTCTTTCAGAATGTCGACTCCTGTTTAACCTAGGTAGCATGTAGCATTAATGAGCTAAGTCTTTCAGAATGTCGAGTCCTGTTTAACCTAGGTAGCATGTAGCATTAATGAGCTAAGTCTTTCAGAATGTCGACTCCTGTTTAACCTAGGTAGCATGTGAAGCTCTCTGCCTGGCTTTCGGCGTCTGTTAGAAAGGTACACGGCGAGGCTGCATTTTGTACCAGATCATCGGAAATTTGGGAAGTACTAGATCAGAAATCGATTTGATCATCTAGAAAAAACGTGAAGACGACAAAATTATTACTGATCAAATGTTTATTGATTTATTTTTCATTACAGTTCTTTTTTCATTCATTTTCACAGGGTACTTCACTGTGTTGGTGACCGACACATTCTTTGTACAGCGTTGTTTCATGTGAAGGTCATGGCTCGGAGGGAAATGTCTCCAGTGATCCCAACCCACCGTTATCTGTCATGCAGAGGGAGATTTATGTGGTGAAGGAAGCCTGACAGTAAAGTAAATATACCACGCCTGACACTGTTGCATCCTGTCAGGTCCTCTGCTACCTCAGTGCTACTTGGACACTGGGATGGGCGACAGCATTTAAAGACGTGTTGGGGTTTAGACAGTCTGTACTGAAGATGATGTAGTTCTGAAATCTGTTTCCAACTAACTGTGTTCATATTGGAGAAATAGCAGAGTAACTTTGATGCCGTAATGCAATCTACGCCCTCCTTCACACAACACAGGCAGGCACACACACCCTCGAGTGTCACGCCTGCTCCCACTATCCCTCCCTGACGCTCGAGGGCGCCAGGCTGCCCATCACTACACACTCCTGCCACCATCATTACGCACACCTGTTACCCTCGCCACGCGCCGCAACACTCACCTGGACTCACCTGGACTCCCTCACGTTGATACTGTACAGTCTGGAGAAACAGGATGTGTGTGTGTTACATGAACTGCATGATATGAAAGTGTGTGTGAGTCTATATGTGTGTGCTTTGGCATGCAACAATAACCAACTCCCTGAAATGTTGCCACATAATAAAGTTCTGCCACTGTCTGCTGCAGAGTGTCCTCAAGGTGCAGTGAGCGTATTCACTGCAGCCAAAGGGCTTTCGTAACCGTGTGTAGAAACCCGGCAGACAAAAGCCATCTCAAAATAGACAGCTGATGACACATAACGGGAGGATGGAACATTTTTTATTGACTCAGAGATTCTGTTCTGATTACAGTGGCAGGGCTGGGGCCAAGGCATGAACACATCAAAGGTGGCAGACAGCATGTACAAGGTGGCAGACAGCATGTACACGGTGGCAGACAGCACGTACAAGGTTATGGAATAATCTTTCAAAAGGCTCTAAAACAAAAATTCCATATAGAGAAAAGTTTACCTAATGAAACAAATCTAACTATGTGTATGGAGACTGAGACTCAACTTAGTATACCAGCTTGAGATGACAATTTCCTTAAACTATATGAGTTTGTTGAGGCAACCAAGTTCATCAATAACATGAACATACTGTAACATAAACACAAGCCAAAAGGCATGATACAATCCCATATTCACTCTAAGTTTACACTGTCTTTAGTTCTCAAATGACCCCTCCTCCATCCAACACGTGTGTGAATGATTATTACCCCAGTAAGATGGGACTCTGTGACTGAAAGACTGGCACAAGACTACAGGAAGTCACTACTTATTTGGGGGAGTGGACTCACCTCGGCCCAGCAAGACCAGGGGGACAAAGCACTCTGCAACATGGGTGTAGGGGGAGTATGTGTGTTTATGTGTGGGGAGGGGGGACGTGTATATTTTGTGTATGATGCCTTGTGAATACGCCATGTTTTATGGTTGACGAGACAATCTAAGCCCTATGAAGAGAAATAGGATCAAGATGTTGTTTTCTATGAGAGATGCATTTCTGTCTCCGCTACTGAAACATTTGGATGTGTGAATGTCGCTGTGTCTGCTGTGATATCAGGAGTAGTAGGATAAGAGAGAGGTAGAGACTGGGGGACAGGAGTTCTGTGGCTTGGCTGGAATAGAACGACATGTAGCATAGTCTGCCAAGTAGCATCATATATTTATGTTTGCACTGATTCTCTTGCACAGGCTCGATGTACACTCACTGGACTCTAACCACACACCCACACATACTACACTGACACTCCAACACACACACACACACACACACACACACACACACACACACACACACACACACACACACACACACACACACACACGTTGCTGCTACTCTCTGTTTATTATCTACAGTCGTATGAAAAAGTTTGGGCACCCCTCTGAGGCGGCATAATAATTTACTCTGTCATCACAGACAATGATCACAGTGGCATGCCATTCATTTTCTAATAAAAGCTGAGTACTGGGGTATTGTCCAGACAAAGATTTTTAGTGTAGCAATATTAAGTTGTATGAAATTAAATCAGATGTGAAAAATAGGCTATGCAAAAATTTGGGCACCCTTGTCATTCTGTTGATTTGAATACCTAACTACTTAGCACTGATTCATTGGAACACACAATTGGTTTGGTGAGCTCATTAAGCCTTGAACTTCATAGACAAGTGCATCCAATCATGAGAAAAGGTATTTAAGGTGGCCGATTGCAAGTTGTTGTTCTCTTTGACTCTCCTCTGAAGAGTGGCAACATGGGGGCCTCAAAACAACTCTCAAATGACCTGAAAACAAAGATTGTTCAACATTATGGTTTAGGGGAAGGCTGCAAAAAGCTATCGCAGAGATGTAAGCTGTCAGTGTCCACTTTGAGGAACATAGTGAGGAAATGGAAGACCACAAGCACAGTTCTTGTTAAGGCCAGAAGTGGCAGGCCAAGTAAAATATCGGAGAGGCAAAGGCGAAGGATGGTGAGAACGGTCAAAAACAGCCCACAGACCACCTCCAAAGACCTACAACATCATCTTGCTGCAGATGGTGTCACTGTGCATCGTTCAACAATTCAGCGCACTTTGCACAAGGAGAAGCTGTACAGGAGAGTGATGCGGAAGAAGCCTTTTCTGCACACACGCCACAAACGCACATTTGGACAAGCCAGCTTCATTTTAAAATAAGGTGCTGTGGACTGATGAAACAAAGATTGAGTTATTTGGTCATAACAAGGGGCGTTATGCATGGTGGCAAAAGAACACAGCGTTCCAAGAAAAACACTTGCTACCCACAGTAAAATTTGGTGGGGGTTCCATCATGCTGTGGGGCTGTGTGGCCAGTGCCGGTACTGGGAATCTTGTTAAAGTTGAGGGTCGCATGGATTCCACTCAATATCAGCAGATTCTTGGGAATAATGTTGAAGAATCAGTCACAAAGTTGAAGTTACGCCGGGGCTGGATATTTCAACAAGACAACGACCCAAAACACTGCTCAAAATCTACCCGGGCATTTATGCAGAGGAACAAGTACAATGTTCTGGAATGGCCATCCCAGTCCCCAGACCTGAATATCATTGAAAATCTGTGGGATGATTTGAAGCGGGCTGTCCATGCTCGGCAACCATCAAACCTAACTGAACTGGAGATGTTTTGTAAGGAGGAATGGTCCAAAATACCTTCATCCAGAATCCAGACACTCATTAGAGGCTATAGGAAGCGTCTAGAGGCTGTTATTTTAGCAAAAGGAGGATCGACTAAATATTGATGTGATTTTTCTGTTGGGGCCCAAATTTATGCACCTGTCTAATTTCGTTTTGATGCATATTGCACATTTTCTGTTAATCCAATAAACCTAATTTCACTACTGAAATATTACTGTGTCCATCAGTTATTTGATAGATCAAAATGAAATTGCTGATCGAAACACCCAATTATTTATAAATGGAAATCATGGAAATTGTCAGGGGTGTCCAAACCTTTTCATACGACTGTATGTATAGTCACTAGAGTTTATTTATCAAATTTTTCATACTTTTTTAAAACTCTGCATTGTTGGTAAAGTGCTCGTAATTAAGCATTTCAAGGTGAAATTGTATTCGGCGCATGTGACAAATCAATCAAACAATCGAATATATTTATAAAGCCCTTTTTACATCAGCCGATGTCACAAAGTGCTATACAGAAACCCAGATGTAGAGGCACGGTGGCTAGGAAAAACTCCCTAGAAAGGCAGGAACCTAGGAAGAAACCTAGAGAGGAACCAGGCTCTGAGGGGTGGCCAGTCCTCTTCTGGCTGTGCCGGGTGGAGATTATAACAATTCATGGCCATTAAGGCCAGATTTTTCTCCAAGATGTTCAAATGTTCATAGATGACCAGCAGGGTCAAATAATAATCACAGTGGTTGTAGAGGTTGCAACAGGAGTAAATGTCACTTGGCTTTTCATAGCTGGGCATTTAGATGTTGAAATAGCAGGTGCGGTAGAGAGAGTTGAAAACAGCAGGTCTGAGACAAGGTGGCACGTCTCTGAGACAAGGTGGCACGTCCGGTGAACAGGTCAGGGTTCCATAACCGCAGGCAGAAGAGTTGAAACCGGTGCAGCAACACGACCAGGTGGACTGGGGACAGCTAGGAGTCATCAGGGCAGGTGGTCCTGAAGCATGGGAGGGGAGGTAGAGTGGGAGAGAGAGAGAATTAGAGGGAGCATACTTAAATTTACACAGGACACCAGATAATAACACCAGATGATATAACAAACTGACCCTAGTCCCCCGGCACATAGACTATTGCAGCATAGATACTGGAGGCTGAGAAAAAGGGGGGGGGGGGGGTCGGGAGACACTGTGGCCCGTCAGACGATACCCCGGTACAGTGCCAGCCAGGCAGGATATAACCCCACCCACTTTGACAAATTTGATTTAATTTGACTCATGCTCACACACACAAACACACACACACACACACAAGCCCTGTTTCTGTCTGCACACTGCAATCAGCGTCCTCACAGGAAGCTTCTAGCCTCACGCCCTTGGGTTGGAGAGCACCTTTCACACCATTCTCAACTGGCCCGTTTCAATCTCTCTCTACCTCCCTTGTCTCTGTCACACACTCTGTCCCCCTTTACCAGAGGTTGAGTGAGTTCAGAAAACACAGACATCACTATTTCAAAACACTCTGGTGGTACATTGCACAGTCCTGAACTAGTCTTGTCTGATCCCCATTGACTATGTTGTGATTGATTGCTTCCAAGCGATTATAGAGTCAACAGAAATGCAAACTGTTTATGTTCTGTTGAACACTAACTATGTCAGGCTCTGGCCATAGAGAAGCCTATTTGCTTCTCTATGTAACCATGGTCAGAGTCTGACAGTTCTACTCTTTCTGTTTCTGGTGGTGGTTTGTGTTGGATCCCTAATTAGAGGCAGCTGCAGTGCATTGTCTCTAATTAGGGATCCTACATAGGTTTGTATGTTCCACTCCGGGGTGTGGGTCATTATTTTCGCAAGTCACCGTTGAAGTATGTGTGCTACGTTACGTTTCATTATCGTGTTTGATTTTGAACGTTTTTGACGTTTGTTCATTCGTGTTTGTTTGTTTAGTAGTTCGGGTGTTTTGTTGAATATTCAGTAAAGAAAATATGTGGAACTACTATCCCTGCGCTGCGTCTTGGTCTGTGTATGCACCCTCTCGTGACACTATACAGCACTTCCATGTCTCAAAAACACTCTGTTCAGGCCTCCCGAGTGGTGCAGTGTTCTAAGGCACTGCATCATAGTCCTTGAGGTGTCACTACAGACCCGGGTTCGATCCCAGGCTGTTTCTTGACCGGGAGTCCCATAGGGCGGCGCACAATTGGCCATATTGCAAGCAGAGGCACCTCCCTCACTAGTTTGGCTTCTCCTAATCTAGGCTTCATTAACCTATATTCTGAGCTGGGCTAGGCTTGACTAACTCTTTGAGTTATACTACAACAAAGAATACAGAGGTAATTTGCTGAACTAATTCTCAGTAAAGGAGTCAAGCAGGATATTTTCTCAGAAAATTATTTCCCCATTTGTATTACAGGAATGACCCATAAACAACAAGCCTAACCGTTAGAAGTAAAACAACAGAGAAAAGTGGGAAGTTGTGAACTGCATTGAGATTGTGAGAGAGGATTATACTCTATGCTACCCTATTCTTAGTTAAACAACGTGTGAGTCTAATCCTGAAAGCTGATTGGTAGGTGTCTATTCCACAAGTTACCACCGGCTAAATCTATGACGTTAAAATGCCTATTTACTCTGTTCCATCTGACTGCTCAATCTACTGTCTCATTAGCCCAACCAGGCAATTTATAAACTTGATCTCCACTATAAAAAGCATCTAGACATTATCTCACATTTCTTTTCGACTAAAATGTTGAGGAGATTTGTATTAACCTTGACCTGGTCTCTCCGACATTTGCAACATTGTTTCAATATTCAAATTCAATCTCCAGCTGTTCCATAGTAATGAACGTGACGGAGTCACGAGTTGGGATGAGACAGAGACAGCCAGCGTTTCTCAGCCAGTCAAAATCATGAATCAGCATAATTGTATGCATATATACAAAGAATGATCAATAGAAAACAGTTAAATCGAAACGAAGTGCAGCTAGTTTGCAGTTTTTAGTGATTGTGTTAGCTGTGTTGTTGGCTAGCTCCTCTGAACAACAGTGTCCTGACGAGAGACTGGGTCGCGTCCATAGATACAGAACAAAAATACTTATCGACTGGCTCGCGTCTCTAGCAGCCGAACCGATAGAACGAACAACCAGCCGGCTTGGGTAACAACCCAAGAATTGTGTCGGGACTATATCTTGTGGAAGGATGAAAAAGTATGAATAGATTCATCAAAATAATGTTTTTAATTAAAATATGTAAATCATTATTTTAATATGTTGGTAACCCTTATATAAAAGATAGAAAGCCCTCGAAGCCGGTGTTTGGAGGATATATTGACTTTGTCTCGGTCCTAACAACACCTTGGTAATATATCCTCCAAACACCGGCTTCTTTGGCATTATCACTTAAATAACAAACCCCTTGACACATTTACACTCATCCTGATAGTGTCAGTCCTGCCTTTCCCATGCCTATGTACAGTATGTTGCAGATTACCACAATGATTCATCACTCATACTAACAGTGTGGCCAGCAGCAATGGGTTCCCATGCACTACAGACCTCATTGGTCTTGGGGCCTGTTCAGAAACAGCTCCTGTAATCAATGGACGTTATTTTTTAAGGTAAATACCCATGGTCCTTCAGGGGTTCACTGTCAGTCTGTGTGTCTGTCCACAACATCTACACAATGCTATCAGACCCCATATCCCACCCCCTAAAATAAAACCCCCAAATAAAAACCATGCCAAGTGGTTTCTTTGATAAGTGTTACTATGTTGATTGTGTGTGAGTTTTATTGTAAATCATTTTGAGTCTGCAGGGATGTTAATTTAGCGGTTTGCTGGGTAAGTAGCCAGGACAACTAATTATGGAAAAGGCTGATGACAAATATGAGGGCTAACTTTGAACAATACCAGGACCAGAACTAACACTCCCCATCTCCTCAATTCCCTATTGAACCTCACCCAGTCAAACTAACACTCCCTATCTCCTCATCTCCCTATTCAACCAGGATGACTAGATTTGTACATTAGAACATGAGCTGATGTGAAATTCAACTGCCACTACCTTATGCTGTACACCTCCTATCTTGTCCTGTCCAAACATAGACCTCTGTTACACAGTGTTACTGCCTATGTGACCCCCGTCATAGACCACAATAGGAAACATGAGAAACTATGACCAAACTAATTATCCTAGTGATGACTTTTCAACACACCCCACAAACGGCAGCTGTCTGAGACGCTCAGTCATATATTCCTTCTCTGTGAACAAGAGCGGTAACACACACGCACACACAAACACACACAAACACTCACCCATTCACACACACGCATATATGCACGTACGTATGCGCACACACACTCACACGCACACTGAACCCAGAACAGCAGCTGGTGTCTGTGTTAGAGAACATCTGTCACCAGGAGAAGGTCTTGACAGTTATGATGACCTTCTGTTAACTCCCTCCTCAAATGGCCAATACACCCTGGCAATGTTTAACAATCACACAGGCCATAGAGATTGTGTGTGTGTGTGTGTGTGTGTGTGTGTGTATACTAGGGCAGGGAAGATACCAGTATCGCAAACTCTTTGGTCTTTAAAAACCTGCTGTAAAATATTGTAGCTTGGAAAATAATTTAATGTGACTCTGGATGAAACGTCATAGAGGTTTGTCTCCAACATTAGGGATGTTTTCCTGAAGTTATTAAATCCGCTTTGTGCTTTGTTTCCTTGCCATGAGACTAACGAGTATCAAGATACTGGTATCGTCTTGGCCCTGTGCTAAACAGCTAGTAGCCCAACATATCCCTGACACGCCCCACATATCCCTGACATGACCTTTTCACACAGAGAAGATACTGGTATCGTCTTGGCCCTATGCTAAACAGCTAGTAGCCCAACATATCCCTGACATGACCTTTTCACACAGAGAAGATACTGGTATCGTCTTGGCCCTGTGCTAAACAGCTAGTAGCCCAACATATCCCTGACATGACCTTTTCACACAGAGAAGATACTGGTATCGTCTTGGCCCTGTGCTAAACAGCTAGTAGCCCAACATATCCCTGACATGACCTTTTCACACAGAGAAGATACTGGTATCGTCTTGGCCCTGTGCTAAACAGCTAGTAGCCCAACATATCCCTGACATGACCTTTTCACACAGAGAAGATACTGGTATCGTCTTGGCCCTGTGCTAAACAGCTAGTAGCCCAACATATCCCTGACATGACCTTTTCACACAGAGAAGATACTGGTATTGTCTTGGCCCTGTGCTAAACAGCTAGTAGCCCAACATATCCCTGACATGACCTTTTCACACAGAGAAGATACTGGTATCGTCTTGGCCCTGTGCTAAACAGCTAGTAGCCCAACATATCCCTGACATGACCTTTTCACACAGAGTGTTCTAATAGACTTCCCATTTTTTCAGCCCAGTAATAATTTCACAATGTTGCACAATGTCTTTCATTGGCTCTAAGGAACAACTGTGTTACCAATGACTCTCATATACTTAATGAAGGTATCCAGCACGTTCATGGTACCTGAACACACACACACACACACACACACACACATTTTAAACACTTTATTTGAAGACACAAATCACATGACATCATAAAGGATTCAAACATTTCAAAGGTCACTGATGCAAGGACACTTAAGGAAACAAAAAGCATATTTTCATCCACTCAGCTAGGCGGCTCATAACGGCTGAAATAGAGCAGTACCTAGCTAGTTGTTATGTTCTAGTCTTAGCCAGGCCTGCAATCTGAAGGCCACGTACCGTAAGCCTATGTACGTGGCTGAGACTGCCAAATACCAATGCCACCAACTCGCACTGGTATCCCAGGCTGTCCACGTGTGATATGAGGGGCTGTAACAATCGAATGAGCAGCTCACTTCCCCCCCACAACAACAATATCTGGCTTATTTGGCATACAAGAAAACACATAATCATCAACATTGAACCAGGCTCCTCTGACAAGAGAATGTTTGTGTATGTGTGCTGTTGGTGAAAACACCTGTCTCACCTCAGTGACTACCAGGTCGACAAGGTGGTCATGTCTAGCAATATACAAGTCTTTATATGAATGGCAACCATTAACAACATGTGCAGCAGACTATATCAAATATAGAACGGATCATGGTTTGCAGGGTACCAGAGTGCTAGGTTATATTTTGTGGGTAGAACTTGCAGCCTTGCCTTAACAGTAAATGTTAAGACAAGGCCGCATTCTGGTACATGGAATGGGAGGCAGAGGTCATCACAGTCCAGAGCAGGGAGTTTTCCTGCAGCCTCAGGCCAGTCCAGAGCTGCCACACACACACACACACACACACACACCACACACACCACACGTTTCTGCAATTTGCAAGGCTTGCTGGGGTGAATTATACTTTGAGTGCATAGTGCTGTACATGAGTATTGTAAAAGCTGGACTAAGTAACCAGGCCAAAGCTACGGAGTCCATATTAGGATGCTCTCGGTAGGAGTTGAATCCTCTGGAGTTGTGGTCATTTATAATATGAGCACGGTTATAGAATATAAGAATCAATCCGTATGTCCGTCCGTCCGTCCGTCCGTCCGTCCACTGTGCCTTTAGAAAGTATTCATACTGCTTGACTTATTCCATATTTTCTGTTTTACAGCTTGAATAAAAAAATTATTGAATTGTTGTTCTCACCCGACCACAAACAATACCCCATTATGAGAAAGTTTAGACATTTTTACACATTTATTGAAAATGAAATACAGAAATATCTCATTTACATAAGTATTCACACCACTTTGCTATGACACTCCAAATTGAGCTCAGGTGCATCCAATTTCCTTTGATCACCCTTGAGATGTCACTACGACTTGATTGGAGTCCACCTGTGGCCAATTCAATCGTTTGGACATGATATTCAAACCCTTTAACTAATTCCACATTTTGCTGTGTTACATCTTGAATTAAACATTGATTCAAATTGGGGTTTTCTGTTTTCGAAATTATTACCTCCTTTTTCTACCCAATTTTGTGATTACAATCTTGTCTCATAGCTGCAACTCCCCAACGGTCTCCGGAGAGGCGAAGGTCGAGTCATGCGTCCTCCAAAACATGACCCGCCAAGCAGCGCTTCTTCACACCCGCTCGCTTAACCTGGAAACTGGCCGAAGTCAGCCTGCTGGACCCCGGGCCACAACAAGGAGTCGTTAGAGCGCGATAAGACAAGAATATCTCCCCCGGCCAAACCGTCCCCTAACCCGGACGATGCTGGGCCAACTGTACGCTGCCCTATGGGACTCCCGGTCACGGCCGGTTCGAACCCAAGGCTGTAATGACGCCGCAACACGCGATGCAATTGCCTTAGACAGCTGCGCCACTCAGACCTCTTGGCATAATGTCTAAAGTGTTGCCTTGACAGTCGCTGGACCCAGATTGTAGTCCTGGTCGCGCCTACCCCCCGAATTTGCTACACTGGTGTCAGATGTGGGTTGGATCCTGTGAAGCCATTGGAGATACATGTAAACTCCTTGGATTCGCTACAATATACACACATTTCTTTTAGAAAATGAGGAGAGTAGCACATGTCCCGATGACACAACTCCAGATCCCTGTCCCCTTACTGGGCTCAAACTAGAAGTCTTCTGATCGAAAACAGACGTGACCGCCCGCCTGACAAACATACCAAAAACATATAGGCTTTATAACAATAAGTGGTATTGTTCATCTGGACATTTCTATCGTCATTTGAAACATCATCATTGTAAATCTTCAGAATGATAGATACAAAAAAAAAAAAACTCCTGGTGACTCAACTTTAACAACATGATTATGATGTAATTTGTGGAGTGGAAGTTTTTGGGGAAAGCAATTTGTCTGTCATTCACATCACGCCACTAGATGACACATTACAGCCTGAGGGGGGCGCCAAAGGTCTTATGACTGAGAAAACACAGACTGACTCATCCCACAGTTCATCCTGTTATTTAAAACAGGTCTATGGTCCATACAAATATCCTTAATAAGTCTAAAGGTGCAGCTTAGTTTTGCTCTGTGATATTTATAGTCTCTATTCATATGGATTTAAGATGTTCTCAAATATATTAAAGGCTGTATTAAAGCATAATCTTACATGTATTATATTGGTGTTCTTTGCCACCTTAATCATAAGGTGAGGATGTGTAGAAAGACATGGAAATGGACAATCGGTGTAGCAGAACTTGAGGCCCTCTTTGGAGGAGGAGACTGTCATCTCTGAAGTTACAGCACCCTCTTCTGACACAAACACATAGCTCATGACTTTAGCCTGTGTTTACTTACCTATCATTTGCAACTTATTTTCAAGAAGGAATTCTACATCCAAATTAAATCTGAAGGTAGTGAAACAAGGTATAGTAGAATCAACAGAATTCTGTATCTCCAGCGTGTTTTAATCATACGTTAAGAAGGTTTCATGGACTCAGTATTATTTTTATTTTGGATCACTTATGTACTATTCTCCTCGAACATTGTCCAAACTTAGCTGTAAACCAACTATGCTGGAAATGTACAGATTTAAAGCTTACTGTTCAGCAGAAGGAGAGTGATTTCACTTTGACCCTGCAAAAGGTCATACAGTTGACCCTCCAATACCTCAGTATTTAATCCCTCCAGCCCCCAGCTGGGTGACTGTGCCCTGAGGTCTCAGAGGTCCTGATTGCAGTGCTGGCTGTCCCTATGGCCTTTTTGCTGTCTGCTGTCACCCCATCAGATAGATAGCGGTCTAATAGACAGGCCTTGGTGCAGTAAAGTGACTGAGCTGTAAATCCAGATTGACCTGAACTGCCGCTATCTCTCATCATCTCTAAACTCATTCAGCGCTCACGTCCTCTCTCTCACACGACACGACACCCGACTGGCCCACAGACGCTATCATCACTCAACGAGTCATCTCCGTTCATCAGCTGAACGAGAGGGAGGGAGTCAGCAAGAGAGAGAGAGAGAGAGAGAGAGAGAGAGAGATAATAACGAAAGGAAGAGAGAATGTGTGAGTTTGTGTGAGAGAAAGAAAGAGAGAGGTTAAAAGAGGGAGTAAAAAAAGAGAAAGAGAGAGCGCTGACGCGTCAAATGGCACTTCTAAGATGATCTCTTCATCCACTCAGAGTCTCCAGCATCCTTCAGTGTTTAGTGACGTGGCCATAAACATGAACACTACTGTAATGGGATCTGTCTATAAAAACCGTGGCGACACGATTTATGGGAGTTTTACTGAGGAGATGAGTGGCCAGGCTGTTAGACAACTGGGATCAAATTTTCTCAATATGAGCCTCTAACTCAACGGGCTAAAGGTCCCATAACTCAAACACATCAGAGAGATTTCTGAACTTCACTAGAATAGATAGAGTAATCTAGACTCTAGAGCGTATTTACTGGAATGACATTGTGCCACTCTCAAATGAATGATAAACATATAGGCCTAATGGTATGTACCGTTACTTTAAAAATGGGTCTTATTTCTGTCACAATGGGGATGAGACGGATTTAGAGGAACAGTTTATGATGAATAGCAGGATTTCTTATAAGTGTCCGGGTTAGAGTCCCGCTCCTTGAAAACGGCAGCTCTACATTTAGCTCAGTGCGGATGTTGCCTGTAATCCATGGCTTCTGGTTGGGGTATATACTGTAAGTACGGTCACTGAGGGGACAACTTCGATGCAATTATTGATGAAGCCGGTGACTGATGTGGCATACTCTTCAAGTCCTGGAACATATTCCAGCCTATGCTTTCAAAACGCATCATTAGATCACTTCCGTATTGAGCGAGTCACTGGTACTTCCTGCTTTAGTTTTTGCTTGTAAGCAGGAATCAGGAGGATATAACTATGGTCAGATTTGCCAAGTGGAGTGAAGGTGGTATAGAGCTTTTTTTCCTCTTGTTGCACATGTAACATGCTGGAAGAAATGAGGTAAAATGTATTTAATTTTCACTGCATTAAAGTCCCCAGGCACTAGAAGCACCACCTTGGATCAGCATTTTCTTATTTGCGTATGGCTTTATACAGCTTGTTGAGTGCGGTCTTTAGTGCCAGCATCGGTTTTGTGTTGGTAAATAGACAGCTATGAAAAATAGATAAACTCTCTTGTTAAGTAATGTGGTCTACTGCTTATGATGAGATACTTTACCTCAGGCGAGCATAACCTTGAGACTTCCTTAATATTTGATTTTGCACACCAGCTGTTATTGACAAATAGACACAGACCGCTTACAGGAGGCAGCTGTTCGGTCTTGCCGATGCACAGAAAACCAGCCAACTGTATATTATCCATGTCGTCATTCAGCCACGACTCAGTGAAACATAAGATATTACAGTTTTAATACTGGAGCTCATCCAGTTTATTCTCCATTGATTGCACGCTGGCCAATATGACGGATGGTAGTGGCAAGTTACCCACTCGCCTACGAATTCTCACAAAGCACCCGGACCTATGTCCCCTGTATCAACGTCTTCTCTTCAAGCAAATGACGGGGATTTGGGCCTGGTCGGGTATCTGGAGTAAACCGACTCGGTTTACTGTCCGACTCGTTAAAGAAAAAAGGAGAAATACAGGACAAACTTAACTCTGGACCTTGAAGCCAGTTCCACTGCATTTTGTAATTCTAATCAGGGACTGGATGTTGAAGCCAGTTCCATTGCATTTTGTAATTCTAATCAGGGACTGGATGTTGAAGCCAGTTCCACTGCATTTTGTAATTCTAATCAGGGACTGGATCTTGAAGCCAGTTCCACTGCATTTTGTAATTCTAATCAGGGACTGGATCTTGAAGCCAGTTCCACTGCATTTTGTAATTCTAATCAGGGACTGGATCTTGAAGCTAGTTCCACTGCATTTTGTAATTCTAATCAGGGACTGGATCTTGAAGCCATTTCCACAGCTCTGGACCTTTTTAGGCTAAGAGTTGAATACCCCTGGTGTAGGGGGTTAAAAAAAATCACTGAGATACACACTCACATAAATACACAAACATAGACACTGTATTACAAAGAAATACACATACACACATTGGCAACGCAAGCACACAAATAAACACAGGCGCTGTCCAAACATTGTGCATACACTGTCCTTATTAGATAAACAAATAACATCTCTGATGGGGGTATTTTAGAATGGGGGAGGGGGAGGAGGAACCAGAGCCTAGACATTCTTCCCAGAAAGACGAGCAGAAGTCAAAGGTTTATATTCACGGATGGAATTAATGGGTGAGATGACCACCTTTCCAGATACCAAATCTGTAGTGAACGATCTCATCCACCACCAACGTTTGACGGTACCCATCTGGGTGATGCACGGCAGCCATTTTGTGTCACACATCGTTTGTTGTTGAGCAGAGAGAGGGGCAAGAGGAGAGGAGGGAGGTGGGGGGCAAAGAAGAGGGGCGAGAGGAGAGGGGTGGGCCATGGGCGCTCCACATGGGTAGTGATGCCTGCAGAGGCCAGCCATGCTGTGGCAGGGGACTGAGGGAAGGCATCTGGAGGCAGCCACCCGGCCCCCCTGGTCTCCCTTGAGAGAGAATAGGAGGGGAGAGGAGAGGGACCATGCTGATTTACTATCAGTGAAGGGTAATAATGGCTAAAGGAGAGTAATTACGCCCCAATCATTTCTGGGTCTTTGACAGAGTCATGGGCCAAGGGGCTGGGGAGCCAGGGAGTGAAGGTTAGGGGGTGGAACGGTCATCCTTACCTTGTTAAAACACTTTATCCTGACTGGGTGGATGTGGAGTTATTAAAGTTTGTTTTTTATAGCATTGTGAATGTCAGTTCAATTTAGTTTAAAATAAGTCTATTTCTGCTGCTATTATTTGGCTGTGGGAGTCTGTGCATACTGCCTGATATACGATGGGTGAAAAGCTCCCATGTTAAACCCTTTACTGTTGTCTGGGGTGGGATTTGTTCCATTCAATTGAAGCTTCTGTGCAAGTTTCTGTTGAATTCAAACAGCAGTGTGAAGTGTCAGAGGTGAGTGGGTCTTGGGGCAGCTAAAGTGTGTATGGATCAACAGTAATCCAGTGCACTGTCAAAGGTCACTGTCAGGTTTGTTGTGAAAGGTTCCCTCAGCCATGTGTTGCCAAAGTTCCATTATGTTGAGAGGGAGGAGGTTCAAATGGAACATTGGCTACAGGGAACAAACGCAACAACAAAAAAACACACACGCGCACACACACACACACACACACGCACGTATGCTGACACACACAGACCCGTGCGCCGCAAACCTTGTTTGATGAAAAAGAACGACTAGGGGAGAAATGAGGGAGAACCATCGGGGGAAATGGCTGATGAAGACTTTATTGATTAGAGAAGCTTCACTGATCCAGCACTCAGTGTAGCAATTATACTACCCTCAACAGGGGCCTTGTGGCACGGAACAGCCCTCATGGTAGAGTCTAGAACAGACAGGGAAATATACAGTCAGGGGCCTTGTGGCACGGAACAGCCCTCATGGTAGAGTCTAGACCAGACAGGGAAATATACAGTCAGGGGCCTTGTGGCACGGAACAGCCCTCATGGTAGAGTCTAGACCAGACAGGGAAATACACAGTCAGGATGATCATTCAACAGTATGAACATCACTCACTACTCTGGATAAGTGCGTCTGCTAAATAACTAAAATGTTTCAAATCATTTTATGTTTTCCTGAATGACTTATAACAATTAAGGTATGCATTGTAACTAATGGATGTACAGTATAGTTTCAATTTCATGTGGAATTGTATTTTTTCAATATTGTATTTCGTTATACTTTGACACATTCATACATCATGGAATAGTCAAGTGTACTAATACATTAGACCAGCCTCAACGGGACTGGGACAAGTCAGTCTGTTTAGGTTGAGGAATGGGAAAAGAGGGAGGGAAGATGGGGGTGAGGGGGGGTGTCTGGGGGTGTGTCTGGGGGTGGGAGGGGTCAGGTATAATGTGTTTGTTGTGCAGGATCTGCCCTTCATTCCCATGAATAGTTTATCTCTCCCCGCCTCTCTCTCTTAACTCAGTCAACGACCTTTGAACTCTGTAGACATTCAGCACACACACTGTGAGAGAAGGGCTAGCTCCAACACAGGAACATGACAGGGGGAATAAAGCAGTCAGACAACTTAACGCTACCATGCACACACACACACACACACACACACACACACACACACACACGCGCACACACACTCACAGAGACACAGACACACACACACACAAGCGCACACACACACACACACACAAGCGCACACACTCACACACAGACACAGACACACACACACACAAGCGTGATTAATTCAAATCCCCAGTGAATAACACCATAAAGCTCCAAGTCTCCATCTGAATCAACACACCTACCTTCCAGTAGAGCATGGCTGATCTTTTCAATTAGTCTATTTGAACTGCCACCATGACAGGGGCTTTGTATTCAAATCAGAATGCTGTCTTTGCTTAGAACAAAGCAGAGATTAGGCCATTGATGTACATGTCGTCTTGGTAATGCAGGTGTGTACGTAGTGGACACTGTCCACTGGACAGTTACATATATAGTTGATTTACGATGTCATTTCCAATTAGAACAGTGGCTCATGTGGTTAATTGTGACGAGGCAGGTGTGGCTCAGACTATTGGTTGAATAATGTACTTTCACATCCAGAAGAGGTCAGTCCAATGGATGATGAATTGGATAGGTTACTTCTTCCTGTGTCACTCTCTCTCCTAATCACCAGCCATCATAAGCCCAAATGGAGGACTATAGTGGCAGTTTCTGAGTAGGGTTTGGACTAGCTTAGATGTTCTGTCTCTCAGGTGTGCAGACACCAAGTTCAAAGGTCATGAACGTCGACCTTGAGAGAACACAGAGGTCAAGGCCACAGATTTCATTAGCACTCAAATTACAGATGACACATGTATGAGAACATCTCTGATACATTTTCTATGGGCTGCTCAATGGACTAAACCAATGACACAACAGTCAACCAGGTAACTCCTGCTGCCTGCATTCTGATTAAATCTCATTCAAGGTTGAGAATTCAAAGGTCTGGACAGTCCATGATATAAGGAGGGAACGTCAGTATTGAATTGTCAAAGACTCCAGCCACCCAAGTCATAGACTGTTCTCTCTGCTACCGGACGGAAAGCGGTACCCGGAACGTCAATTCTGGGACCAAAAGGCTCCTGAACAGCCATAAGACTGCTGAACTCTTATTAAAATGGCTACCCGGACTATTTGCATTGACCCCCTTTTTATTAACACTGACTCTCTTGCTGCACTCTCCCCAGACACTCACACATACTACACTGACTCTCCAACACACACACACACACGACTACATACGCTCACATACACACACACACACACACACACACATTAACTCCACACAGACACTCACAAATAGACACACTTTCACACTCTTTCACACTCGCTACTGCTACTCTGTTTATTATCTATCCTGATTGCCTAGTCACTTTTACCTCTACCTACATGTACATATTACCTCAATTACCTCGTACCCCTGAACATTGACTCAGTACTGGTACTCCTGCACATTGCCTCAGTACTGGTACTCCTGCACATTGACTCAGTACTGGTACTCCTGCACATTGACTCAGTACTGGTACTCCTGCACATTGACTCAGTACTCCTGCACATTGACTCAGTACTCCTGCACATTGACTCAATACTCCTGCACATTGACTCAGTACTGGTACTCCTGCACATTGACTCAGTACTCCTGCACATTGACTCAGTACTCCTGCACATTGACTCAGTACTCCTGCACATTGACTCAGTACTCCTGCACATTGACTCAGTACTCCTGCACATTGACTCAGTACTCCTGCACATTGACTCAGTACTCCTGCACATTGACTCAGTACTCCTGCACATTGACTCAGTACTCCTGTACATTGACTCAGTACTGGTACTCCTGCACATTGACTCAGTACTCCTGCACATTGACTCAATACTCCTGCACATTGACTCAGTACTGGTACTCCTGCACATTGACTCAGTACTCCTGCACATTGACTCAGTACTCCTGCACATTGACTCAGTACTCCTGCACATTGACTCAATACTCCTGCACATTGACTCAGTACTGGTACTCCTGCACATTGACTCAGTACTCCTGCACATTGACTCAGTACTCCTGCACATTGACTCAGTACTCCTGCACATTGACTCAGTACTCCTGCACATTGACTCAGTACTGGTACTCCTGCACATTGACTCAGTACTCCTGCACATTGACTCAGTACTCCTGCACATTGACTCAGTACTCCTGCACATTGACTCAGTACTCCTGCACATTGACTCAGTACTCCTGCACATTGACTCAGTACTGGTACTCCTGCACATTGACTCAGTACTCCTGCACATTGACTCAATACTCCTGCACATTGACTCAGTACTCCTGCACATTGACTCAATACTCCTGCACATTGACTCAATACTCCTGCACATTGACTCAGTACTGGTACTCCTGCACATTGACTCAGTACTCCTGCACATTGACTCAGTACTCCTGCACATTGACTCAGTACTCCTGCACATTGACTCAGTACTCCTGCACATTGACTCAGTACTCCTGCACATTGACTCAGTACTCCTGCACATTGACTCAGTACTGGTACTCCTGCACATTGACTCAGTACTCCTGCACATTGACTCAGTACTCCTGCACATTGACTCAGTACTCCTGCACATTGACTCAGTACTCCTGCACATTGACTCAGTACTCCTGCACATTGACTCAGTACTCCTGCACATTGACTCAGTACTCCTGCACATTGACTCAGTACTCCTGCACATTGACTCAATACTCCTGCACATTGACTCAATACTCCTGCACATTGACTCAGTACTCCTGCACATTGACTCAGTACTCCTGCACATTGACTCAGTACTCCTGCACATTGACTCAGTACTCCTGCACATTGACTCAGTACTCCTGCACATTGACTCAGTACTCCTGCACATTGACTCAGTACTCCTGCACATTGACTCAGTACTCCTGCACATTGACTCAGTACTCCTGCACATTGACTCAGTACTGGTACTCCTGCACATTGACTCAGTACTCCTGCACATTGACTCAGTACTCCTGCACATTGACTCAGTACTCCTGCACATTGACTCAGTACTCCTGCACATTGACTCAGTACTCCTGCACATTGACTCAGTACTCCTGCACATTGACTCAGTACTGCTGCACATTGACTCAGTACTCCTGCACATTGACTCAGTACTCCTGCACATTGACTCAGTACTGGTACTCCTGCACATTGACTCAGTACTGGTACTCCTGCACATTGACTCAGTACTGGTACTCCTGCACATTGACTCAGTACTGGTACTCCTGCACATTGACTCAGTACTCCTGCACATTGACTCAGTACTCCTGCACATTGACTCAGTACTGGTACTCCTGCACATTGACTCAGTACTCCTGCACATTGACTCAGTACTCCTGCACATTGACTCAGTACTCCTGCACATTGACTCAGTACTCCTGCACATTGACTCAGTACTCCTGCACATTGACTCAGTACTCCTGCACATTGACTCAGTACTCCTGCACATTGACTCAGTACTGGTACTCCTGCACATTGACTCAGTACTCCTGCACATTGACTCAGTACTCCTGCACATTGACTCAGTACTCCTGCACATTGACTCAGTACTCCTGCACATTGACTCAGTACTCCTGCACATTGACTCAATACTCCTGCACATTGACTCAGTACTGGTACTCCTGCACATTGACTCAGTACTGGTACTCCTGCACATTGACTCAGTACTCCTGCACATTGACTCAGTACTCCTGCACATTGACTCAGTACTCCTGCACATTGACTCAGTACTCCTGCACATTGACTCAGTACTCCTGCACATTGACTCAGTACTCCTGCACATTGACTCAGTACTCCTGCACATTGACTCAGTACTGGTACTCCTGCACATTGACTCAGTACTCCTGCACATTGACTCAATACTCCTGCACATTGACTCAGTACTGGTACTCCTGCACATTGACTCAGTACTCCTGCACATTGACTCAGTACTCCTGCACATTGACTCAGTACTCCTGCACATTGACTCAGTACTCCTGCACATTGACTCAGTACTCCTGCACATTGACTCAGTACTCCTGCACATTGACTCAGTACTCCTGCACATTGACTCAGTACTCCTGCACATTGACTCAGTACTCCTGCACATTGACTCAGTACTGGTACTCCTGCACATTGACTCAGTACTCCTGCACATTGACTCAATACTCCTGCACATTGACTCAGTACTGGTACTCCTGCACATTGACTCAGTACTCCTGCACATTGACTCAGTACTCCTGTACATTGACTCAGTACTCCTGTACATTGACTCAGTACTCCTGCACATTGACTCAGTACTGCTGCACATTGACTCAGTACTCCTGCACATTGACTCAGTACTCCTGCACATTGACTCAGTACTGGTACTCCTGCACATTGACTCAGTACTGGTACTCCTGCACATTGACTCAGTACTGGTACTCCTGCACATTGACTCAGTACTCCTGCACATTGACTCAGTACTCCTGCACATTGACTCAGTACTGGTACTCCTGCACATTGACTCAGTACTCCTGCACATTGACTCAGTACTCCTGCACATTGACTCAGTACTCCTGCACATTGACTCAGTACTCCTGCACATTGACTCAGTACTCCTGCACATTGACTCAGTACTCCTGCACATTGACTCAGTACTCCTGCACATTGACTCTTTTTAACTCATAAGTAAGCCTTTCATGGTAAAGTCTACACATGTTGTATTCGGTGCATGTGACATCTACCATTTGATTTGATTAGATGTTATATTGCATCCTTGGACAGATGTCACCATGAGAAGAACAGATACAAAACAGACCTTTTTCATAATTCACATTTGATTTCCAATGATAATACACAACAACTAATTATTCAAATCCAACTGTAGCTACCTAAGTATTAGGCAAGGACATAGAAACAAAAAGAGATAACAGTCAATGCAACAAAAACAATCTGTTTCTACACTAGATATGGATAAATGCCTGCTCTGCTCATCCACCGCCGCTCCCCTTCCGCAGCTCAACGATGACAAATCCCATCCCCACTATTTAGATTTCCTAATTGTAATTAGTATGAATGATCAATTGTGGTTAGTACCTAATTGCCCTTCATAAAGACAGTTCCCCAGGTTTAAACGGGTCCATTTAAATAATGTAACTAATAGCTCTTGCCTTTATATGGCGGATACACATTGTTTGGTGCGCTGCAGCGTGCTAGTCACTCATTATTACATGGGGCAGTCGAGTGAAGGAGTGCAGGTGGCGTCGCGGGAATCATTACTGTTAACGAATTATGATGTGACCTTCTCAGAACAATGGCTAATCAATGCTAGCATTGACTGACAGTCGAGCCACCACAGCTGCAAGCTATTACACACAGACCTCTGCTTCTAGAAGGATGGCAGAAAGTTATCTAGCTTGGAACTGTGTGTGTTGATACAGGGCCACATTGGCTACTGAACCGTTGTCAACGTTTAACCTCACAGTTTAACTCCCAAGCCAGAGAAGACACATTCCATGCTCTTTTCTAAGCAAGAGTTGACATGAAATACTGTTTACTTTTGGTTCAGAGGGCAAGTTACTTATAGAGGTAAAACATATAACGTAGACTAGAGATTAATAAACTGTTATCTAGATTAAAAGGTTATGGAAAAGAGAAATGGTATGAGATGATGTAGAATGACAATGAAAAAGCCTGTGGGTAGCCTGTGACTATCAACATAGATATATTGGGTAGCCTGTGACTATCAACATAGATATATTGGGTAGCCTGTGACTATCAACATAGATATATTGGGTAGCCTGTGATTATCAACATAGATATATTGGGTAGCCTGTGACTATCAACATAGATATATTGGGTAGCCTGTGACTATCAACATAGATATATTGGGTAGCCTGTGATTATCAACATAGATATATTGGGTAGCCTGTGACTATCAACATAGATATATTGGGTAGCCTGTGACTATCAACATAGATATATTGGGTAGCCTATGATTATCAACATAGATATATTGGGTAGCCTATGACTATCAACATAGATATATTGGGTAGCCTATGCCATGTTGCTTACCTGCAGTGACGTGAGGCTGTAAATGCCTGAGGAAAAGCATGAGTATTTGTGTGTTTTCAGTAGGATAGAAGCTAATAAGAGTCAAGGCCTTCCTCACACATTGCCACTGCTGCTCGGGTTGAAGGAGAATGCTTTGATAGAACATGGTGCCAGCTTTGCTTCCCGTCGCTACAAACTTGCTTATGGGGTCTGGCCCACATGTAAAGTATTTATATAGTACTTTATATAGTTCTAGTCTTATTGTGTTGGTCTCTACACCCTGGTCTTATTGTGGTGGTCTCTACACCCTGGTCTTATTGTGGTGGTCTCTACACCCTGGTCTTATTGTGGTGGTCTCTACACCCTGGTCTTATTGTGGTGGTCTTGAAGGCTAGATTGTTTGCTGTATCTACTCTGTTGCATCTCTGCTGAAGAGAGCCTCTTACTTGTTGTGAGGGATGCTTGGACATGAACTTCTATGATTATTTAGTCCAATAAATGTATTTTTTTTCTATATTTTTGTCCACTTGTGGCATATAGAGTATGTTGTTATCACAAAATAGGACAAGTTGAACTGACCTTTGCCTCGCCATGACAGGGGCGTTCCTTGACTGACAGTGTTCCTCATTGCAATTAACCCCTCCCACCCCCTCACGTCACCCTCCGTCCCCTCCGACGATAGAGTCAACCCCTTTACAAATCACCCCCAACTTTACACATCTGCTGCCTGTCAGCATCTGCCAGAGGCACTCACCCGTCCCGGCCGTAATGAAAAACTCTCATTACCGCCCCCCAACAGGTACAGAGGCCGTTAGGACAATTACTGGGCAATGCCACTGACCTTGTAGTCACTGTCAAACTAAAGCAGAGATATCCAACTCCAGGTCTGGTGGTGCCCATAGGTGCGGTGTGGAGACTAGGCATAACCAAACCTGTGCTAATGGAGGGTGTTGTACTATATTGACCAAAGGTCTCACTGCAGCCAATAGAAACACAGTGTTAGAGGAGGTGATATCTGTATGACAGTAGAGACACAGTGTTAGGGGAGGTGATATCTGTATGACAGTAGAGACACAGTGTTAGGGGAGGTGATATCTGTATGACAGTAGAGACACAGTGTTAGGGGAGGTGATATCTGTATGACAGTAGAGACACAGTGTTAGGGGAGGTGATATCTATATGACAGTAGAGACACAGTGTTAGGGGAGGTGATATCTGTATGACAGTAGAGACACAGTGTTAGAGGAGGTGATATCTGTATGACAGTAGAGACACAGTGTTAGGGGAGGTGATATCTATATGACAGTAGAGACACAGTGTTAGAGGAGGTGATATCTGTATGACAGTAGAGACACAGTGTTAGAGGAGGTGATAGAAAAGGTAGCAGTAACTTGGGAAGTATGCTGGGTTGCAGTATTTGCTTTAATTTACAATTTTATTGTATTTAACCTTTATTTAACCTTTATTTAACTAGGCAAGTCAGTTAAGAACAAATTCTTATTTACAATGAAGGCCTACACCGGCCAAACTCGGATGACGCTGGGCCAATTGTGTGCTGCCTTATGGGACTCCCAATCATGGCTGGTTGTGATACAGTCTGGATTCAAACCATGGTGTCTGTAGTGACGCATCTAGCACTGAGATGCAGTGTCATAGACCACTGCGCCACTTGGGAGCAAGGGTTTATCGTTGTATGTATCTGTATAATTTGAACTTTTCTAAAAGCCATAATAAATCATACACAATCATTCACTTCCTGCACTTGTGTCTGCTTGCATGTATTTAGCAACATGACTAAACATTCCTGAGAGTCTGGAAATGAAGCCAGGAGACCATGAGTGGTTTCGGGTTTAGGAGGCACAGTGGAGCTAACAAGTACCTCTGATAGTACCTAACACTCACTGATCCTCTTTGATAGTACCTCTGATAGTACCTAACACTCACTGACCCTCTTTGATAGTACCTCTGATAGTACCTAACACTCACTGACCCTCTTTGATAGTACCTCTGATAGTACCTAACACTCACTGACCCTCTTTGATAGTACCTCTGATAGTACCTAACACTCACTGACCATCTTTGATAGTACCTCTGATAGTACCTAACACTCCCTGATCCTCTTTGATAGTACCTCTGATAGTACCTAACACTCACTGACCCTCTTTGATAGTACCTAACACTCCCTGATCCTCTTTGACAGTACCTCTGATAGTACCTAACACTCACTGGCCATCTTTGATAGTACCTCTGATAGTACCTAACACTCCCTGATCCTCTTTGATAGTACCTCTGATAGTACCTAACACTCACTGACCCTCTTTGATAGTACCTAACACTCACTGACCCTCTTTGATAGTACCTCTGATAGTACCTAACACTCACTGATCCTCTTTGATAGTACTTCTGATAGTACCTAACACTCACTGACCCTCTTTGATAGTACCTCTGATAGTACCTAACACTCACTGACCCTCTTTGATAGTACCTCTGATAGTACCTAACACTCACTGACCCTCTTTGATAGTACCTCTGATAGTACCTAACACTCACTGACCCTCTTTGATAGTACCTCTGATAGTACCTAACACTCACTGACCCTCTTTGATAGTACCTCTGATAGTACCTAACACTCACTGTGCTGCACTTTACATTGGGACAGGGGAGATAGGAGGACCAAAGAGACAGTCTGTTAATGGAAGCCCGCCTCACAATGTGACTCCTGCCATTAGACAAATTATCAGACATTTAGCAGACTGCTGCAGCCTCTCTGGTGAGGTAATTACATTATTGGCCCTGGGAGGGGGATCCTGGATGGAAGTGTGCCCCCTTTGGCACCCCAGGAACTCTGACTGGGTCTGGGGTCCCCCTCTGATCTATGGCTCTGCCCACTGTAGACGCAGACAAGGCCAGCTGCTGTCCCCGTCCTCTGATGTCTACCTGGTCCCTCTATGTCCCGGGGGCGTGCTTTGTGTCCTGGCCTAACACATACAGATGTTCGGCTACTGGGCCCACTCGCATCTAGTTGTAAACCTCCAGCGTGCAGTGCTCTATTCATATGGAGGTCCCCCCGCACCACAGTAATAGCTGTGCCCTCGCCATACACTTGCTAATGTAGACAAACAGGATGCTCAGTAAGGGGCTGCTTTATAACAAATGTTTGACTATGTAGCTACTATGGATCCTCATGCCAGTCTACCAGACTACGACTGGCAGGAACAAAGCAGCAATGGGAAAACTTAATTATGTATTAGTCAGAAACTACAAAAGACCAGGGAGGAAATTGAATTTGGGAAATGGTTTAACAGTGTGTAACGTTTATTTTGGTCCCCTTCCTCACTAACAGACATGACCACAGTGTAATAGCCCTTCTGTTTGCCTCCTTCACCCCATAAGGGTGCACTGGCAGGACTTCACATACGTTTCTGTGGTAAATACTGTCACGTGATATTCCCACCCGGAAGCGGGAGCGAAGGAATTTTCATTCCAAATGAAAAAGGGAAACACATACCAACCATTTTGTTCACATTTAATCGTTTATAAAGTAAGATCCCACTGCGCACCGATGTCAGTTCAAAGTCAATTTTTAAAAAAATATTTGGTTGATTTGTCAACGAACTTGAATTCATCGTGGAATCAACAAAACATTTTTACCATGTCATTGGATTTAGTTTAAAAGTTTGGGTGAAAAAATGACTGATTCCCTTATGTTGATTACTTTTTTCAAATCCAAATCAGATTTCCCTGTTGAATCAATGTCATCACGTTGAATGTTTCTGTTGAAATGACATGGAAACATTCAAACAGTTTTTTGCCCAGTGGGACATGACTGCTCAAGACATTGTGATACATGCGCCATAGCTTCATCTGCATACATTTGTATATAAAAACGGCATCACACGCGAGGCAGGTTATTTCTATATAAGCTAAATATATTTTTTCCCTATGCAACCTAAGCTTTAAAACACTGCGATCTCCTAGATGTCAAAATTATCTTGCAAACATCTAAGACCATCTCCTTCATCTACAGTGGGGTCTGAAATTACTGACACCATTGGTAAAGATGAGCAAAAAGTACTGTATAAATAGTTGTATGCTAAAAAAAAATGGGGAACTTATATTATATTATAGTAATACAATGGCTCAGAGAAAGAGATTTTGTTTAACAATTAATACTGTGTTTTTTTTTCTCAAAAAGGTAGGGGTCACAATTATTGACGACCCTGTTTCCAATACCTCACCTTGCGAGGATAACGGCACTGAGCCTTTTCCTAAAAATGTTTTATGAGTTGGAGAACACATTGGGAGGGATCTTAGACCATTCCTCTATACAGAATCCTACCAGATCCTTGACTTCCTTCGTCTGCATTTATGGACTGCCCTTTTCCATTCAAACCACAGGTTTTCAAGTCCGGGGATTGAGATGGCCAATACAAAATGTTGGTCATTGTTGGTCTTTGTGGATTTTGATGTGTGCTTGGGGTTATTGTTTTGCTGGAGGATCCCCTTGCGGCCAAGTTTCAGCCTTGTGGCAGAGGCAACCAGGTTTTTGTCTAAAATGTCCTGGTACTGGGTTAGTTCATGATGCCGCTGACCTTAACAAGGGCTCCAGGACCAGTGGAAGCAAAATAGCTCATGCATTCTCATTTTGATGCCAAACCCACCACTGGTGTCTGTGGCCAAAGAGCTATATTCTGTAAAATATGAAGGTGCATCTTGATGTGACGGGCTATTTTGCTTCCACTGGTCCTGGAGCCCTTGTTAAGGTCAGCGGCATCATGAACTTTACCCAGTAGCAGGATATTTTAGCCAAAAACCTGCCTACTCTCAGTGCCATTATCCTCACATGGTGAGCTATTGAAAACAACGATGTCAACAATGTATTATTTGTAAAACAAAATCTCTTTCTCTGAGCAATTGTACTAGGATAAAATAGAATAATACCCAATGTCTCAGTATTATTTATTTGATACAGGCGTTTTTACTCATCTTTATAAAAGGGTGTCAATCATTTCAGACGCCACTGTGTCTTGACTAGTTCCAATCCTACCGCCTATAATTTAGCAGCCTGGTCCGCTGGTTTTATCAGTTCACAAATAGTATTAGAGAAAATATTGGTCACGTATTGTCTCACGGTTATATATGGTTACATTTCATCAGTTCACTGCTTTTTCAAACTAATTGCTATCAACTACTAATAATGTGTATTTCACAGAATCCCTCTTCTCAAAGCCCCGCATATGGACGTCATAATTGCCACATGCAATTCCCACACTGAAGCGGGAGCTATCTAATTTTCATTTCAAATGATCCCACTCACTCTTTAACAGCAACAATACAGCCCCTAGAGCCAGGACTAACTTTAAGAAGATGTCCTGTTGGTTCGTTTTGTGGGCTGAGAGAAGATCAGTGATGAAATCAAGAGTTACTCAAACTGCATCACCAGGGGTATTAATGGCTTCCACTACATCCATTCAAATCGTTCCTGACTCCAGTCACCGAGTACAGTTACATGCACACAATGATTATTGTGTATAATCAGATTAATATAATAGTTCGATTAAAACGTGTACATGCTCTGCAAAATTAACGATTTCCATAATAATCCTGTTTACATGGACACATCTTAAATCAGGCTACCTGAAACCACTCTGATAAATGCAGAAAATCGCCAATCAAAATACACGTTCTACCACATATTTTTAGTAAGCATATTTGATTATGAGTTTGGACATATTGTATAAAGTTTGTATGTGGAAACTACCTCTAAACCGCATACATTCGCTCCACTCGCGCTAAAGAGGGAGGCCCATTCGGCTGGTACAAGCACATGCGCAGATCAAATACACCGCTGGAACCCGGATTAAGTCCGAAAACTTTGAAAGATTGCTCAGAAAACCAGATGTTTGATTGAGATAAGCAGAGTTAGGTGTTTACATGACTATTGCATACTGCCATAATCAGTTTAATATTGAATTATTATTGTGAATGTACTCACTATAATTCAGGGGAGTCAAACTCATTCCATGGAGGCCTAGTGTCTGCAGGTTTTTGCTTTTTCCTTTCATTGAAGACCTAGACAATCAGGTGAGGGGAGTTATTTACCTATTAGTGACCTTAATTCATCAATCAAGTACAAGGGAGGAGCGAAAACCCGCAGACACTGGTTTAATCAACGTTGTTTCCACTTAATTTCAATGAAATTACGTTGAACCAACGTGGAATAGACCTTGAATTGAGCTAGTTAGCAAAAAAGAAACGGACAAATGGACACTAATGGTCTGCACTTATTGCTCATAAACTATTTTCCAAGTTGGAATAATGTAACACGCCGTTTGAAGTGTTCAAAGAATGGGACGTCGACTATACTGAAAGTTGCAACACACAGTGTTTTACCATTGCTTTCTAGAAGTGACAAGATCTCCAAGTTCCTAAATAATTACTCTGCCTATAGTAATTAATTAGCATTCATTATCTCAATATAAAAAATATATATCTAAGGGCCAATCATGCAATAATAATTCTAATAGGCTACATTTTAGTTATGGCTTGGCCTCCTAACCGAAACGACGCTTTGTAATGATTTCCAGTTTTATCAGTGTGGGACACTCGCTGGGAATATTGATCCAGTGATGATTTTACCATATCAGCCGTAGGCATTCATGTTTTAAACAATCCTATGTATGTGCATTCAATTCTATAGAACAGGGGTGTCGAACTCATTCCACCGAGGGCCGAGAGTCTTCGTTTTTTTTTTCTTCTTCTTTTCTTTCAATTAAGACCTAGACACCAATGTAAGGGGAGTTCCTTACTAATTAGGGACCTTAATTCATCAATCAAATACAAGGGAGGAGCGAAAACCCGCAGGCATTTGCTTTAGAGCCCAGCGATTGGTTGTGAACATGAATCTATCACAAAACCAGAGTAAATAATCAGACAACATACATACTGTAGATGCGTTTGCTCATATTGTGGGGCATACCTGCCTGTAATCATGTGGATCATATAGTTAATTTGTATAATAGATAATCCACATTAAGATATAGTTAGAATACGGGACTGTTGGGTTCTATTCCAAAAAAACGATGTACCAATTAGATGCGTAATGGTGACTGAGGTCTCACTTTATTTTTGTTGTGTGCACTGTGCATAGGTTACAAAAATGATACAATATTTTTAAACTCTCAAACAGTCAACGTGTTTACAGATAATAATAAACAAAAACTAATTATGGCGGGGAAATAGAGACTAGTATCACATATTCTTTACATGGCAGCAGAGTTGCACATACAGTTTTATTTAGCAACCTGTCACCTATTAACTTTCGTTATAGGGTCGGATATCATTGGATTTAATAATATGGGTGATTATTGACGAACGTTTTAAACCAATTACAGGAGGTTGTGTGAAACGCTAATGTGTCTGTCACGTGGGAGCCAGAAACCGCGTCTCTTCGAATCGAGCGGAGAGGACAAATACATTAAAGATCTCACTAACCTCACTCACCGACCATCACTTGGCCAGACTGACAGAGAAATCAGAGGGCAGGTGCACTTTGTGGGACAGCCAGTTGACCAGTTTAACCAACGTTTAAAGTGCAGAAAGTATGCCAAGTGCTCACCCGGACGCGTAGCCTAATATCGGGAGTTCCCACCTCTTCTCTTTGATCAATTTAGAAGGGATTTCAAAGGATGTTGGATTCCAAGGATTCTAATGTGAAAATGACATCTAGTCATAGGATTTCTTTTTCTATAATTGACATATTGGACCCAAAGAAATTTAATAGCAAGAAGATAAAGGAACTTTCTCCAACAAAGGACAAGTTTCCTTTGCTGAAAGCAGGAGTGGCAAGTTTAGAAGCGGACACTGGCGCAGATGGAGAGCAGCCACTTGAGCGCATGGAAGCAGGTAAAGATACTACAGACAAGAATGCCTTTTTTATATGTCTGTATCTTCTGTTCTTTTTTGTTTTAAGCGAACGTAGTAAATCAATAAACGTATAAAGCCAATGTAGTGTTATTAATTCAGTTCAGCATAACGTGTTTAGCATTATTACATGAATTATGTCCATATAATTCATTTTGAACATAAGGGATAAAATAAAATACATATGTCTATAGTTTATACGACGTAGGCCTATTAACCAATATAAGAAACCCCTATAGCTTCTTGGTTCACTGACCAACTAAGAGTGGCTATTTTTATATCAGATACAATGTTGTCATCTCTATATGACCTTCCCTTATTTTCCAAGGATAGGTTTCCTTTTAAGAAACCCACAAAGGGTTGCTCCCACCGCCCGGGTGTGTGATTGGCATTGGGACAGACTGGCCAGATAATTGTTTAAATCGTCCCATTGAGGATGCCTCCGCTCGCTTTGATCGATATCCCATTACTGCATCCTGCATATCTCCCTCCAGCACCTTGCAGGTACAAACTCCAAACCCCATCCATGTCTGATCCTAAATATCGTTCGATTAAAACTTCACTTTAAATAGATGACATTTATCGATCCACCCGCAAATATGAACCTCCATTAGCACGTCATGGGTAGATGGTGGAGCAGGTTTTAGCTGGGATTTCTTTCCGCAACATGACATTTCAGGCGATTCGTGATTTATCAATTATTTCGGGATTAGAGACCAAGCCACCCTAGTCCCCTTAACCCTCGCTTCGTTCCACTCGCACAACTCCCTGATTTTAATCAAACACATTTTGCAGTTACGCTATTAGGTCGGCCTATTTTCAACTATTTATAGGTGTTAAGGATTTCACGCAGTGGAAATGAGTCTTTAATATACAATTATTTTCCATTTCAAGGATCAAACTTTTTTTTTTCATTCTTACTTTACTCATAGATCTCAAACAAGCTACTGTAAACATAGTTTAGGTGGGAGTTATGGCTCTAGAGAACATCCTCATCAACATGCAGCTGCTTTTTGAGATCTTATTTCCCCTATGTATGAGATCAAAAACATTAACATTGGCAGGGAATTGGATTAGCTCTTGAAAAGCCCATTTACAGTACTAATGTTCATGTCTGTGTTCACAGGTGAAGACAAAGAGACTGACCACTCAAGTAGAGCAGATCTCAAGCACCAGGTAGCCGTCGACAACCCACTTTTAGTACACTCAACGACTGAGCCAGAGGAACAAGAAGAGGGGGACGTGGACAGCAGCAGCAGTGCCAAAACTTCAGCCACACATGACCTCTCGCCCCACAAACGGCGCCGCTCGGATCACGGTTGTGCCAAGCCGCGACGCGCCAGAACTGCCTTCACCTACGAACAACTGGTGGCCCTGGAGAACAAATTCCGCTCTACGAGATACCTGTCCGTGTGTGAGAGACTCAACCTGGCTCTGTCCCTCAGCCTCACTGAGACGCAAGTCAAGATCTGGTTCCAGAACAGAAGAACCAAGTGGAAGAAACAGAACCCTGGCGCGGACAGCACGATGCCGCCCGGGTCCAACTCTTTGGTCAGTGTCAACCCAAGCCCTGTGACATGCGTGTCGAGTTCAGCCAATTACCAAACTTTCCCGTCCTTCAGCTCTACGAATATGATTTTCCATACTGATGGTGTGGTTCCTCTGTCGTCCACTGGAGGGATGTTACATCCCTTCTTACCCAATGGTTATAATCTCCAGCCTTCCTACTTTACCCCACATTAATGTGACATTCCTTGCTTCATCTATTGTGACTTGACGGTCACATTGTGATAAGGAGGATTATAACTATTGGACACTCTCACAAGTGTCATTTTTAACACTGTCTGTCCATAGACCTAATGACTGACATCAGTCTGCACCCTTAAATGATTTGTTCAGACGATGGAGAAAAATGTTCTGAAGAAGCCTAATATGTAAGGCTTCTTTTCAGACATGTAGGTGGTGAACAAGACTATTTGTCTTTCCTGTGTCTGATGTTGATAAACCTGCTTATTGTCGGATTCCTCCGATGATAAGGAAAAAAACTGCTGTATGCAGATATGTAAATACTTCAGTGTATGTACTATAGAGATTGTCGGCCTGCGTAAGGGACTTAACCAATATCCTGCTTTCTCTATCCCTGTATTTTAATCTATCTGGAGCAAAATGTGGCATGATATAAAACCCATCACTCCTTACTGTGTGTTTTGTAGAGTGTCTCACTCACATGCTTTCACTGTTCATATCTGTCAATCTTGAAATTAACACATTTCAATTAAAAACATATACAGTACCAGTCAAAAGTTTGGACACACCTACTCATTCAAGGGTTTTTCTTAATGTTTTACTATTTTCTACATTGTAGAATAATGGTGAAGACATCAACAATTGTTGCAAACCGTTCCAAACATATGGAATCGTGTATATTTCTTCAAAGTAGCCACCCTTTGCCTTGATGACAGCTTTGCACACTCTTGGCATTATCTCAACCAGCTTCATGAGATAGTCACCTGGAATGCATTTCAATTAACAGGTGTGCCTTGTTAATTTGTGGAACAACATAGTCCTAATATTTGCTGAATTATGTTTTTGGTAGTGAGAAGCGAGATGGAATTAATTGTGCAAGAAACATAAATAATTTAGACTGTCACAGAATGATCATGAATGCCAAACTGGTGAAGGAGGTTTGATCACAGATCAGATTAATTTGACTCTACTGTACCTCCTTAATGCCATTATAGCTCCATGTTATTGATGTCAAATATTTTATTTTTTACCCCACTACAAAACATATTTAGGTTGCAAGGACTGACTCAATGGCTCAATTAATTAACTTTATTTTTTACATTTTACTAGGGTGCATGTTTGTGGTGATGATGATGCACTTGAGATGAGTGTTGTTGAAATGCATGTTGGGTCACAATAAGTTAATTATTTTGTTTTAGTAAAAGAGCAGCTCTGTTTAGTGCAGATCATTTTAATTATAATTTTTTTTTTTTATCAATGATGCCTCCATTCAATAAATTCAGAATGTTTTTCATATACTGCCATCTCTTGGACAAAAAAAAGCCAGACTTCAGGGGACCCTTCTACATACATACATAAGAACTCACAGAAATATGCTTCAACTACACACTATAACCACAGAGAGTCGCCATCTACTCACTTTGTGTTGTATACCTAATAAACAGTGAGTGCATGAAGACCAAACACTGATTCAACACAGGTTCAACTACATATCGTGGCTTCACAACACTGGTACTACTGAGGACCTAGTTTGTATGCTAGTAATAATATCTAATAACTTGTTGACTGTAAATACACAAGTTGAACTCAAATGCATGTATGTTAGAGTAAATACATGGGCTCCTTTTGTGTGTTCA
The DNA here is from genome assembly GCA_023634145.1 of Thymallus thymallus. Classification (NCBI taxonomy): domain Eukaryota; kingdom Metazoa; phylum Chordata; class Actinopteri; order Salmoniformes; family Salmonidae; genus Thymallus; species Thymallus thymallus. The sequence goes on from CM042388.1 coordinate 46,407,047, forward strand.
GTAACCAAAGAGTCAACTTCCATTTAGATTATTGTGTAAATCACGTGTGCTTCATTTTGAATTGATTTACTTAAAGGGCTTTAACGTTTATTTATTCCTAGCTTGTGCCGTGTTTTGATGTACTTATTTGAGTGACTCCCTTTGAATTCGTTAACCCCTTTGAGTGCTTGTCTTGTTGTGTGAAGGAGGGAATGAGTGTGTTAATTAAGGATCTGATTCATGACTCCCACACCTGAGGAGTATGGGGTTAACGATCTGCCCCTGCACAAAGGCAGACCTCTCAGACAACGTTCAGTAGAGATTAAAACCAGCAACGGGAGAGGACAGGTGCCACAGGCTGTGCTAAAGCCACACCACTATTGCCGCATCTGGAGAGAAAGGCACAGATGAGTGTGAGCCTGCTGGGGAAGAGCTGAACGGAACGACGCTGATTGGGATGAAGAGCCGAACAACATGGGCTTGCGTACCGATGGTTTCCAGTATGATGTTACCAGACGTGACCTGCTATGACGAGACTGCAGAGGCCGCAACTACCGCATCGAAACCCCATGATGCCAACGCAGAAGCGACAAACCCTTGATGCCAATGAACTATGGACTCTAGCGTATATGTGGTGTGAGTGTACCCGGGCCTGTCCTTTAGTTTGAGTTTCGTACTGTTTTTTTTAAATTCTGTAAACCCCTTTTTAATACTAAGAAAAAATATAAGATATTAAAGAACTATAAACACTGACTGTCCGCTTTCTGCCTGTGTCTGTGGTATTGGGATCGAGGCTGGAATGTCATGACTATCCACAACTATGAGAGGTCAGCAAAGCTTGTAAGAGGTGTGTTTACACACACATCCCAGTAAGCAAAATTATGTTGAAAATGTATTTTAGATGACGTTGAAAATGAGTCTTCCGTCGTTGAGTCTATGGCCAAATTTAAACTGCACATACATTCTGAATGAAGTAGACTTATCACAATTTTTCAAGCCTCCTAATATATGAAAGAGGTGCCAATTGAAGATTAAAACAGAATATTATTGCTAAAAAATTCACATGCAGTTGTGTGCTTTTTCAAAAGCTTTTCAACTAGTAGTGATGTTCATCGTTGTTCAACCTACAGAATAAAACAATATAACACTTCAACATCCTTTTTTAAAGACTGTTTATCTACCTTATTTAAATGCACTGACTGTAAGTGGGCTCCCAAGTGGCGCAGCGGTCTAAGGCACTGCATCTCAGTGCAAGAGGCGTCACTACAGTCCATGGTTCGAATCCAGGCTGTATCACATCCGGCCGTGACTGGGTGTCCCATAGGGCGGCGCACAATTGGCCCAGCGAGTTTGGCCGGTGTAGGCTGTCATTGTAAATAAGAATTTGTTCTTAACTGACTTGCCTAGTTAAATAAAGGTTAAATAAACAAATTTCAAAACAAACACCTAGAAAGCATGCTGGGTATTATTCTAAGGAGCCCCGCCCCAAAACAAGTACACAGCAGACCATATACAAATCTGAACGAATCATATACCCATGTCAGACGTTTAGAATGTGGCGCCTTGAAAGCGCCTCGGCTACAATTAGTTTGTCAAAGAGTACAATACGGCTTTTTAAATGCCACCACGAAACCTTCTCTGGAGATAGTGTCGAAGCGCCATTGAACAGGTATGTCGCTTCTGAAGTGGCACTAACGTCCATCAATAGGCAACCAGAACTGTCAATCAAATGATCTCGAGATGCCTGCCAGCAGCTTGCGCGCAGACCACTCGCTCCTAAGAAAAGTTCGTTAAATACAATGACTTACCAGTACATTTAGGAGAAAACACATCAATCTTCCTTACCATAAAAAACAGCAGAACAACAAAATCAATCAGTAACGTGTATATTTGTCAGGAAAACAATAACGAGCAGAATCCTACTGTCTGAAATGCGGCACTTTCTTTAATTGTCGGAAAGGTAATCAATTGTCGCGATCGACCCGTTTCTGTCGCGGCATCCTATGTATGAAAAGGGTCATAGACATCCAGGCCACAGTACAGAAGACCACAGTACAGAAGAGCACAGTAGAGTAGGCTACAGTATGGTACGATACAGGACAGTAGAGTTTTATTTAGTATACTAGAGTACAGTATTATTTCAGCATATCTAGCGTTAGTGCGTCAGCCTAAGCTTTACGGCCTAACTGTACCTGCGCCAAATAGCCTACACGACAATCGACAAATGCTTTTGGGAACTGGCAGAAAAAGTGAACGTCGATCCACAGAGGCAAAAAGCAAAATGTCGGAGTTAATTCAATAAGAGAAAAGAGAAGTGAGGGGCAGAAAAGTAATGTTTGTGAAAGATTTGGTGAAGTGCTAAAAGAGGATGCATCGTGTGTGATGATTGTGAGGCGCTATACAAATTCGACAGTCACAAGATGGTGACTTCATACAGGCCTATGACACGTCAGGGGAACTGTAGCCTACCTGTTCAGATGGGTTCAATGGAAACTGAAATCTGGACACTGACTCTAGGTCTATAACCTCTCACATAGCCTTAATATGAACTCCTGCAGAATTAAGCATTTTTTGCAGTAAAATTATACACCAAATGGATATTCTAAAATTGATTCAATTTAAAAATTCCTCAGCAATCTACACACAATACCCCATAATGACAAAGCAAAAACTGGGTTGTAGAAAACAAATACCTTATTCATATAAGTATTCAGACCCTCTGCTATGAGACATGACATTTAGCTCAGGTGCATCCTGTTTCCATTGATCATCCTTGAGATGTTTCTACAACTTGATTAGAGTCCACCTGTGGTAAATTCAATTGATTGGACACAGTTGACAGTGCATGTCAGAGCAAAAACCAAGCCATGAGGTCGAAGGAATTGTCCGCAGAGCTCAGAGACAGGATTGTGTTGAGGCACAGATCTGGGGAAGGGTACCAAAACATTTCTGCAGCATTGAAGGTCCCCAAGAACACAGTGGCCTCCATCATTCTTAAATGGAAAAAGTTTAGAACCACCAAGACTCTTCCTAGAACTGGCCGCCCGTCCAAACTGAGCAATCGGGAGAGAAAGGCCTTGGTCAGGGAGGTGACCAAGAACCCGATGGTCACTCTGTGGAGATGGGAGAACCTTCCAGAATTACTATTATTACTCTAAATTATATCATACACACATTTAGCTATTTAAGTATCTCTTCCTGTCATTTACCTGTCCAGTTTATGTAACCATGCAAATATTCACTTACCTGTAAATGTAACTGTATATTTACCTGTACAGTTAATTTAACCATGCAAAATATTCACTTACCTGTTCATTTAACCAGTCTGTCTATTAAGTAAACTATTATTACCCTCACTTATATCATACGCACTTTTTGCTATTTAAGTATTTCTCTGCCATCGACCTGTATAGTATAGTTAACCATGCTTATTTATCTATATCAACTTGCAATATTTTAATCATTTTTTTTCTCCACCTAACACTCTGTAACAATGTATAGTGTACATATTCAGCCATTCACCCATACTATCCACCCGCTCTAGGTATCATGTATTGTGTATCTGTCTTTTGTGTATTTACGTTATGGCATTTTGCACCTGCCCTGTGTTGCAGCTGCTTGACAAAGAAATTTCCCCTCTGGGATCAATAAAGTACCTACCTACCTACCTGCCTGCCTGCCTGCCTGACTGCCTGCATACCTACCTAGGACGACCATCTCTGCAGCACTCCACCAGACGGAAGCCACTCCTCAGTAAAAGGCAGATGACAGCCCGCTTGGAGTTTGCCAAAAGGCACCTAAAGACTCTCAGACCAAGATAAACAAGATTGAACTCTTTGACCTGAATGCCAAGTGTCACGTATGGAGGAAACCTGCCACCATCCCTACAGTGAAGCATGGTGGTGGCAGCATCATGCTGTGGGGATGTTTTTCAGCGGCAGGGACTGGGAGACTAGTCAGGATCGAGGCAAAGATGAACAGAGCAAAGTACAGAGAGATCCTGTTGAAAACCTGCTCCAGAGCGCTCAGGACCTCAGACTGGGGCGAAGGACAACGACCCTAAGCACACAGCCAAGACAACGCAGGAGTGGCCTCTGAATGTCCTTGAGTGGCTCAGCCAGAGCCCGGACTTGAACCCAATCGAACATCTCTGGAGAGACCTGAAAATAGCTGTGCAGCAACACTCCCCATCCAACCCGGGAAAGCTTGAGAGGATCTGCAGAAAAGAATGGGAGAAACTCCCCAAATACAGGTTTGCCAAGCTTGTAGCGTCATACCCAAGAAGACCCGAGGCTGTAAATGCTGCCAAAGGCGCTTCAAGTACTGAGTAAAGGGTCTGAATAATTATGTAAATGTGAAATTTCATTTATTTTTATAAATTAGCAAACATTTCTAAAAAACTGATTTTGCTTTGTCATTTTGGGGTGTTGTGTTTAGATTGATGAGAGAAAACATGTATTTAATCAATTTAACAATAAGGCTGTAACGTAACAAAATGTGGAAAAAGTAAATACTTTCTGAATGCACCGGAGAAAAGGAGAAGCTGCAAGGATCTAATGGTAGACAAGTTGACTAACAGATAGCCCACCAAAATGTCAGAAATAATAAGCAGAATCTAAATCAGGCAGCAACAACAAAATCCTACATCCCCTGTTAAAAAACCGTTCCGCCGTCCCTGTCTGTAGCCTTCAGTGCATTTTCTATATTAGCGGGTTAGGGTCGGGTGTGGGCCTCAGATTTTCACATATAGTTGGGCGTTTGCCGATGGGTTATTAACAATAGCTTCCGGGTGCAGGTGAACAAACTGTTGACTGCGTACCACTACAGTAAAGTACAGTACAGTTTAAATCAGTACAGTATAGTATAGTTTAAATCAGTACAGGCCAGTATAGTTTAAATCAGTACAGGCCAGTATAGTTTAAATCAGTACAGTACATTAGAGTAAAGTAGGGTACAATACAGTACACTATACAGTATTTACTTTTCTTCACTATACTCAACTTTTCTATACTGCACTGTGTACTGTAATCTACTGTGCTCTACTGTGCTGTCCAAACATGTGAAACATATAGACGTCTATGATTGGTTCAGATTTGGTCCGGACTAGACCAAATCTGAACCAATTATAGATGTCTATGTTTGGGCCAAATCAAAGCCGGTCTGGACCGGACCAAATCTGAACCAATTATAGACATCTATGTTTGGGCCAAATATGGGCCGGTCCAGGCTGCACAAAATCTGAACCAAATATAGACGTCCTTGGACGTTGAAATCAAGGCCGGTCCAGACTGCACAAAAAAACGAGAAAAAATAAAAGACGTCTGTAAATACTTAGTGGGATGTTTAACAGGACCAAGGAATGCTCACACTGGCCTCAACTCGCTATTGCAACCTGTCGCTGGTCATCCATCATGATTTTGAGGACAAGAAGAATACCTTCCATAGCTCTCCATTCTTAAACTATTAGTATCAAATATGTAAGACATCTATTTCCAGAAGAATATGCACTGACCATGTGTCATTATGGAGGATGAAAATGGCACTCTTTTTTGTACAGCAGCCAGCGGGTATATACTGTGCTAGACCACCCATGTACGATATGCTGTACGTCTGCCACCACCGTTCCATCCACTGCAGTGAATCTCATATGCACGTACTATCATTAATAACCAAAGCTATGATACTGTGATACATGGCCACAGCCAGAGAGAAACCTCAACCTAGCTTTCAATTACAGGATGCTTCTACCACACTGACTGCTTTGATCTGCTAGTCCTCTTTATGTGGGCAAGGAACTCCCTTAGACTTTGAATTAATGCCATGTCTTCTGACGGCAGAGGGAAGGGGAGGGAGGTTGGTAGATCTGTGAAATGTGTCAAATTTACTCTTGACATCAACTTGACGTCTGGTGGATGAGATGGAAGACTCCACTGTTAAAGGCTAAGGACTGTCAACATGTCACAGAGGGTCTGACATCTCTCGCTCTCTCTCTCTCTCTCTCTCTCTCTCTCTCTCTCTCTCTCTCTCTCTCTCTTCTGTCTGTTTCTGTCTCTCCTCTCTGTCTGTTTCTATCTCTCTCACTGTGCTGGGAATAAAAAAATAAAATAAAAAAAGTATAGGATAAACACACATCACGACAAGAGAGACACCACAACACTACATACGGCAAACACATAGCATGGCAACACAACATGACAACAACATGGTAGCAACACAACATTGTAGCAGCACAAAACATCCTACAAACATTATTGGGCACAGACAACAGCACAAAGGGCAAGAAGGTAAAGACAACAATACATCACGCGAAGCAGCCACAACTGTCAGTAAGAGTGTCCATGATTGAGTCTTTGAATGAAGAGATGGAGATAAAACTGTCCAGTTTTTTGCAACTCGTTCCAGTCCCTAGCTGCCGTGAACTGAAAAGAGGAGCGACCCAGGGATGTGTGTGCTTTGGGGACCTTTAACAGAATGTGACTGGCAGAACGGGTGTTGTATGTGGATGATGAGGGCTGCAGTAGATATCTCAGATAGGGGGGAGTGAGGCCTAAGAGGGTTTTATAAATAAGCACCAACCAGTGGGTCTTGCGACGGGTATACAGAGATGACCATTTTACAGAGGAGTACAGAGTGCACTGATGTGTCCTATAAGGAGCATTGGTGGCAAATCTGATGGCCGAATGGTAAAGAACATCTAGCCACTCGATATATAAATTACGTCTCCTTAATCTAGCATGGGTAGGATGGTCATCTGAACCAGGGTTAGTTTGGCAGCTGGGGTGAAAGAGGAGCGATTTCGATAGAGGAAACCAAGTCTAGATTTAACCTTAGCCTGCAGCTTTGATATGTGCTGAGAGAAGCCATGCTCCCAACTACTTGTATGAGGTGATTACCTCAAGCTCTAAACCCTCAGAGGTAGTAATCACACCGGTGGGGAGAGGGGCTTCTTGCCAAACCACATGACCTTTGTTTTGGAGGTGTTCAGAACAAGGTTAAGGGCAGAGATAGCTTGTTGGACATTAAGAAAGCTTTGTTGTAGAGCATTTAACACAAAATCCAGGGTGGGGCCAGCTGAGTATAAGACTGCATCATCTGCATATAAATGGATGAGAGAGCTTCCTACTGCCTGAGCTATGTTGTTGGTGTAAATTGAGAAGAGCGTGGGGCCTAGGATTGAGCCTTGAGGTACTCCCTTGGTGACAGGCAGTGGCTGAGGTAGTTAACCAGACCAAAGACCCCTCAGAGACACCAATACTCCTTAGCCGGCCCACATGAATGGAATGGTCTACCGTATCAAAAGCTTTGGCCAAGTCAATAAAAATAGCAGCACAACATTGCTAAGAATGAAGGGTGGTGGTGACATCATTGAGGACCTTTAAGGTTGCAGTGACACATCCATAACCTGAGCGGAAACCAGATTGCATACTAGAGAGAATACAATAGACATCAAGAAAGCCAGTCAGTTTTTCCAACACTTTTGATAAACAGGGCAAAATAGAAACAGGCCTCTAACAGTTAGGATCAGCTTGATCTCCCCCTTTAAATAAAGGACTAACCGTTGCTGCCTTCCAAGCAATGGGAACCTCCCCAGAACGGAGAGACAGGTTAAAAAGGTCGGAGATGGGCTTGGCGATGATAGAACCTTAAAGAAGAAAGGGTCTAAACCATCTGACCCAGATGTTTTTTGGGGTCAAGTTTCAGGAGCTCCTTTAGTACCTCTGACTCAGTAACTGCCTCCAGGGGAAAAAGAGGGAGAAGCATCAGGGATAGTTGCATTAGAAGGGATGACAGATGAGGAAATGTTGGACGGGCAAGGAGGCATGGCTGAGTCAAATAGGAATCCTGACTTAATGAAGTGTTGATTAAAGAGCTCAGGCATGTGCTTCTTGTCAGTAACAACCACATCATCAACTTTAATGGACATGGACAGCTGTGAGGAGGACGGTTAATTCTCCAGGTCTTTAACAGTTTTCCAGAATTTCTTGGGGTTAGACCCACATAGAGAGAACCTTTCCTTAAAGTAACTAACTTTGGCCTGCCGGATATCCTGAGTGCACTTATTTATCATTTGCCTGAACGAGAGCCAGTTGCAATTCTTGAGGTGGAGTAACTCTGCAAGATCATGGTCGAACCAGGGGCTGAACCTGTTTTTAATTCTAATTTTCTTTATGGGGGCGTGTTAACAATACCACTGAAAATATAAAAAAAGTAGGTCAAAGCGTCTTCGACAGAGAGGAACAAGCTGATTATTGCTAATAATCTAAGAAAGATTTAGGGAGTCCCATTGCTTTAGGACTTGGTCAGGTGGTTTAAGCATGTCCCAGTTTAGGTCACCTATCAGGACAAATTCAGACTTAATGTAAGGGGCCAAGAGAGAGCTTAGGGCAGGTATGATGGAGGACGATAGCACCCAGCAAAGTCAACAAAGAGTTATTTGAAAGTTTAATACTTAAAACCAGCAAATCAAATTGTTTGGGGAAAGACTTGGTGGAGACAACCGAGCACTGAAGGTGATCCTTGGTAAAAATTGCCACTCCCCCACCTTTGGAAGATCTGTCTTGCCGAAAAAGGTTATAACCAGAAAGGTTAACATCAGTATTCAAAACACTCTTCCTTAACCACGTCTCAGTAATGACCAACACATCTGGATTGGAGCTCTGAACCCACACTTTCAATTGATCCATTTTAGGTAATAAGCTTCTGGTGTTAACATGCAGAAAACCCAGGCTTTTACGAGAGCAGAAATCAGTGAAGCAGATATCAGAGCACAAGTCAGAATTGGGGCTAGCAACAGTAGCAGCAGTAGATGGGCCAGGGTCTACATGCACATTACCAGATATCATCAACAGTAATACAATCAAGGCACGGCATAGGACTGGGAGAGCTCTGCACTGCTGATGTCTGACATCTGAATGTGCATCAGATGGCAACAAGATCATATTGTACAGCAATTCCATAAGGTAAAGTGAATACAAAACTGGCAGGAGGTGGTTAGAATGGGATTGTAGGCCAAAAGTCTGTGTAACCAATAGAGAGTCAGAGTCCCGAGTGTGGGAATAGACATAGTCTGTCCCACAGTTGGGTAAAGAAAGTTCGTAGTCAACAAAGCATGTATGAGACATCAGGTACATGCTAAAATAGAAAAATGTGCAAGAAAAAAAGTGACTCTGATCTAGCCATTGTAGGGGCTTCAAAGCCTCTGGATTTGGGTGGGGTGCTTCGACACCTCTCGCTTCACACGGAAGTGTGGTGGGGGTACCGGTACTAGACAGGGGGAGATAATCCAGGGCAGACAGTGAACAGATCGCCAGGTAGTGCAGCAGTGCAGCAGGCAACGGGAGTAGGTGTCACACCCACTTGCTTGAAAAAAATTGAAGTGGATGGTCTCTGAACAGCTTCAAAGGATTCGACACCTCTCTTCACACTTCAAACCTCAGTGCTAGTTGAAGTTGTATCAGGTCTATCTCAGATTCCAGGATCTCAGGACTTTGATTGTCAGAGCACCCCCTGTATAGCTTGAGAAAATAAAATACTTGATATTCCAGGTAAATATAGGTTGTAAGTTTTAAGTTTTGATCTTGAGTGAAGGTTAAGTTGTGGAGGGTACCATCCTGTATGTGTCCCTGCCGAAAAATCCAAGTTGGGAGGAGTCTGTCAATGGCTTGGGGGTAGAAGCTGTTAAGGGTCCTGTTGGTTCCAGTCAATAGCTTGGCGGTAGAAGCTGTTCAGGGTCCAATTGGTTCCAGTCAATGGCTTGTTGGTAGAAGCTGTTCAGGGTCCTGTTGGTTCCAGTCAATGGCTTGGTGGTAGAAGCTGTTCAGGGTCCTGTTGGTTCCAGTCAGTGGCTTGGGGGTAGAAGCTGTTCAGGGTCCTGTTGGTTCCAGTCAATGGCTTGGCGGTAGAAGCTGTTCAGGGTCCTGTTGGTTCCAGTCAATGGCTTGGCTGTAGAAGCTGTTCAAGGTCCTGTTGGTTCCAGTCAATGGCTTGGTGGTAGAAGCTGTTCAGGGTCCTGTTGGTTCCAGTCAGTGACTTGGCTGTAGAAGCTGTTCAGGGTCCTGTTGGTTCCAGTCAATGGCTTGGCGGTAGAAGCTGTTCAGGGTCCTGTTGGTTCCAGTCAATGGCTTGGTGGTAGAAGCTGTTCAAGGTCCTGTTGGTTCCAGTCAATGGCTTGGGGGTAGAAGCTGTTCAGGGTCCTGTTGGTTCCAGTCAATGACTTGGGGGTAGAAGCTGTTCAGGGTCCTGTTGGTTCCAGTCAATGACTTGGGGGTAGAAGCTGTTCAAGGTCCTGTTGGTTCCAGTCAATGACTTGGGGGTAGAAGCTGTTCAGGGTCCTGTTGGTTCCAGTCAATGGCTTGGCTGTAGAAGCTGTTCAGGGTCCTGTTGGTTCCAGTCAGTGGCTTGGCTGTAGAAGCTGTTCAGGGTCCTGTTGGTTCCAGTCAATGGCTTGGTGGTAGAAGCTGTTCAAGGTCCTGTTGGTTCCAGTCAATGGCTTGGCTGTAGAAGCTGTTCAGGGTCCTGTTAGTTCCAGTCAATGGCTTGGCGGTAGAAGCTGTTCAGGGTCCTGTTGGTTCCAGTCAATGACTTGGGGGTAGAAGCTGTTCAGGGTCCTGTTGGTTCCAGTCAATGACTTGGGGGTAGAAGCTGTTCAAGGTCCTGTTGGTTCCAGTCAATGACTTGGGGGTAGAAGCTGTTCAGGGTCCTGTTGGTTCCAGTCAATGACTTGGGGGTAGAAGCTGTTCAGGGTCCTGTTGGTTCCAGTCAATGACTTGGCTGTAGAAGCTGTTCAGGGTCCTGTTGGTTCCAGTCAATGACTTGGCTGTAGAAGCTGTTCAGGGTCCTGTTGGTTCCAGTCAATGGCTTGGGGGTAGAAGCTGTTCAGGGTCCTGTTGGTTCCAGTCAATGACTTGGGGGTAGAAGCTGTTCAGGGTCCTGTTGGTTCCAGTCAATGGCTTGGGGGTAGAAGCTGTTCAGGGTCCTGTTGGTTCCAGTCTTGGTGCTCTAGTACCGCTATGTACAGTGCATTTGGAAAGTATTTTTCCACATTTTGTTACGTTACAGCCTTATTCTAAAATTGATTAAAAATCAAATGTTCTCATCAATCTAAACACAATACCCCGTAATGTCAAATAAAAAAACAAAAAATAAAAAACATAAATACCTTATTTACATAAGTATTCAGACCCTTTGCCATGAGGTGCATACTGTTTCCATTGATCATCCTTGAGATGTTTCTACAACTTGATTGGAGTCCACCTGTGGTAAATTCAATTGCATGGACATGATTTGGAAAGGCACACACCTGTCTATATAAGGTCCCAGAGTTGACAGTGCATGTCAGAGCAAAAACCAAGCCATGAGGTTGAAGGAATTGTCCATGAAGCTCTGAGACAGTATTGTGTCGAGGCACAGATCTGGGGAAGGGTCTGGAACCACCAAGACTCTTCCTAGATTTGGCCGCCAATCAGGCTAGAAGGGCCTTGGTCAGGGAGGTGACCAAGAACCTGATGGTCACTCTGATAGAGCTCCAGAGTTCCTCTTTGGAGATGGGAGAACCTTCCAGAAGGACAACCATCTCTTCAGCACTCCACCAATCAGGCCTTTATGGTAGAGTGGCCTGATGGAAGCCACTCCTCAGTAAAAGGCAGATGACAGCCAGCTTGGAGATATTAAAATACACCTAAAGGACTCAGACCAGGAGAAACAAGATTCTCTTTGGTCTGAATGCCAAGTTTCATGTCTGGAGGAAACCTGGCACCATCCCTATGGTGAAGCATGGTGGTGGCAGCATCATGCTGTGGGGATATGTTTTAGTGGCAGGGACTGGGAGACCAGTCAGGATCAAGGGAAAGATGGAAGGAGCAGAGTACAGAGAGATCCTTGATGAAAACCTGTTCCAGAGTTCTCAGGACCTCACACTGGGGCGAAGGTTCACCTTCCAACAGAACAATGACCCTAAGCACACAGCCAAGGCAACTTAGGAGTGGTTTCGGGACAAGTCTCTGAATGTCCTTGAGTGGCCCAGCCAGAGCCCGGACTTGAAACCGATATAACATCTCTGGAGAGACCTGAAAATAGCTGTGCAGCAACACTCCCCATCCAACCTGACAGAGCTTGAGAGGATCTGCAGAGAAGAATGGGAGAAACTCCCCAAATACAGGTGTGCCAAGCTTGTAGCGTCATACCCAAGAAGGCTCAAGGCTGTAACCGCTGCCAAACGTGCTTCATCAAAGTACTGAGTAAAGGATCAGAATATTTATGTAAATGTGATATTTGTTTGTTATTTTTAATACATTTGCAAAAATTTCAAAAATCCTGTTTTTGCATTGTCATTATGGGGTATTGTGTGTAGATTGATGAGGAAAAAAACCAATTTGATACATTTTAGAATATTAAAGTCGAGGGGTCTGAATACTTCCTGAATACACTGTATATCCATCGTGTCTGATGGGGTCATTTGGATCTGAGAGGCTAGAATCCTGTTTAAAACTCATCTGATAGTATTCTCTTGGGTATGGTCAGATGCTAATGTTCCAGTGTCCTTATATGCCTGAGGTGGTAAAGCGTGAAATTCCATCCACAGTCCCTGTTTACTTTTCTTATCTATTTGACGGTAATGGGTAGGCAGGAGAGTGAAATTAACCAGGATAACAGTTGGCAGAGAAGGCAGGCCGAATTGTGTATGCCTCTGCCTATATTCTCCTGGCATAGAGGTCCGTAGCTTTTCTATTGAGGGCCATGGGGCCAAAGGGAGAGGGAGAGGCAGACAGTAATAGGAAAACCTAGCATGGACTAAAGATTTCCAGATTCCAATAAATTATGTTGTGATATAATTGATCTACAGAGATGAAAACATTGGATGTCTGAGTGTCTGATTCTCATCTTGAACTCAATCTTTGGTGTGGAAGGTTTCCTTGTTGTCATGGATACAGAGGCTTTGGGCTGCACCAAGGAATGTACTTTACACTGATAAACATTCAGCTGGTAGATCTTCTGAACAGGTCTCTCATGGTAAACTGCATATATACATTGATACATTTTATTTTTCCTTTGATTTCAACATAAATTATCACAAAACCACTCAAGTCATTAAAGTGGTGAGGGGAGGGAGGCAGGCTCAAAGTAAGGCTGGAACAAAATACATACATTCTACACACTAGAGAGTCATATGACTCAAGCTCTGCTCAGATAATCCCTCGCCTTGTATCGAACACAACAGGTGTAGACCTTACAGTGAAATGCTTACTTACAAGTCCTAACCAACAGTGCAGTTTAAGTAGAAAATAAGTATTATGTAAACAAGAGAGGTAAAGAAATAAGAAAAGGTGCAAGAAGGGACAAATAGTCCGGGTAGCCATTTTATTAGCTGTTCAGGAGTCTTATGGCTTGGGGGTAAAAGCTGTTGAGAAGCCTTTTGCACCTAGACATGGCGCTCCGGTACCGATGTTGCAGCTGTAGAACCTTTTGAGGATCTGAGGACCCATGCCAAATATTTTCATTCTCCTGAGGGAGTATAGGCTTTGTCTTGCCCTCCTTTCGACTGTCTTGGTGTGTTTGGACCATTCTAGTTTGTTGGTGATGTGGACTCCAAGGAACATGAAGCTCTCAACCTACTCCACTGCAGCCTTGTCGATGAGAATGGGGGCGTGCTCGGTCCTCCTCCTTTTCCTGTAGTCCACAATCATCTCCTTTGTCTTGATCACGTTGAGGGAGAGGTTGTTGTCCTGGCACCACACGGCCAGGTCTCTGATCTCCTCCCAATAGGCTGTCTCGTTGCTGTCGGTGATCAGGCCTACCACTGTTGTGTCGTCTGCAAACTTAATGATGGTGTTGGAGTCGTGCCTGGGATAATGTTTCTGGGATAATGTTGTTAATGTGAGCTATGACCAGCCTTTCAAAGCACTTCATGGCTACAGACATGAGTGCTACGGGCCTGTAGTCATTTAGGCAGGTTACCTTAGTGTTCTTGGGCACAGGGACTATGGTGGTCTGCTTGAAACATGTTGGTATTACAGACTCAATCAGGGACTTGTTGAAAATGTCAGTGAAGACACTTGCCAGTTGGTCAGCGCATTTAACATGCTGGTAGAAGTGAGGTAAAACAGATTCAAGTTTCCCCTCATTAAAGTCCCCGTCCACTAGGAGCACTGCCTCTGGATGAGCGTTTTCCTCTTTGCTTATGGCGGAATACAGCTCATTGAGTGTGGTCTTAGTGCCAGCATCGGTCTAGATAGATACTAGATAGATAGGTACTTTATTGATCCCTGTGGGGAAATTACTTCATCAAGCAGCTACGAAAAACACAGGGCAGGTGCAAAATGCCAGAACGAAATACACAAAAGACAGATGCACGATACATGATATGTAGTGCGGCAGTATGAAAAAGTATAAAAATACACGAAGACTGGAGTGCAAAAAGCTATAGAAACGCATTGCATAGTATGAGTGAATGACTGAATATGTACACTATACATTGTTACAGAGTGTTAGGTGAAAAAATTATACAATTATTGCACGTTGACATAAATAAATACAAATATTTGCATGGTTAACTATACTATACAGGTCGATGGCAGAGATACTTAAATAGCTATATGCGCGTATGATCTAAGTGAGCATAATAATTTTACTTATATAATTTAGGGTAATTATACTAATTCCCTTAAAATACAGTACTTAGAACAGGGTTAATTACAGATAAATGCACATATTATACATTCGATATACTAAATGCAATGAAAAAAATATATACTACTGACAGGATACTAGTATACAGTCCTGAGTGAATGACTATGTAAGTTCAGTCCAAGAATTACTTACATTATTGCACGTGATATGATATAACAACTGTACATGAATATGTACAGTCCTGAATGAATGAGTGCTGAATAAATACGTCCTGAGTGAATGAGTGATTACAGTCCAGAGTGTAACTCAGGGATGGATGGATGCCTAATTGTTCAATTAGGTCCTAACACCAACAGTTCCAGGTATATGTTGCCGACGGCACGGCACCCCGGTGAGGCATTAAATAGTCTAATAGCCGCCTGCAGGAAGGACCTCCTGTAGCTCTCTCTGGCACACCGTGGTGGGATCAGTCTGTGACTGAACGTGCTCCTCTGCGTCATAACCATGGCATGCAGAGGGTGGGTGACGTTGTCCATGATGGCCAGCGGTTTGGCCAGAATCCGTCTCTCCGCCACCTCCTCTAGAGTGTCAAGGCTAATCCCCAGAACAAAGCTAGCCTTCCTGATCAGCTTATTTACCCGAGAAGCATCACCAGCCTTTATGTTGGCTCCCCAGCACACCATTGTAAAAAAGACTGGTAGAAAGTATTTACTGCACACGTTGAAGGACCTGAGCCTTCTCAGAAAGTAGAGTCGGCTCTGGCCCTTTTTGTACAGGGCCCCGGTGTTACCAGCCCATTCCAATCTGTTGTCCATATGGACTCCCAGGAACTTGTATGACCCAACACTTTCCACATCCATCCTCTGTATAGGGACTGCAGTCAGTTGGGCTTTGGTTCTCCTGAAGTCCACCACCAACTCCTTTGTTTTGCTAATGTTGAGCTGAAGTTGGTTCTGCTCACACCACACCACAAAGTCATTGATTGTGCTCCTGTAGACAGCTATGAAAAAATACAGGTAAAAACTCTCTGGGTAGATAGTGTGGTCTACAGCTTATCATGAGATACTCTACCTCAGGCGAGCAAAACTTTGAGACTTCCTTAGATATCGTGCACCAGCTGTTGTTTACAAAAATGCATAGCCCGACACCCCTTGTCTCACCAGACGCCACTGTTCTATCCTGCCGATACATTGTGTAGCCAGCCAGCTGTGTGTTGATTGTGTCGTCGTTTAGCCACGACTCCGTGAAGCATAGAATGTTACAGTTCTTAAAGTCCCGTTGGTAATTTAATCTTCCTCGTAGGTCATCCATTTTATTTTCCAATGATTGCACGTTAGCTAGCAGAACGGAGGGAAGTGGGGGTTTATTAGATCACCTACGAATCCGCAGAAGGCATCCCCCCCCTGCGCCCCCTCTTTCGGCGTCTTCTCTTCACGCAAATGACGGGGATCTGGGCCTGTTCCTGGGAAAGCAATATGTCCTTCACATCGGGGTCGTCGGACTCGTTGAATGAAAAACAAGCTTCCAGCTCGTGGTGGTGAGTAATCAATGTTCTGATGTCCAGAAGTAGTTTTTCGGTCAAAAGAGACGACAACATTATGTACAAAATAAATAAAACAATACAAAAAAGCACAATTGGTCAGGGGCACGTAAAACGTGAGCCATCTTCTTCAGCGCTGCTGTAATACCTGGGGTGCTGGAAGTCTTAATGTAAGTAACCTAATTTATGTTCCTCTAACTCACCTGAATGCCTCTGACAATCCAACAGCTATTGTCAGCAGTAATCATGTGCCTATGAACCTGAGTTATACTGTTAGCACTGAGGTGGTTTTCCCTAGTAGGAAGCCCACTGTATGCAGTTCAACCTGCACTCAAACATAAATGTCACGGTCATGTCTACCTCTTAGCAATAAAAACAATCAAGAATCAGTCCTTGCCGCTGTCCTTGCCGATGAAAAACATCCCCATACCCATTTAAGAAAATGAGTGTAAAAACTGTTTAATGCCCATGGATTGATGAGTAATTGAAAAATGAAATGGTTGAAAAGGAATGAGGCA
Source organism: Thymallus thymallus (assembly GCA_023634145.1). Taxonomy (NCBI): domain Eukaryota; kingdom Metazoa; phylum Chordata; class Actinopteri; order Salmoniformes; family Salmonidae; genus Thymallus; species Thymallus thymallus. The sequence continues at coordinate 46,423,709 of CM042388.1, forward strand.
AAATAAATTACAATTAAGTCTGTCTGCACAGCTGATCATCAAACATACTGTAAATTGAGAATTCATGAAACAAAGATAAATTATAGAAGAATGATTGCAAAAAGTTTTGGAATAAATTACATTTTTAAATTACATTCTTGGCTTATTCATCACAAAACCTACTGATATGGCCAATTATTTTATTTATTTATTTTGTATAATTTTTTTCACCGGCAAGATTTGCAAACTGGCATGACATGCCAACAACAAACTCTGAACCTACACATCTTTTCATAACTGACCAAATTATAAAAAGACAAGCATTGTAATTTAAAATTCAGTAAAGTCATTGTGGAAGAGGGGAAAAAAAAGTATTGTTGTCTATCAATAATGACAAGTCGCCGGGGTCTGACAACTTTACTGAGGTTAGCTGACTATATCGCCTCTTCAATCTAAGCCTCAGGCCTGGAGGGCAGCAAAAGTAATTCTGCTACCCAAGAATAGCAAAGCACCGTTCACCGTAAAATCACTGTAACACTTAACAAAGAGCTGCAGTCAGTTTTATAATGGGTGGCTAGTAATAAGCTGACTATTTCAAAAAACTAAAAGCATTGTTTTTGGGACAAATCATTCACTAAACCCTAAACCTCAACTAAATCTTGTAATGAATAATGTGTAAATTGAGCAAGTTGAGGAGACTAAACTGCTTGGAGTAACCCTGGATTGTAAACTGTAATGGTCAAAACATATTGATGCAACGTTAGCTAGGATGGGGAGAGCAGCATGGCTGGCCCTTAACTTACGCAAATGACAGCTGGCCCTTAAGGGCTAACATCAATGACATACAATCTCTCCTGGCTCAAAGTAGAGGAGTGATTGACTGCATCACTACTTGTCTTTGTGAGAAGTATTGACATGTTGAAAGCACCGAGCTGTCTGTTTGAACTACTGGCACACAGCTCAGATACCCATGCATATCCCACCAGAACAAGTCCAGAACAGATTCTGGGAAACACACAGTACTACATAGAGCCATGACTACATGGAACTCTATTCCACATCAAGTAACTAATGCAAGCAGTAAAATCAGATTTGAAAAACACAAAACTACACCTTATGAAACAACGCAAACTGTGAAGAGACACACAAATACTCACACACACACATACTCACATACTCACACACACATACACATACTCACTCACTCACACACACACACACATGCTCACACACACACACACAAGCTAGCACACGCACTCTACACACACGTACATTTTTATATTGTTGTATGGTGATATTAGAGACTTTGTATTGTAGATATGTAGTGGTGTAATGATGTTATATGATGTAGTGTTTTATACATTCATTTTGTTATGTTTGGACCCCAGGACCCTTGGAAGCAGCTAATGGGGATCCATAATAAATACAAATAGAAAATATAACAGTGGAATGATATTTGTACTTCTAAACTGAAAGCTTGAATTACTTTTTTAGCTTTTGAGAAGCATCTTCCATCTTTGTGTTGGGCAAATAATTCCCTTTATTATTGTTGGTTCTCGACTGGGTTATTAATTCCTAATGAGAGCTGTCAACGTCCATTGAACACGCATTCCTTTAAGCAGCAGAGGAAAATCAATGTTAGTACCAAGGTTGTTTTGGTCAGAGATAAGCAGAGCAGTCCTGATGCTGCCGCCCACACACGTTGCATTCCACTGCAGTGGTCACCAAGGTTATCTTTCCATCTCATAGTTTTGCATTAGAATGATGGAGACTGAAAAGTTGTCAGTTTTGATAATATTAACTCTTTCAGCACCACGAGTGCTGTTTTGTTGTACACTGGAAACTTCTGGATACAGGTTCAGTTTGAATAGAGCCCTTTGTTTTATCAGTTTGAAATTGCAGCTGCAGTGTATCTCAAACTGAAATATTTCTGATAAATTACCAGCTAGGGGATTTCACAATTACAATACCTTACTATATACTGTACCCCAACAATGCAGGCTTGTCAGTAGAGTCCAATATTGGGATCTGGTGATTTCTGTCTCCTTATTGACTGATAAAACATTATAAATATTCAAGTTCCAGCTTTGTGTATTGGAGATAGATTAGTCTTCATCTTCCTGAGGAATGGCTGAATCCATCTCCATCGTTGTTCTAAGAGCATCTTGAAGATGCAGACTTTCTCAGCATCTCCTAGGTACTTCAGTTGAAATACTGTCACATTAAACGTGTGTTGAGCAGGAACACTGTCAGTCGTCTGTCAACATGGCTCAGACTACTAGGAGTTCCATTTGTAATCTCAACACAGAGTTGGATTGGTTGATATGTCCCGTGTAGCTCAGTTGGTAGAGTATGGCGCTTGCAACGCCAGGTTTGTGGATTCAATTCCCACGGGGGGACCAGTATGAAAAATGTAAGTCGCTCTGGATAAGAGCACATGTAAATATGTGGAGGCAAAGCAAAATGACTGGCAATTTCTCACTGCATGAACTCAGACTACGTTGTAGGTTTCAAGTCTGACTGACTTCTCTAGAGAGGATATGTTTTATTAGGCTATTCAATGTGCTAATAATTGTAAAGGAGTTCCGATTCATTTCACTGCCATTATGCTGGTAATTTAATTTAAAAAAGAACATGCTTGACCCAGTAGTAGGAGAGTATCCCATGTAAGACAAAAATGTCATTATCCGTCTTGAGATTGTTTGGTATTTTGGTCCATTAATCAGTATTTTCAAAAATAACAAATTAAAATGTCAAAAGGTTAATGAAAATGTATATTTTCGTTAGTTTATCATATTACCGACTTGTAACCACTTTTAAATTAACATAAATCCATCATTTCAAAGCTCACTACACTGTTTCACACACAATTTAAAAGCCCATTTCATAAATAATGTTACAAACTGGTCTATATGTAGTAACTATGAAGAGATGGTGATTGGGTCTAAACAGGTGTTTGGTAGTCAAAATTCAGTGTACTTGTCTTTAACTGCTATTTTCTTTAGTATTTTACAGATATAAAGATGAAAAAAGTAATTATCCACACAATCTGCTATGTATAAGTCCGACTTCATCCAATGTCCAGACATTTTTTTTATTTGTGTGATGCATTTATATAATGGTATATTTCAGAAAACTTTGAATACAAGAAAGTATTATATTTCTTTACACATTCAACTGGTTAACGTTGTGTGGTGTCTGGCCTTAAATTATCTGTCCAGTGTTCCAGATTAGAGGTTTATACGGGAACAAGACTCCCGTGGGTCATGCGAGTCCCGCAGGATTCAGGCAGAAATGGGAGTGAAATTCTAGAGTCAAGTTTGGGACAGGATCAACAGTCCACAGGAATGGGCAGTACAGGAAGTTCCCACCTCCCCTTTTCGTCAGTTCACGCCTCACTCAAGTTGTAGCCAAGGCCACTGCACAATCACTACTTTACCTCGTATGCCAACGTACGTCAGTGAATACCTTCAAGAGAGGTATTGAGTTCATCCAATTCTGGGTAAGTAGAAGAGCTGCCTTCATTGCCAAAATGTGGATGTTATCAGCTGTGTGAGCAGGCAACTGTCTCGTAAGCGCTGAGCAGGAGACAAATGGAGCAGTTGCTATGGCTACTCACAAGCAGCATGGGGGACAGACAGAACAGCATCTTACCGAGGAACTTAACTATGATAATTTCAGCACGAGACAGGACAGGGGTGATTTTTATCGAGACAGGAAATTTCCAGGGTACTTGCTTCTCGTCTCCCAGCGTCTGTCCTTACAGACGAGACAAGACCATTCACCACAAGCACTCTGCTTCCACAGCCCACCATGCCAAACACCATTGCCATTGTACCAAAGCCGGATAAAGCACCATAAAATGAATATGAATATTTTAATCCTCAAAATGTTTCTCCCTTTATGAATACACAGAATATGTCACGTATACTCCCTCTCCGGCGTTAGAGGTCGCCAGTCTGCTCATCACTACGCACACCTGTCACCATCGTTACGCGCACCAGCGCTTCATCGGACTCACCTGGACTCAATCAGCTCCCTGATTACCTCTCCTACATCTGTCACTCCCTTTGGTTTCTTCCCTAGGCGTTATTGTACTCTGTTTCAGTTTCCTGTCTGTACGCTTGTTGTGTTTCTAGTTTTTGTATGTATTTAGTATTATGAATGATTCACTCCCTGTACTTTCTTCCCGACTCCTAGCGTACACATTACAGAATATATGTATATAAGCTGTGCCGGTCTCTGTAGCATCAAACACATGTGAGACATGCAAATATTTTGTATTCGTCAAAATCAAAAGTACAGGGGAGTGTACAATATTTAATTCTAACTAAAAAAGATAATGTTATATGGTAAAAATAACTTACACAAACATACAGTATGAACAGTGTAGTACAGTGTCTCGTGTAATAAAGTGCAGAGAACTGTAGCTACAGATCGTTACAACGGATAATGTGATTTAACCAAAGATTTTTGGTATCCGTTGCTGTGAGTTACAGGACAGGTAGTGTTTGGTGTAGCACAGAGAACTTTCCACCAACCTTAGCTTGGCGATGCTGTCTTTGTCCTTGATTCGTGGAAACAGTAATCTCAAAATGTCCGTGTCAAGTTGCAGGGGGTCTGTTTGTATTTAGAAAATGCTCCGTTATGAAAAAATATACTTTTTTAGCTCCATGAAGTAATCCAACAGTCTTATCTATTTCAAGTCTTCTCTCATTGATCGAGACATGTGAGTGTTGACTCCAAACTGTCGCATGTCATGATGACAGACACCTGAAATAGACAAAATGGCGGCATATACGTTGTTGGATTACGTCATGGAGTAAAAACATTTTTGATTTTAATAACTGAGGGTTTTCTAAATTCAAACGGAACTTTGCAAGGATTGTGTTGCTACTGTCCTCTTCTGTTTGTGGGATGGACGAGGCCAGAGCACGAAGCACCTCCACACATGAGTTGTAGTCTTTGACACTGGAAAAAATGTGTAATCTTGTATATTTAGCAATGACCCACTGATTGGAAATTCGCTGAAAGACGTCCAATGGCTCTAATCGAACAAAGACAACCATATCTACACGCACAAAAACGTATAGTGCAATCAGTATCACATAGAGCCTTTGTGAAACGCCACAAAGCAGGACTACATTTATTTTCAGAAATCAGCACCCCCCGCCCCGCCACCCCATCAATAGACCGGAAGCCATCACAGGGTGTATCATTCCTTCCTTCTGGGCAATTACAGTGTATGTGTAAAACACATCTCAGTGACCTAGAAAGGCCTCAGACATGATGAAAACAAGCCCAGATTCCCCCAGGGTGAAATTCTCCTAAAATCTGAAATTCAGCCTGATCCCTGATGGGGACTTGGCCAAAAACTGACTACGCATAGGCCCTCTCTATTTAAACACATTCTACTGTCTGAGTACAGCCACTCTGAGAGGTTCTGGTCATTGGCCACATACTGTATGTCCTTTTGCATGTACCCTCTGGGAAGACCCTTATAATAATATGTTTTTTTTTCATGTTCGAAGAGACAATCTCAAAGTGCCACATAAAGTGAGACTCTCCAGGAAAATATAAATGCAACCTCAATACCCCCTTACACTCTCTTAATTTCTCCACTCACAATAGCAACAAGTTTTTCCTAGAATTCATTATGTTGTTGGTTTGATCTAGTCAAAGGTCAACTGCACAGATAACACTCAACAGAGCACAACCGTGTTTATTACATACTGTCAGAGTCAAAGACCTCAGTGCTGTAAGTGCGTTCACCCGCACATTTCTAACACAATCCTTTGCAGACATGCCTTCAGAATGGCTTTGCCAATAGACTAATGGGATTCAGTGTTATTCTTAGATTCCCAGTGGGGACTGGAGATTCAACGGGCTAGCTCATTTCCTCCAGAAGAGGGTAGCACTAGCAGCATCCTCTCAACCAAAGTCGACAGGGTTCCCAGAATACTGAGGCATGGTTTCAAATACGAAGTACTGACAACCAGTGCTAGAGATGAAAGAGTGAAACATGAGCAGAGATCCAGATTGTTTTGTGATTGATTACAGGAAGAAAGAAAAAGACTAGTCGTAGTCTTTGTGCTGTTGTAGGGAGCATTAAGGTAACATGCTCTCCCAGATCTTTCCAAGCCATATAGGGACTCAAAATATCACTTCATACATACTCTGTTCTTTATTAAAAAGTATTATCTCAGAGTTGGTAAGGTTACTTGAAGGGGCAGGATAAATACAGGTATTAGTTATGTTATGTCTTGAGGAGAAAACAGGCATGTATATTGTTTACAATAATGCTCCAGTTAGAAAACCCTTTTCATTCAGATTGAGATGGATGTATGTTCCTTGTATGATGTCATGAATACTCTGAAATGTTACTTGGGCTCTTAATGAAAAAGGTTAATGCGTATCGACGTGAAAATGGAGTTGCCTTTCCAGTTGTGTTTGTGTTGATAGTCATTTAATTATGTGTGCATCCAACCCCTGTTTCAAAAAGAGAGTCAATAACACACCAATTAAGTATTGATCAGAACTGATTGTCCAGTTAGTAGGACTTGGAGGCTTGAGAGCCTGAGAGAGTTGACAGATGATGTGATCCCATCGGCATGCAGACCCAGCCTCCCACAGGGAGATGTGTATAAATCTGTATCGCTCAAGCAGGGAGTTATCAGCAATTAGACACAGCCTCTCATGAATATGGATTCGCTCTGTAGGGATATGATTTATTCAAATTAGTCTTTATCTCTGTCCACAGTGCCATGGATCTCCTCAGGTGTTTATTTTTTCACTTGTTAAAAATGCCACAACTGCTGGGAGTTTGAAAAAAAATGTACAGCCTTCAACATTTCATTTTGTTTTCAGCCTAAGAAACAAATGTTGTAATGGATAAGGTGAGAGCTCGATCTCGACAACATCATCCATTTTCTCCCCCTCCAAAGTAGAGAAAACTCTAGAAAACGTTCTATTAACTCCCAACCCTGCATAATAGAGCAGTTCTCCCTCTCATCACAGTTTTTAAAAATGTAACCTTTATTTTAACGAGGCAAGTCAGTTAAGAACAAATTCTTAGTTACAATGACAGCCCACACCGGCCAACCTCGGACGACTCTGGGCCAATTGTGCGCCACCCTATGGGACTCCCAATCACGGCCAGTTGTGATACAGTCTGGATTTGAACCAGGTTGTCTGTAGTGACGCCTCTAGCACTGAGATGCAGTGTCTTAGACCACTGAACCAGGTTGTCTGTAGTGACGCCTCTAGCACTGAGATGCAGTGTCTTAGACCACTGAACCAGGTTGTCTGTAGTGACGCCTCTAGCACTGAGATGCAGTGTCTTAGACCGCTGAGCCACTTGGTAGCCAGTTAATATTAGCAGTCTTTAAACAACAACACCCAATCATTTACCCTACAATCATCCACTTTCACATAACATTGGTTGTTAGAGAATGTAATATTATGTCATGAGGATTGTCCTTGACAGAGTACAGCGCCGTTAAAAAGTATTCCTTACTACAGATGCGGGTTCGAGCCCGTCTGTGTCGCAGCCGACCGGGACCGGGAGACCCATGAGGCGGCGCACAATTGACCCAGCGTCGTCCGGGTTAGGGTTTGGCCGGCCGGGTTGTCCTTGTCCCATTGCGCTCTAGCATCTCCAGTGGCGGGCCGGGCGCATGCACGTTGACTCAGTCGCTAGTTGTACTGTGTTTTCTCCGACACATTGGTGCGGCTGGCTTCCGGGTTAAGCGTTCATTGTGTCAAGGAGCAGTGCGGCTTGGTGGGTTGTGTTTCGGAGGACGCACGGCTCTCGACCTTCGCCTCTCCCGAGTCCGTACGGGAGTTGAAGCGATGCGACAAGACTGGGACTTACCCATTGGCTATGACGAAATTGGGTAAAAAAAAAAAAAAAAGTATTTCCCCCCTTTTCTAATTTTCTCCACTTTTCCATATTTTTTATACTGAATGTTATCAGCTCTTCAACCAAAACCTAATATTAGATAAAGGGAACCTGAGTGAACAAATAACAATGCACCTGTGTGAAAAAGTAATAACCCCTTATACTCAATAACTGGTTGTGGCACCTTTAGCTGCAGTGACTCCAACCAGTCTCTTGATAAGTCTCTAAGTCGCTGTGGAGGAAGTTTGTCCCACTCTTCCATGCAGAACTGCTTTTACTCAGCGACATTTGTGGGTTTTCAACTGCTTGTGTCAAGTCCTGCCACAACATCTGAATTGGGATTTAGTCTGGACTTTGACTAGGCCATTCCACATGGGACCCATATCATCCAAAAAGTTATACTTTTGACTCATCTGTCCATAGACCATTCTTCCAAGAGTCTTGATTATCATTCAGGTTCTTCCAGGTGCTTTTTGGGAAACTTGAGTCAACTTTTTGGATGAAATGAATTCCATTATGATTGTCTAAAACCAAACACTTAATTCCACGGTAAGAACCTCATACCAATGGTCAAGCATGGTGGTGGTAGTGTGATGGTTTGGGGAGGCTTTCCTGCCTCAGGATCTGAACAACTTGCCTTAATAGAAGGAACCATGAATTCTACTCTGTTTCAGATTATTCTACAGGAGAATGTCAGGCCATCGGTCTGTGATCTGAAGTTGAAGCACAGCTGGGTCTCGCAGCAAGACAATGATCCAAAACACACAATCAAGTCTACATGAAAATGGTAAAAAAGCAATACATCTGAAGTTTTGGAACGGCCAGACCTAGTCCCAATTCAGATGTTGTGGCAGGACTTGAAACAAGCAGTTCATGCTTGAAAACCCACAAATGTTGTTGAGATAAAGCAGTTCTGCATGGAAGAGTGGGACAAAATTCCTCCACAGCAACATGAGAGACTGATCAACAACTACAGGAAGTGTTCGGTTGCAGTCATTGTAGATAAAGGAGGTTATTGAGTGTAAGGGGGAAATTACTTTTTCACACAGCGGAATTGGGTGTTGCATAAATGTATTAGTTAAATAAATAAAATAAGCATACCTTTTTTGGTTTATTTGTAAACTCAGGTTCCCTTTATCTAACATTAGGTTTTGGTTGGAGATCTGATTACATTCAGTATCAAAAATATGTAAAAATAGAGAAAATCAGAAAGGGGGAAAATACTTTTTCACGGCACTGTTTATGGCATTCTGAAAAACAATGTGAAGTGCTCTCTGATTCCATTAAAAACCAGGGGAGTCAGTGGCTATTTTCAATCTTGTTTGCCATTTTCCTAGTTCTTTCCCTCCACATCGAAACAGCATGGGGGTTTCCTATTCACTTCATATGGCCTATGAATGAGTCCTGACAAAAAATACCACGTTTTTAAAGAATCTGTTAGAGTTCTAATGGAATTCAAAACACAGATGATGATGATGGTTCTCTTATGGTCATAGGTCATTGCAACTTCCTCCTCCAATGTCTCTATTCCCCTAATTTAGTCTTCTAGACGTGTCATGCCCAAGAATGTGAGTGTTAAATTTAGCATGTCATGCAAGGGACCTTAACATGCTCTCAATGTACATTTCAGGCCCAGCTCTCAATTACACCCCTGCTCAGTCAACTCTGCCTGTCAACATTTAACCTGTCTTGATTACAAGCCAATGCATTCTTTACATTGAGTTCTATTCAGCTAGTTGTGTCATATAGTTGCAGATATTTATTTGCACACTAGAGTCTTTTGACATCTGATGATGGAATAGAATATTAATTATATCAGTAAAAATGTCCTAATTGCATACAGTTGAAGTCGGAAGTTTACGGAAGTCATTAGAACTCATTTTTCAACAACTCCGCAGATTTCATGTAAACAAACTAGTTTTGGCAAGTCGGTTAGGACATCTACTTTGTGCTTGACAAGTTATTCTTCCAACAATTGTTTACAGACAGATTATTTCACTTATAATTCACTACATCACAATTCCAGTGGGTCAGAAGTTTACATACACTAAGTTGACTGTGCCTTTAAACAGCTTGGAAAATTCCAGAAAATGCTTTAGAAGCTTCTGACAGGCTAATTGACATCTTGTGAGTCAACTGGAGGTGTACCTGTGGATGTATTTCAAGGCCTACCTTCAAACTCAGTGCCTCTTTGCACGACATCATGGGAAAATCAAAAGAAATCAGCCAAGACCTCAGAAAAAAAATTGTAGACCTACACAAGCCTGGTTCATCCTTGGGAGCAATTTCCAAATGGCTGAAGGTACCACGTTCATCTGTACAAACAATGGTACGCAAGTATAAACACCATGAGACCACACAGCCGTCATACCGCTCAGGAAGGAGACGCGTTCTGTCTCCTAGAGATGAACGTACTTTGGTGCGAAAAATGCAAATCAATCCCAGAACAACAGCAATGGACCTTGTGAAGATGCTGGAGGAAACAGGTACAAAGTATCTATATCCACAGTAAAACGAGTCCTTTATCGACACAACCTGAAAGGCCGTTTAGCAAGGAAGAAGCCACTGCTCCAAAACCACCATGAAAAAGCCAGACTACGGTTTGCAACTGCACATGGGGAAAAATATCTTACTTTTTGGAGAAATGTCCTCTGGTCTGATGAAACAAAAATCGAACTGTTTGGCCATAATGACCATCATTATGTTTGGAGGAAAAAGGGGGCTCGTCACCGGAGGCTCCTGGCTGTGGAACGTCACCGGAGGCTCTGGGTACGTGGCTAGGTTAATTGTTTACTGGTGCGTGGAGCCGGCACTGGAGGCACCGAGCTGGGCACACGCACTGGACGTTGGGTTCAGGCAGCCGGCACAGGACGTACCAGGTTGGGGAGGCGCACTGGGGGTCTGGAGCGTAGAGTTAGCACAGGATGCACCGGACGGGACATATACTTTTGATACCAGTTGCTGTAGGCTGTACCTGGACGGGCTGGTGCGGGAAGCGGACACTTGGTGAGTCACAAATGGTACAAATATTTTTTTTGAATGTGTGTGGTCAGAAAAGAGCAAAACAATCACAAGCCTTCGACGTTTGATGGTGTTTCCCAGTTCAAGCAATCACTCGTGTTTACGACTTCACAACTGTTAATTACCACCTTCACCGTTGGTTATGAACGCAGTCTAAATATGTTCGGTAACTTTTGCCAGTTTTGGAATTGCTCATGGGGAGGCTGGTCAGAGCCAGGTAGACCCTGCACCTGTGCCAAGTATGCTAAGATACAGTATACTGGCATTTGGCAGGAATTGCTGTTTAGGCATAATCCGTTTTGTTTGTATGGTCAGTATTTTTGAAAATATTCTAAAAGAAAATGTGGCAACCTTAATTTTGTATGACTTATCAATGAATTAACCTAACTTTGTCTCGTGACTAGATTTAATCAGTGTGCACCTTTTCAATGAATAATAGCGGGGCTAGAAATATAGACACCAGAGTAGGGACCTACAGTAGGAACCCACTAGGCAAAAACTGGTTGAATCAACATTGTTTCCACATCATTTCAACTAAAATGATGATGTTGAATCAATGTGGGAAACTGATATGGGTTTAGCAAGTCATTAACGTAAGGGCATTTCGTTTTTTTTTCTACCTAACTTTAAACTTTGTTTTTGTTGATTTCGCCTTGAATTCACGTTAGTTGTCAACTCAACCAAATCAAACTAGACGTTGAACTGACGTCGGTGCCCAGTGGGGATGTTCGTTGTATTGCCTTTCCGTCCCACTCTTCAGTCTCCCAGACTCGATTGCAGCGCGGCGAGAGACGAAATGGATAGTCTCTGATCCATCCAGTGGTAGATTATAATGTTTGAAAAACAACGCAGTTGAGAATTCATTATAATGTGCCTGTGTCAACTCGTATACCTTACCTCATTGAGATAGAAGTTAGTAAATGTTTTATTACCATAATGGAATGTTCATGAAGAGCGCGCAAAAGGAGTCGCGTTGATTGATTCATTGGATCTTATATGTGAGTATTAACAACTTAATGTATTACTTGCATGGGTACATTTAACCGTTTTTCCCCACATATGCAAATCAAACTAAGTTTGTTATCTTACTGTGTCATAATAATGACACAATTTTCCCGTAGGCTACTGCTATTCCACCCAGAAATATTTACCATATACTATAGGCTTCATTCCAACTAGTGATTTATTTGATTAAAAATATAATGGAACCTGCGCTTGTTTGATTGCATTATAAGACATCTAAAGAGAAATCGCTGCTCTCAGGTTGAACTAAAAGCATACAGGTTAGTTAATAATAATTAATAATAATACATCAACAACCATAATATACTGCAGTAGTGCCTGGTAAGAGCTGTGACTGAGTTGTTTTCTAAGCTCTTCTCCTGAGGCAGACTTCTTTTTCCTCACTGAACAGCTGCAGAATATCTCTGTCATTCCTTGGGGTTGAATCCAGTCCTAGTCCACCAGACACCAAACTACAAAAGGCTATTTCAGGTTTCTTCTTTTTCACAATAATTGTTTAATTACCTTATATCTGACTGCACAGGCTTAGGGTAAACACACACACACACCACACACACACACACACACACACACACACACACACACACACACACACACACACACACACACACACACACACACACACACACACACACACACACACACACACACATTCCCACTCACTGCTCTGTCAGGCTGTTAGGCAGGATGGTAATACCATATTGTATTACAGTCTGCTTACTTCCTCTCCCGTCCTGTTTGGGAGCTGTGGAAGGCTATTGCTCAGGGCTCTGACGTGGGGCCATGGCAGATAGACAGATGACCTTTGGATAAACCTGTCTCTGTTGACTCCTGTTGACATACACTTAAAGTGCTTTTGAGCAAGCAATGGGGTAAAACATTTTATATACACGTTTTATTGTCATAGACACCGGATAGGTGCAGTGAACACTTTGGTTTTAAAGGGTCAGCCATAGTAGTATGGCGCCCCTTGAGCAATTTACAGTTAAGTGCACATCCACAGAGTTTTTCACCTTGTCAACTCAGGTATTCGAATGCTCTAACTGCTAGGCTACCTGCCGAGTTGGTGGACCTCACCTTAACTCTGTCTCCCCAGTTTTTTCCCAGTATGTGGCCTACCTTGGAGGCTGACTCACTACGCTAGAGGTTTTGAGTCGCCCATACAGTGAGCAAAGGTCTGGAGATTTTGAGATGCTAAGGGTATGCTTCTCTTGGCACTGTGTTGGGCACTATAGGTAATGTTGAACGCATGCAAAGAGAGCTATGGGGAAGCTTACCCTGCCATCCATTGCAAATTGGGGAAAAATACTTCCAGTCATTTTAGGAATAGCTTTTGTGTGCGTGTGCGTGTGCGTGTGTGTGTGTGTGTGTGTGTTTGTGTGTTTGTGTGTGTGTGTGTGTGTGTGTGTGTGTGTGTGTGTGTGTGCCAGTTTTTCCTTGGAGGACCACACTCAGAACCATAGCAGTGGTGATGACGGTGTGTGTCTCTAAGCAGTTTCACAGTGAGACCTGCCAACCACACTGCTGGCACCAGTCCAGGGAGGAAGAGATGCCAGGTGAGATGATAGATAGATTCCCTGATAGAAGCTTCAACATCACTGTTACTTTATATCTTCAGTGTGAGGCTTTGCATCTACAAAGTTCCACCTTCGTAGAGTACATTAGACCTCCTTGGAAACCTTCTGCTTTTTTCAATCCTTTTTTCAAAAAATATATTAACTATACTATACAGGTCAATGGCAGAGAAATACTTAAATAGCTAAATGTGCGTATAATATAAGTGAGGGTAATAATAGTTTACTTAATATACAATATACAGTCACTCACTTAACAGGTAAGTGAATATTTTGCATGGTTAAATTAACTGTACAGGTAAATATACAATTAAATGTACAGGTAAGTGAATATTTGCATGGTTAAATTAACTGTACAGGTAAATGACAGGAAGAGACTTAAATTGCTAAATGTGCGTATGATATAAATTAGGGTAATAATAGTAATTCTCTTAAAATATAGTCCTTAGTACAGGGTTTAATTACCGATAAATGCACGTATTTCACATTCAATATACTAAAAGCAATGAAAAAAGATACAACTGACAGGAAACTAATATGCAGTCCTGAGTGAATGACTAATTTGGTCAGATATACTTGGATGTGTAGTGTCAGCGTTTGTTGCTGGCATGTCATACCTAAGTTTGCTAATCTTGCCAATGAAAAAGTCATTAATATAGTTGGTAATATAAGATGGTTTTGTGATGAATGAGACATCTGATTCAATGAATGATGGAGCTGAATTAGCCTTTTTTCCCTACATTTAATTGAAGGTGCTTCAAAGCTTTTTACTATCATTCTTTATATAATTTATTTTTGTTTCATAGTAGTTTATATACACTTCTGTTCAAAAGTTTGAAAGCAAAACATTTTGTCCATTAAAATAACATCAAATTGATCAGAAATACAGTGTAGACATTGTTAATGTTATAAATGACTATTGTAGCTCGAAACGGTTGATTTTATATGGAATATCTACATAGCCGTACAGAGGCCCATTATCAGCAACCATCACTCCTGTGTTCCAATGGCATGTTGTGTTAGCTAATCCAAGTTTATCATTTTAAAAGGCTAATTGATCATTAGAAAACCCTTTTGCAATTATGTTAGCACATCTGAAAACTGTTGTTCTGATTGAAGAAGTAATAAAACTGGCCTTCTTTAGACTAGAAGAATCAGCATTTGAGGGTTTGATTATAGGCTCAAAAGGAGTGGGAGGCCCCGGTGCACAACTGAGCAAGAGGACAAGTACATTAGAGTATCTAGTTTGAGAAACAGACGCCTCACAAGTCCTCAACTGGCAGCTTCATCAACAGTGAAGAGTCGACTCCGGGATGCTGGCCTTCTAGGCAGAGTTGCAAAGAAAGAAAAAGCCATATCTCAGATTGGCCATTATAAATAAAAGATTAAGATGGGCAAAAGAACACAGACACTGGACAGAGGAAGATATGGCTTTTTCTTTGCAACTCTGCCTAGAAGGCCAGCATCCCGCAGTCGCCTCTTCACTGTTGACATTGAGACTGGTGTTTTGCGGGTAAATTTTGTTTATGCATTATTAAGTGGTTAAAACTCGTAACCACCCCAAAAAATCTGTAACAGAATTACTACAATGGGAAATAATAATAGTCACAAACCACAGTTGGGTCACCAGTAGTGGTGCGTGGGTAAAATCACTAGTCAAGCCAAGCCAGTAAAAAAACATTGTTTGCTCTATAACCCATTAGTTCATATGCCACCGTGATAAACAATAAGGCTGTGACAACAAAAAGTCAACAGCCACACAGTGGCGGAATAAATTCAACTACACATAGGTTTGTTTCATCACAAACCGGAGAGCAACATCTGTCTGGTGAAGCAAATATTGCTTGAAACAAACAGTTACAGTTGAAGTTGGAAGTTTACACACACTTTAGCCAAATACATTTAAACTCAGTTTTTCACAATTCCTGATATTTATCCTAGTAAAAATTCCCTGTTTTAGGTCAGTTAGGATCACCACTTTATTTTAAGAATGTGAAATGTCAGAATAATAGTAGAGAGAATTATTTATTTCAGCTTTTATAAGCACAGGAACTATCCCTAAGGTCTGGAAATCAGCTTTTGTTCTGCCGTTACATAAAGGAGGTGACTGTAGTGATCTGGGGGAGCCCATTTCTAGGCTCCCCTGTCTGGCAAAGATCTTAGAATCCTTAGTCAGTAAACAGTTACTATCTTTTCTTTCGGCAAACAGTATTCTTAGCATCCATCAATCTGGGTTTAGATCAAAACACAGCACCACATCGGCCACTATGCTTGTTGTAAATAGATAATAGAAGGCACTGTGCTGCGTTATTTGTTGACTTGTCTAAAGCCTTTGACACTGTAGACCATGCTATCCTTTTACATAAGCTGTCAGCTATTGGACTGGGTTCTGACGCCTGCCGATGGTTCTATGATTATCTTAAAGATAGAACTCAGGCCGTCTTGGTCGATGGGGTCAAGTCCGAACCGTTACAGATACTTAAAGGGGTCCCTCAGGGTTCAACAATTGGCCCTTTATTGTTCTCACTGTATATTAACAGCATTGGTGATGATTTTAAATATTGTAAATTCCATTTATATGCAGATGACACTGTGATTTATTCTATTGCTCCAACAGACGAACAAACATTAATGCAGTTGGAGTCCGATTTTAAGATACTACAGGAGTCTCTTTTACAGCTCAAACTTGTTTTAAATCTTAATAAAACAAATGTTATGTATTTTTCTAGGTCTAAACTCTCAGTTAGAAACACTCTTGCAATTACTAGCCTGGATGGAACTCAAATCAAACAGGTCTCTGCATATAAAAATTTAGTCGTATGGTTAGATGATAGGCTCTCCTTTCAAAAACATGTTACTTAATATTCAAGTTAGGGTTCTTTTCCAGAAACAGGGCCTGTCTGTAAATAGAAGGCAAATTGTTCAGGCTACTTTTTTATCCGTTTTAGATTATGGTGATGTTATCTATATGCATGCTTCGGCAACCACATTAAAACCACTGGATGCTATTTACCATTGTGCACTCAGGTTTATCAGGGGGGATAGTTTCAGAACACATCACTGTATTCTATACCACTCAGGTTTATCAGGGGGGATAGTTTCAGAACACATCACTGTACTCTATACCACTCAGGTTTATCAGGGGGGATAGTTTCAGAACACATCACTGTATTCTATACCACTCAGGTTTATCAGGGGGGATAGTTTCAGAACACATCACTGTACTCTATACCACTCAGGTTTATCAGGGGGGATAGTTTCAGAACA
The DNA here is from genome assembly GCA_023634145.1 of Thymallus thymallus. NCBI lineage: Eukaryota > Metazoa > Chordata > Actinopteri > Salmoniformes > Salmonidae > Thymallus > Thymallus thymallus. The sequence goes on from CM042388.1 coordinate 46,440,473, forward strand.
CATCACTGTATTCTATACCACTCAGGTTTATCAGGGGGGATAGTTTCAGAACACATCACTGTATTCTATACCACTCAGGTTTATCAGGGGGGATAGTTTCAGAACACATCACTGTATTCTATACCACTCAGGTTTATCAGGGGGGATAGTTTCAGAACACATCACTGTATTCTATACCACTCAGGTTTATCAGGGGGGATAGTTTCAGAACACATCACTGTATTCTATACCACTCAGGTTTATCAGGGGGGATAGTTTCAGAACACATCACTGTATTCTATACCACTCAGGTTTATCAGGGGGGATAGTTTCAGAACACATCACTGTATTCTATACCACTCAGGTTTATCAGGGGGGATAGTTTCAGAACACATCACTGTATTCTATACCACTCAGGTTTATCAGGTGGGATAGTTTCAGAACACATCACTGTATTCTATACCAACATGTGGGTTGGGCCCCTCTGTCTGTGAGGCGAGAAAAAAATGTTTATAAAGCACTCCTTTTAAAACACCCGCCATATATTTTTAAGAGTTTTTGAAAACATGGTTGCATAAAAACCCGAGGGCGATTTAACTGTAATTCCGTTACCGAAGTTTGCATCTGCACAGTTCTGCCACTAAATTAGTTTTTGTACATTTTTCAGTTGAAACTGTTAAAAGTAGTCCTTATGCATAGAGTTATATGGTTTGTTAAGCTTTGAAATCAATGGTTTTTGTTTGGCATGCATTTAAAAGTAAAAAAACTGTGTCAAAGCATAATTCTTCCCCCTGTCCCATCTGTCCTCTTTCCCTGTTCCTATCTGTCTTCTTCCCCTTGTCCTCTTCCCCTGTCCTCACCTGTCCTCTTCCCCCTGTCCTCACCTGTCCTCTTCCCCCTGTCCTCACCTGTCCTCTTCCCCTGTCCTCACCTGTCCTCTTTCCCCTGTCCTCACCTGTCCTCTTTCCCCTGTCCTCAGCTGTCCTCTTCCCCCTGTCCTCACCTGTCCTCTTCCCCCTGTCCTCACCTGTCCTCTTCCCCCTGTCCTCACCTGTCCTCTTCCCCTGTCCTCACCTGTCCTCTTCCCCTGTCCTCATCTGTCCTCTTCCCCCCTCACTGAAAATGCACGTGTTAAACAGTAGTAGGAACCTTTCAACATTTCTCTGCTTGTTATAATGTGTCACGGTCCCACACTTCAACAGAAACATACAGAGCTCAGCTCAAAACCACAGCTGGGTGCCAGATGTCTCAGTACTGGACTGGTCCTGAACTAGTCAGGATCTCATAGATGAACCTAGTGTCTGTTGGGAATTACTGTAATTAGACTAGGCTAATTCTCCTTATCTCTCAAGTTATGGGAAATGGAAATACAATATGGCTCTTTAGTCCCCTAAGTTCTTTGTTGCTTATGTAATAGTTTCTGCCAGTAAGAGTCTTTAGTCGAATAGATATTCAAGCCATATTAATGGGGTTGTGAGTTCATTAATTTACAGACACAACAATCATACTGCACCTGTCAGGAGTTCAAATAATGACGATTGTGGTTATATGTTCCTTCAATTATCAGACATGAAAGTGAAAGCCTGATATTAACATATTTCAGTAGAGAATAACTCTTTTTCTGTAACTAAAATAATGGTGGGAAAAGGAAACCAAATCTATCCCAGTGAGGTAAATGAATCAGATTTCCAGATATCTGTGTTCTTCTACAAACACATTTTGATTTCCCTGCCAACATCTGGTCAGACTGGCTGTGTGCCAGGTCTACAGCTATGTTCACTACCTGGATGCACTTACTCTCGATGGAGGATGATGTGCTGTTATTCCAAAGCGTTTCATGCCATGTTACCACAGCGCCTAGTTTTTAGTAATGGTTTTGCAGTGTTTTGGTTCAGTGTTATATATATATATTATTATTTTTTTACCCCCTTTTTCGATCTGTTCTCATCGCTGCAACTCCCCAACGGGCTCGGAAGAGGTGAAGATGGAGTCATGCGTCCTCCGGAACATGACCTGCCTAACCGCGCTCCTTAACACCCGCCAGCTTAACCCAGAAGCCATCCGCACCAATGTGTCGTAGGAAACACCGTTCAACTGACATCCGGGGTCAGCCCGCAGGACACCCAGCCCCCAACAAGGAGTCGCTAGAGCGCGATGAGCCAAATAAAGCCCCAGCGACCAAACTCTCCCCTAACCCGGACGACGCTGGGCCAGTTGTGGCACAGCCCGGAATATGAACCCGGGTCCGTAGTGCGATGCAGTGCCTTAGACCGCTGCGCCACTCGGGAGGCCCTTGGTTCAGTGTTTTTATGCTGTGTCTTTCCCATTCCCAGAGAAGAAGACTCTGGTCTACTGCCGTTAGCCCCTCACAGAGTGTACTGTACCAAGACATTCCTCTAGAACTGGTAAACACTGTCTGACTGCTCTGCTAAGTCTCTGGAACAACAGAGTATTAACAGATAGATGGACTGCACAACAGTCAGGCAAGAGTGATCTACATTCAGTCAATAGAAGAGGAGGGAGAAATGAAGAAGGGGTACAGGAGATAGGGTATAAGAGGAGACAGGAAATCTCCTTGGCCTGGGCTTTGTGGTGGAAAAGAGAAGACTTGCAGATATTGGAGGCAATATTTTTTATTTAATATTTTATCTGAAATAATGGCACGATTGATAACCCACTATTGCTTTCCTCCTCCTTTTAAGTAGTCAATCATCACCAAAGCAGATCATTGTGAAGGCTGTGGATACTGAAAATATATATTTTCACACTCCCATTCCAGAACACGGAGATGGATGGAGACATCCCCTACGTTGTGCCTTTTGAAAGCCTACCCAGGAATCCCACTGGGGTGCTGCCTGTCACATTCTCCCACAGCACAGAGAGGGGGTGAAGAGGGGTCTGATTGCTCTGTGTGTGTGTCTGTGTGCGTATGGATGGTTGTGAGTGACTGAGGGGGTGAAATACAGTGCATTCTGAAAGTATTCAGACCCATTTACTTTTTCCACATTTTGTTACATTACAGCATTGCCTTTACTCAGTTCTTTGTTGAAGCACCTTTGACAGCGATTACAGCCTTGAGTCTTCTTGGGTATGAAGCTACAAGCTTGTAACACCTGTATTTGGGGAGTTTCTCCCATTCGTCTCTGCAGATCCTCTCAAGCTCTGTCAGGTTGGATGGGGAGCGTTGCTGCACAGATATTTTCAGGTCTCGCCAGAGATGATTAATCAGGTTCAAGTCCGGTCTCTGGCTGGGCCACTCATGGACATTCAGAGACTTGTCCCGAAGCCACACCTGCATTGTCTTGGCTGTGTGCTTAGGGTTGTTGTCCTGTTGGAAGGTGAACCTTTGCACCTTTCTGAGGTCCTGACAATTCCTTTGACCTCATTGCTTGGTTTCTTCTCTGACATGCAGTGTCAACTGTGGGACATTATATAGACAAGTGTGTGCCTTTCCAAATCATATCCAATCAATTAAATTTACCACAGATGGACTCCAATCAAGTTGTAGAAACATCTCAAGGATGATCAATGGAAACAGGATGCACCTGAGCTCAATTTCGAGTCTTACAGTAAAGGGTCTGAATACTTATATTTTTGTAATACATTTGCAAACATTTCATAAAACCTGTTTTCACTTTGTCATTACGGGTATTGTGTATAGATTGATTAGGAAAAAATATATATTTTTAGAATAATCCTGTAACATAAAATGTGGAAAAGGTGAAGGGGTCTGAACTCTTTACTAATGCACTGTACATGTGACTGAATAACCTATTACACATTAAATGCCACAAGACCGATATTCATTTTTCACATGAAAATGTCATTCTGCCTCTTTGAAATCCACCATTTTATATTAATTACAATCAACATTTAATGTTGCACTGTCACAGCAGTGTGTCTTCCTGGCGGTAGTGAGCCGATGGCCCCTCTCTCTTCAACATGTCCGAGGTTATGGATAGAGACCAGGGCAACAGTCAGGGACAAACACTGACAGGTGGAACATGTGATTGAATTGAGTAGGGAGTGGTGTGCCTGCCTGCATGTCTGTACCTTGGTGGACAAATGTGTGTGGGCATTAGCACAGGGAGAGTGAGCTGCTGTAATGGGCTCCTGGAGGCTGAGAAAATAAAACATTTCCATGGCCCTGAGTCTGTAACTGCATATCATTAAAGGTGGAGATCTGCTGCATTCCTCATGGCTGAGCTATTTTTTTACGCTTCCGGTTGTGTATTCAGGTTAAATCTTCATTCTGTGCCCTCCTTTGTGTGGTGGGTCGGGTGGGTTTTACATTCATTTGTTCCTCAGCAGCAGGGCTGAACTCTAACCCAGATGGAGTGGATCATTGGCATGCCTGTCCACAGCCCACATCGTGACGAGACACCCTCCACCCTGTCCCATTAATCACACTGTGTGTTTTATTTTACTAGGGAAGACATTGAGACCTAGGTCTCTTTTTCAAATGTGCCCTGCACAATATAACACAAATATACACATTAAAATACAAAAACACGTCATGGGAAGCACAAGTAAAACATCACAAATCAGCCAGAAAAACTGTTACATTCCTCCACAAATAATTCCTCAATCAATGCTCTAAACTCACGGACGGCACCAGAGTCAGGAAGCAGGTGCAGTTGGTGAGTTTAATAAAGAACAAGAGAAGCATCTGGACATGAACACAGAAACAAAACTCCCTGAAGAGTGATGCTAGGGAGTGCTAGTCCAGGTGTGCGTAACGATGGGTTGCCAGGACCGTTGGTTAGTAAACTGGCGACGTTGAGCGCTGGAGCTGGGGAGCGGGAGTAGACGTGAGTTATAGCAATACTGTGCATTAAAACTAAAAGCAGATTTACCTAGCTCGGTGGAGACCCTAGGAACCTCAATAGTTAACCAATCCTGTGAGCGGGTTAGGAAACTCTGGTGTCTATACTTCAACAGCAACGTTAGATAAGACAGAAGTTTATGAAGTAGGGCCTTGTAAACAAAAAGGGAGTCATGTAGAGATCTACGGGTCTTTAGTGAAGTCCAGCCAACCTTTTGATACAGGATGCAGTGATGACTATCAAAACTGTAATGTGTGCCTACATGCGAGTGTGTCTGTGTTAGCAGCGTAATCTCAGAATCAGGACGGCAGCACACAGCCACACTATGGATGACACCCTGCACTGACCCTCAATCCTAGATGCTTCAAATTATTAAAAGACAAAAGTTTGGCTGTGATAATGATTGAGTTGAATTGTTTTGGGGAAATAAAGACAGACATGGTTTTATAAAAATAGTGGTCATATTCAGTACAGATTTGTAGGTGGATTAATTTACCCTGTCCCGCGGCTCATTTTACCCGAGACCAAGCTATGTTCTCGAAACGGTAATGTTTACATGAATTAAGATCATTTTTATGGATGCACAACACCCTGAAATATATGTAGAAATCTTTGTTAGAAAGGAGGCTATATTTCCCTTGACGGAGTGATGCTGACTATGAAAAAAGGCTCAACTTACCCCACTCTACCCTACATTGAATATGTATTTTAACTAAATGTATTTTTAATTGCTGTATGTTATAGGTTGTATGATGGCACCTACCATTTTTGACAGCCAGTGCTAGAAATATGTGATTATTTAAAATGACAGAAGTGTTTAGTGGCCTCTGTTTAATGAGGCTCCAATGTGAATAGAACAACTATTATGCAATGGGAAATAACACTGTAAATTCATTGAATGTACCAATGTACCAATGTCACAAGAAAACCTTTTATGTCCAAATCATACATTTTTTTGGGCTCAACCTTTCATTTTCCTGTAGAATAGAGGTCTAACGTGTTCTAAAATGTTAATGTTTATTTTAGCCTATAGTCAAAGGACTTTGATAAGCGCTCAATGCAGAAGATTAAGGTACAGCAGACCATTTTGGTTTCACATTGGAAGCGTTTGTACCCATTTTATGATCCTCATAAAGGGAAGCATTACCTGACAAGAACACACTCTCTGCTATGAGCTTCCTGAAAGGTTGTGATAAGTAATTGGTGGTGAAGTCAGACTTGCTAGTGGAGGAAGCAGAATTATTGTTACATGTCTCACATGTTGGATCGCCCCTAACTGCACCTTGTCAGGATACAGCTGTGACCGTTGAAGGGGAAAACCAATCACAGATTAATTGACCATTGCCATGTCCAAAATGTTCCTCTGTTATAACAACTGTTAAAAAATAAATATAATTATCTCTGGTTCAACAGGAGAACACTACTGAAGGCCAGACTGGCCAGTGTCTACAGCACAGTGACATATGTGGTGCTACAGTACCTGTTGGAGCAGCCATGATGGAACCCTTTACTGCTCCTCCACACACCTCCCATCCCACAATAGATGTGCTTTGACAGCACCAGTCCCTCACCTCTGACATCTGCATCCTCCTCTGCCCTGTTCCATCCTGTCAACATAATGTCTCTCACAGACTACAAAAATGTTGCCATTTGTCAAATGGACTACAAATATGGCCAACTCTGCCCAAGGGAAGTTGAGAACTACAGGAAGAGACCTACAATGCCTTGTTTGGATGATGTGGATGACGGTCACATAAGCCTGCCTAGTGTCCTGGAGGTGAGGCGGGTTCCTCTCTGGAAATTGGGGCCCCTGAGGAGTGTCAAAAAGCTCAAGGTTATCAGCTTCCTGCTCGGACTGACGTTGACCTTTCTCATTATGGCTTCTTATGTCTTGACCTGGGATAAAAAGGGTCTGATGCTGAAACCTTCACCTTTCCACCTCAGTACTTTAGTCAATCCCAGCAGCACCATCTCCCCTAATCTGTCCTCTACCAAGGACTATGTCAACATTAAGCTCCTGGTGAAGTGCATTACATCTAAGCTTGAGTTCAGCCCAAGGAAGCTGCCTCTTCCGAAGGACGTTGTCAATAGTGACTCTCATGTGAGTATGAGTAGTGTCTGGCCTGTTGTTTCATGCGTGCTGTTTTGTCTCAGGGCGAAAATCCTTTCAACCATTTATAATATCAAATAAGATAATAGCATCATTACAATTGTCTAGAACTGTTTGAAAAGTATTTGACATTGTATCTGTTTTGCACTTCTCAGTTGTTTTCCGTTATTCCTCGTCAGTTCCTCCCCAACATCAAGAGTCCATGCTGGTATGAGGAGCTCTCTGGGAAAACCAAAGTGGATCCTTACAGGAAAAACTTGTATGCAGTTCGCTCCAAGAGCTTCCGGACTGTCTGTGACTACCTGAGGAATAATTTCCAGGAACACTTGTACCACAGCGGCGACGACAAGCAATACCGCCTGCGCTGTCTGCCATATTTCTACATCATTGGGCAGCCCAAATGTGGCACGACGGACCTGTTTCACCGACTGCTGCTACACCCGGAGGTGAAGTTCACCACCATGAAAGAGCCCCACTGGTGGACAAGGAAAAGGTTTGGTAAGCACTAGTCCCCCTAGTCTTCACTTTGGTAGAGCTGCGAAAATAATTGGGCTTCCATTGATTTGGATGGAAAACTTTTACATTGGCTTCAACAGCCTTTTCACCAAAATACATGTCCAGGGGGAACCACCAGTAATGTGTGGAATAACTTATTTCCATTGATATTCAGATTACATCTATTTTGAGCCTCTTTTCCAAATGATTGTGTCTAAATCTACAGTCTGTACACTAGTAACAATATAACTACATTACAACCCAAAGAGTTGTCTTTGTTATGATCATCTCTGCTTAGAATTTCCCCTACAGTTAATTACAGAGTGAGTAAGTGTTGTTCTGAACCTCTGATGTAGTGTGTGGGTGATGGATGAGAACTGGTCCAGCCCCTCCAGACTAGTGTCTGTTGGCATTCCTTTAAAGGCAGATACATCGGGTCTCCTCTGGTGACGTAGTTTGGATCATAAAGACAGCTACATCAGGTCTCCTGTGGTGACGTAGTTTGGATCATAAAGACAGCTACATCGGGTCTCCTGTGGTGACGTAGTTTGGATCATAAAGGCAGCTACATCGGGTCTCCTGTGGTGACGTAGTTTGGATCATAAAGACAGATACATCGGGTCTCCTGTGGTGACGTAGTTTGGACCATAAAGACAGCTACATCAGGTCTCCTGTGGTGACGTAGTTTGGATCATAAAGGCAGATACATCGGGTCTCCTGTGGTGACGTAGTTTGGACCATAAAGGCAGATACATCAGGTCTCCTGTGGTGACGTAGTTTGGATCATAAAGGCAGCTACATCGGGTCTCCTGTGGTGACGTAGTTTGGATCATAAAGGCAGCTACATCGGGTCTCCTGTGGTGACGTAGTTTGGATCATAAAGACAGATACATCGGGTCTCCTGTGGTGACGTAGTTTGGACCATAAAGACAGCTACATCAGGTCTCCTGTGGTGACGTAGTTTGGATCATAAAGACAGATACATCGGGTCTCCTGTGGTGACGTAGTTTGGACCATAAAGACAGCTACATCAGGTCTCCTGTGGTGACGTAGTTTGGATCATAAAGGCAGATACATCGGGTCTCCTGTGGTGACGTAGTTTGGACCATAAAGACAGCTACATCAGGTCTCCTGTGGTGACGTAGTTTGGATCATAAAGGCAGATACATCGGGTCTCCTGTGGTGACGTAGTTTGGACCATAAAGGCAGATACATCGGTTCTCCTGTGGTGACGTAGTTTGGATCATAAAGACAGATACATCGGGTCTCCTGTGGTGACGTAGTTTGGATCATAAAGGCAGATACATCGGGTCTCCTGTGGTGACGTAGTTTGGACCATAAAGACAGCTACATCAGGTCTCCTGTGGTGACGTAGTTTGGACCATAAAGGCAGATACATCGGTTCTCCTGTGGTGACGTAGTTTGGACCATAAAGACAGCTACATTAGGTCTCCTGTGGTGACGTAGTTTGGACCATAAAGGCAGATACATCGGTTCTCCTGTGGTGACGTAGTTTGGACCATAAAGGCAGATACATCGGGTCTCCTGTGGTGACGTAGTTTGGACCATAAAGACAGCTACATCGGGTCTCCTGTGGTGACGTAGTTTGGACCATAAAGGCAGATACATCGGGTCTCCTGTGGTGACGTAGTTTGGACCATAAAGGCAGATACATCGGTTCTCCTGTGGTGACGTAGTTTGGACCATAAAGGCAGATACATCGGTTCTCCTTTGGTGACGTAGTTTAAGGTCTTAATCTCCTCTGAGCTCTGACAGATGTGAAAATATGGACAGAATTTACTGTCCAAATTGTATCACTTTAAGCTGACAGAGAAGTTTTGAGAGTGTCTATGGTTTTGATAGATCATAGATGGACGTGGATGGTAGTGAAATAGGATTGAATGATGAAGTCATTCACCATGATGTTGCTGTCCTTTTGTGGTGCAGGTATCATCCATCTTAAAGACGGCCTCCTGGAGCGCTTCCCTGTGGAGGACTACCTGGACCTTTTTGACCTGGCTGCCTACCACATCCAGCAGGGAATACTGGGGAAAACCTCTGGAGAACACAGCCAGCAACACCTCATCACAGGTAACCTACAGGTCATCATATACAGTCATGTGAAAAAGTAAGTACACCCCCTGGAAAGTTTATTTTACATATAATCTTCACTTCAACACTATTGACAGATAAAGGTTACCCAATTTAACAAATCACACACAAAAAAAAAAACTTTGAAAATGTTATGCAATTAAAATAAACAAAAATGCATATTCCTTATGGGGAAAAAGTTAGGACACCCCTACCTTTATCTCCTGCTGTCCAATAGTTCCGGGAGTCAGGACGAGACAGACAGGCAATAAGCTTTTTTCAGCCTGTCGAAATCATGAATCAGCATCCGTTTTATGGTTATATACGAAGAATGTCAATAGAAAAGCAGGTGAAATGAAACAAAATGCATCTAGTTTGCTGTCTTTCCAGCTTTAGTTTGAAGTGATTGTGCTGCTGTGTAGTTGGCTGGCTCCTCTGAACAGTTGGCTGGCTCCTCTGTGTAGTTGGCTGGCTCCTCTGTGTAGTTGGCTGGCTCCTCTGAACAGTTGGCTGGCTCCTCTGTGTAGTTGGCTGGCTCCTCTGTGTAGTTGGCTGGCTCCTCTGTGTAGTTGGCTGGCTCCTCTGAACAGTTGGCTGGCTCCTCTGAACATTGTCTGGCTCCTCTGAACAGTGTCCTGGCTCCTCTGAACAGTGTCCTGGCTCCTCTGAACAGTGTCCTGGCTCCTCTGAACAGTGTCCTGGCTCCTCTGAACAAGTAAAAGTCATACTGTAAAAACAGCTGTGATGGAAACAGGAAGTTTCGGTAAATTCATAAATGGCGACAGATAATTTGTTCGTTTGACATGGTGGGATCTTTTTGTGACGGTAAAATGTACAATGCGAGAATTGGTGATGGAAATGCCTTTATGCGCAAATACTGATATAATAACCATCATATCGAAGTAAACTTGGAGTCAAGTGATGACATGGTGTGTGGTCCTCCTCCCACTATGACTCGGGAAACCATGCATTTATTAGGCTACAGATTAAATACGTGATGATGGGGAGCCTCCTTTCCTGACCCAGGACTTCATCCACACAGTTCAGCCCAACGCTAAAATCATTGTCATGCTCAGAGACCCAGTAGAGAGGTACAGATGTGGGATTTCTCACAGCAGGAAAATAATCCTGCAGCAACTGCAGTACATTATAATGTGGATTATAATCAATGGACTTTTTGGGCAACTTTTTGGGCGACCAGTTCAAATCCGCATAGAAATGTGTGTTATAGATCTATCATTCTCATTGGAAGCAAGTTTACAGTAAGAAGCCGTAGATCTGTTCTATGTGCACTATTTCTATGCTTTCAGTTCTTAAGTCTTTTACTTCCTGTTTTGAACACCAGCTTCAAACAGCTGAAAATACAATGTTTTTGGTTATGGAAAATATACTTCACAGCAGTTTAGATGGTACAACCTAACCGACAGAATGAACGACAAGCTGGCTTGGGTAGCAACACTAGAATTGTGTCGGGACTATATCTTGTGGAAGGATGAAATAGTATGAATAAATTCAAAGAAATTATGTTTTTAATGAAAATATGTCAATCATTAATTGAATATATTGGTAACCTGTTGTATAAAAGTGATAATGCCCTCAAAGCCGGTGTCTGGAGGATATATTGGCACGGTTTGCCTCCAAACTTCTCTGGCATTATCAATTAAATGGGCATCGTACTTCTGTTGGATTGACAGGTGAAGCAAGCGCATCCACGATGTGGGACAACCAAGCCTGGAGTTATGTCTATGACGACCAGGTGGATGGGGAGCCTCCTTTCCTGACCCAGGACTTCATCCACACAGTTCAGCCCAACGCTAAAATCATTGTCATGCTCAGAGACCCAGTAGAGAGGTACAGATGTTTTTATTTTTTATTTCATCTTTATTTAACCAGGTAGGCCAGTTGAGAACAAGTTCTCATTTACAACTGCAACCTGGCCAAGACAAAGCAAAGCAGTGCGACAAAAACAACACGTAGTTACACATGAGAATAAACAAACATACAGTCAATACAGGCAGTAGAATAATCCTGCAGCAACTGCAATACATTAATATGTGTATTATAGTCAATGGACATTTTTGTAGGGGTTGATACATTTTTGGTTAGTGCAAATCAAGTCTGAAATGTTTTAGTGGAAATTACAAACCATAGAAGCCTTTTTATTTTGTATCACATCCAGTTGGTAGTTCCAGTTTTGTCCCATCCCGTACGGACTCAGGAGAGGCGAAGATCGAGAGCTGTGCGTCCTCTGAAACACAACCCCACCAAGCCGCACACACAATGAACGCTTAACCCGCACCAATGTGTCGGAGGAAACACCGTACACCTGGCAACCGTGTCAGCGTGAATGCGCCCGGCCCGCATCAGGAGTCACTAGAGCACGATGGGACAAGGACATCCCGGCCAGCCAAACCCTCCCCTACCCTAGACGACGCTAGGCCAATTGTGCGTTGCCTCATGGTTCTCTCGGCGGCCGGCCGGCTGCGACACAGCTCGGTATCGAACCGGGTTTAGAAGCCTTTTTAAACATTGAAAACACTATTCTCACACAACAGTGTGATAAAGGAAAACTCTCACACAACAGAGTGATTAAATTAAATCCTATATATGTATGACAATAACTTTTTGGCTTGCTGTCACATAGTTTTCACTATAGGAATGTCTGTGCATTTGGTCAATGTATCTGATGAAGTATGTTTTCTGGTTGGTGTCTTCCTGTGGTTTAGGTTGTATTCAGACTACCTGTACTTCAACATGGCTAACAAGTCAGTGGAAGACTTTGACCAGAGGGTCTCAGAATCCTTACAGCTGTTTGAGGCTTGTTTAGCAGAGAGCTCCATGTGCTCCTGTGTCTACAATACTAGCCTCTCCAATGCCATGCCGGTGAGTGGAACAAAAGATTGGACACACCTACTCTTGCAGGGGTTTTATTTATTTGTACTATTTTCTACATTGTAGAATAATAATAAATACTAGTGAAGACTATGAAATAATGGAATCATGTAGTAACCAAGTATTTTAGATTTTACATTCTTCAAAGTAGCCACCCTTTGAATTGATGACAGCTTTGCACACTCTTGGCATTCTCTCAACCAGCTTCACCTGGAATGCTTTTCCATCAGTCTTGAAGGAGTTCCCACATATGCTGAGCACTTGTTGGCTGCTTTTCCTTCACTGCAGACCGACTCATCCCAAACCATCTAAATTTGGTCCAAAGGACAGATTTCCACCGATCTAATGTCCATTGGTCGTGTTTCTTGGCCCAAGCAAGTCTCTTATTATTGGTGTCCTTTAGTAGTGGTTTCTTTGCAGCAATTAGATCACGAACGCCTGTTTCACGCAATCTCCTCTGAACAGTCTTGAAGGAGTTCCCACATATACTGAGCACTTGTTGGCTGCTTTTCCTTCAATCTGTGGTCCAACTCATCTCAAACCATCTCAATTGGGTTGAGGTTGGGTGATTGTGGAGGCGAGGTCATCTGATGCAGCACTCCATCACTCTCCTTCTTGGTATAATAGCCCTTACACAGCCTGGAGGTTTGTTGGGTCATTGTCCTGTTAAAAACAAATGATAGTCCCACTAAGCGCAAACCAGATGGGATGGCGTATTGCTGCAGAATTCTGTGGTAGCCATGCTGGTTAAGTGTGCCTTGAATTCTAAATAAATCACAGACAGTGTCACCAGCAAAGCACGCCCACACCATCACACCTCCTGCTTCACGGTGGGAACCACACATGAGGAGACCATCCGTTCACCTACTCTGCGACGCATCAGACCAGTCTAATGTCCATTGCCTGTGTTTCTTGGCCCAAGTAATAATCTTCTTCTTATTGGTGTCCTTTAGTAGTGGTTTCTTTGCAGCAATTCGACCATGAAGGCCTGATTCACACAGTCTCCTCTGAACAGTCGGATGTTGAGATGTGTCTGTTACTTGAACTCTGGAAAGCATTTATTTGGGCTGCAATTTCTGAGACTGGTAACTCTAATGAACTTATCCTCTGCAGTAGAGGTAACTCTGGGTCTTCCTTTCCTGTGGCGGTCCTCATGAGAGCCAGTTTCATCATAGTGCTTGATGGTTTTAGTGACTGCACTTGAAGAAACTTTTAAAGTTCATGACATTTTCCAGACCATCTCTTGAAGTAATGATGGACTGTCGTTTCTCTTTGCTTATTTGAGCTGTTCTTGCCTTGGACTTGGTCTTTTACCAAATAGGGCTATCTTCTTTATACCACCCCAAGCTTGTCACAACACAATTGATTGGCTCAAATGCCAAGAGTGTGCAAAGCTGTCATCAAGGCAAAGGGTGGCTACTTTGAAGAATATCAAATATAAAATATATTTTTATTTGTTTAACACGTTTTTTGGTTACTACATGATTCCATATGTGTTATTTCATTGTTTTGATGTCTCCACTTTTATTCTACAATGTAGAAAATAGTGCAAATAAAGAAAAACCCTTGAATGAGTAGGTGTGTCCAAACTTTGACTGGTACTGTATAAATAAATAATACATATGCCATTTAACAGACACTTTTATCCAAAGCGACTTAGTCATGAGTGGATATTTTTATTCCTGGCATTGGAAATGTACAACACCCTCTTACCTTAGGTTAACCTTAGGTATTCAAAGTAAATGCATTGGAATGCAATATCTGGTTTATTGTGTCACTGTCTTTGGTGTATGGTGTATTGTCTAGATGAGAAGATGATACAATAATGTGCAAGAGCAAGAAGAAACACTCAGTTTGACCGCATTTCTTAAAAGAGCATCATCCCACTGGGCACAGTTCATAATCTAGTTTTGATTCACACTTGGTTGAGTTTTCAATTAATGTGAATTCAATGGGAAATCAACCAAAAATGTTAGGTTAAAATGTTGGTGAAAAAAAGACTAAATCCCTTCATGTTGATTACTTTTTGCAAATCCAATCAGTTTTCCACGTTGATTCAACATCATCAAATGTTTTTGTTTTGTTGAAATGACGTGGAAACAATGTTAATTCAAAGAGTTTTTGCCCAGTGGGATGCCATCGAAGTGCATACAAAGTTATTCGGAGATTTTTCCGTCTATGCCAAATTGTGATGCATTTTCCTGACCTTAACTAGATTGATTCCATGCCAAATTGTGATCCATAACTCAGGCCTTTATTTTCCATGTCTACAAGGATTTGTTATATAAATCACAGCCAATTCCGTGAGGCTGGTGAAAATGTGTTGTAACATATGCCACTGACTGATAACAAATTCAATTAGTCAACAACCGTGAAGTTTCCTTTCAGAACTGATTGACCTGAGATGCACTTACTGGAAGTTATTTGATCAAAGTTAGTCCCTAGAAATATAGTATTCAGAAAATACGTTCTCTTGCTGTTTTAACTATTTTACAACATTGACATTGGCTCAGTTTTCTACAGGTGTGTATGCTTTGTTTAGTGTATTATGAACCCCATTAGCTGTTGATCTTTTCCTTTGGTCCACAACCTTTAATGCTGTAAACATGTCCTTACTGGACAGAGTACAGCAATGCTAAGTAAAGGCTTGCCAACTGCCCTCTGATAAACTGTCCAGAGATGCTGTCATGTACCGAGAAGCATTTCCATGGGGTTGAGCTGACCTAGCTCTGTCTGTACCCTTGTCTCACAGTAGCATACCAGGTTGGCTGCAGCTGTCACAGCCTGGGGCACAGCTAGTTTACATAAGAAAAATCACGAATCACGTTACCCACAGCCAGAGATAAACACTACTGATCACACTGTTCTGCATACATCTCAGCATGAATTGTATTAATGTTATTGTATTGGTGCCAACATGGTGCTCAGATGAGTTCCTTTGGAGACAGATCATTTGTTCGTTTGACATGGTGGGATCTTTTTCTGACGATACCTATCAAGGTAAATAAATATGAACAAAGTATACGTTCTTTGACATACAGCTACGTAGCTCCCTGTTCACATTTGACTTCTGAATCCATGCTGTTGAGTTTATGATCGTATAAAACAAAATGTTTCAGCCTGGCTCAATGTCAAAATGTAGTTCATCTCAGACAGTGCCTCCTCTCCTCCGCTGCTTCTACAGAAGTATAATTACTTTTGTTGGTTGGTCTCTAGCACTCTCTGCAGGTAAGCTTGTGTATTGATAACACGAGTCAGGCTGTAACTCTTTACCACCAGTATATCCTACAACATGTAGCTTGTTCTCCACCTTAACAACGAAGCCTTGGTAGAAGAGTTATGTAAATGTGATACAAGTCTAACGTTCAGGGTTTGTTGTGGTTCTCTCCAGGTCAGACTGAACCTGGGACTATATATTGTCTTCCTTCTGGACTGGTTGACTGTCTTCCACAGGGATCAGATCCTAGTTCTGCAGTTAGAAGACTATGCTGCCAATCTGAGACTCACAATACATAACGTCTTTGACTTCCTAAACGTGGGTACGTACTGGAAAATACACAGTTATCAGATAGCTTGAATTCTACATCAACATCCTAGATCTGTTCAGAGCTAGGACACAATATTGTTGATGCATGTCTGCTTCTTCCTCTGTATGCATGTCAACATCAGGGGCCTCATTTATCAAAGGTGTTGAGAAAGGTGTTGAGTCACAAAAAAGACTCAACCTTGCATGTGCCAGTTTTCCCGCAACTGTTGGTATGTATTAATGTTTAACTTGATGGGAAAGTGTGTGTATCTCCACACAAATCTTAGATTAAGCAGACGCCCAAATTATAAAAGGTTGATCAACTGTATTGGAAACAAATAAGCTTTATTGTTTGTTTGGGGTAAATAGAGAGGTGTTTGATGCTTGGGAATTATAATAATGCTGGGCTAATAAAAACATTAAAGCGTAGGCCTGATGATTAAAATTGGTATGGAGATCATTATCTCGTCTAATATGTTTATTTAACTTTTATTATATAGGACTGAATCATGATCATATTGCAGGAGATGTCTCTGCCTACTGGGCAAAAACTGTTTGAACCAACGTTGTTTCCACCTAAAACATTCAATGTGATAACATTGAATCAACGTGGAAAACTGATTGGATTTGAAAAAAGTAATCAACATAAGGGAATTTCGTATTTTTTTTTTCATAGCCTATTTAATTGCAGAATCTATTCCAAGGCAGGAGATAGAAACACAATCATGCATTGATTAACAAAATATTGAACAACAATTTGTCTTTTGCATAGGGCCTTTATCTGAGCAGACCGAGGCAGCGCTCACCAAGAGGCCCATGTCCAACACACGGAGTGCAGCAGACAGGAGCCTGGGCCCCATGCTGCCCAGCACCAGGGATCTCCTCAGGGAGTTCCACCAGCCATTCAACCACAAACTGGCCACAGTCCTGGACAACAAGGCCTTCCACTGGACAGAGACATGAGGAATGTCTCCATCAGAGATGGATACAGTCCTGAGGAGTAAGTCCCCCATGGTTCTATTAGTCCTATGAGATGAACTGTCAAGTGGGACAAACCATGGACATGACATGTCATAATGGGAGAATGTATAGACAATACAATTTCTGAGGTACTCTGAAGCTGAAAGGATATCCTTTTTGTGTGATTTCCCTCTGTGATTTCCTTTCTCTTGCCGTTCATGATGACGCATTTGAAGGCGGTGCCCTTAAATGTTGGTGAAGAGTTCGCTTTTTGTAGGCGACACCTGTGATAGAGCCTGGTAGACTACTCCCTCTAGTGGGGAAGCTTTGACACGACACATACTGAGAGTAAAAGGAGAGCTAATGATTGATCATTTTTAAATACTGTATGCCTGTGTTTCCCATCTCCAGTACCCCCAACAGCACGCATTTGTGTTGTAGCCCTCTGCAAACTCACCTGATTCAAATCTTTGCGGGCTTGATGATTAATTGACAAGTTGAATCAGGTGTGCTTGTCCAGGACTACAACTAACATTCAGTTGGGGGTACTCGAGGACTGGAGTTGGGAAACATTGCTGTATGCCACTGGGCGTTTTAATTGCAGTCATTGTGGAATAATTCTGAAAGAAACAATATTGGAGCAAACAGCACAATGGATTTGATCAGATGTCGTCTTCAGTTAATCTTTAAAAACAAACATGAACCACCCTGTTTCTACGGCCATACAATGTTCATTTTAACTACATTAAATTAATTAAATGGTAAAGACATGAACAAATGGTCATAAGCTGCTTTTTTCATATGAAATGAGCATAGATGCCATCTATACTGCCCTACACACACATTGGTACACGTCTTCACTGCAGAGGGCAGCAGAACCACATATCATTTCCCAAATTCATTTGATTCTAACTGATATTTTCCACACTCTGCATATGGACACATTTTAAAAACTAGCACTAAGCCTAGCTTACCAGCCACCCACTTCAATCTCTAGTCAATTTCAGCACAGGCGTTGGAAGTGTTTTTGAAGTGTTCATTGTCATATTAGAGACCTTGACGTAATGCTCAGGGACAGTTAGAAATTCTCCCCCCCCCCCAATAGAATTAACTCAAAATAATGTTTACGACCACAAATAACAATAACTGTAGTGACCCTGTGTTTATAAACGTGGTTATCGACTGCTGCTTCAGGATGCTTTTGTGGCACAGTCGATGCCACGCAGGGTTACGGGCCAGAAGGTTAAGGGTTCACCGACCACCAGAGACGAGCTTACTCTCCCTGCCTGTTTCATTAGGCCTACACTACGATCAGAGCCAGGTGCAGACAATGATCAGCTAGGGGGAAATCAGATTTTTATGGCATATTTATAATTACAGCATATAAAATATATGGAACGATTTTAGGGGTTCCTCAGATTGCAACACCGGCGGAACCCCTACAGGTGCTTCCAGGAATCTTTTCCATGAGGAACCTTTTAAAAAGGTTCCTCAAATAACCTTTTAGGGTGTTAAGGTTCCTGTATGAACCTTTTATGTACCATGTATTCTATTATGAATAATAATAATATTAACAATAATAACAATAATAATAATACAAATAACATTCAGTGGCAAACTTGTGAAGTCACAAATTCATTTTATTGACTTTAAAAGTCACATAAATCTCACTTGCAGACATCACAGAAATCACCCCCTCATCAATTCCCAGAACACATTTCTGAATGAACAGCATAGTGCTTTTCACTGAAGCTGCATCCTCAAAATTAAAAAGAAAATGGACTCCCATTCCCCTCTATTCTTATGGTAGGTGATGGGAACTTTACACACTGTAAGAAGTAAAAAAATACTCAAGTCATATTTCAAACAGTAAGTTAACGACCTTACACCTTACACTACTAATTTAGCATTTATTTAGTTGTCTGCTGAGAACTACGGTCCACTTGGATCTTTTTTGAGGAAGTAGGGGAGGAGCAAAATGTTTGCAGTGATCTCCAGACCTTAAATTGGAGGTTGTGTAATAAAAAGTCTGTATTAGTATCAATAGAGTTGGAACTGCTCCATTCTGTTAAGGTTACATATAGTATCAATAGAGTTGGAACGGCTCCATTCTGTTAAGGTTACATATAGTATCAATAGAGTTGGAACGGCTCCATTCTGTTAAGGTTAGATATAGTATCAATAGAGTTGGAACTGCTCCATTCTGTTAAGGTTACATATAGTATCAATAGAGTTGGAACTGCTCCATTCTGTTAAGGTTACATATAGTATCAATAGAGTTGGAACGGCTCCATTCTCTTTTTGTTTGTTGTTTTCGCAATACAATAAAGGAATGTCGTTATACTTCATCTCTGTGCCTCTGGTCCTGCCTTCGTACCATGACAGAAAGATCCACCACCACAGGACCACGCAGAGCGGGACAGTGGCAGAACTCCTCGAAAGGTAAGGAGCTTGTCTCCGAGGAGGAGTACCTCCGCTGTCTAGCTCTGGGAGAACCCCCCTTCAGCAATAAAAAAGCACCATTCTGCACTAACTGTCATTTTTATTCAGACATTTCGAACAAAACAAATACATAATGCATTAGTACTGTACAAAGGTAGAGGTGTGCCATTTGATAGATTCCCCGGCTCCTCCTACCTCGGGCTTCCAGTGGGGAGACCTGAGGTCAACCTAGCCCCGCCCCCCTTCCCCATCTCGTACTTCTGAGTGGGAGACCTTCCCAGGCGGTAGCCTGTCTAGCTCACAAACTAGAATCAGGGCTGTCACTCCGACAAGGTTAACTGACCCACAGTCCCACACGGTGACATGATATCATAGATAGAAAACCGATCGCGCAAATGTCACCATTCCAATTTTTGGGAATGGTGCCCTGGGTGGCTGCACATGTCGTCTATACCTAAATCCTCCACTGTGTACAGGCACAATCAAATAGTCAATGGACTAGCGCACTTGCCAGAGTCTTCAGAGTCTTCAGAGTCTTTGGAGTCTTTGGAGTCTTTGTCGACAGATTTTCATGGGAATATTCTAAAGTCTGCATAAAAACATTTCCCAGCAGTTTCCATCAAATTGACTTGTTGTGGATAAAAGTCTGTACATTAATAGGTAGTGGCCATTAAACATGACTTTTGGCGGTTAAATTCCCATCACCTTGTCTAGCATATTTTTGGAAAGTTTACTGACAAATTAGCTTTTTCCATTGGGCCTGTCATGACATTTACTTTACATATTCTTTACTTGCATAAAAAGGTTTGATGGAAACCTGGTTAATGTCAAGTCATTTTGAGGATGCTGGAATTATATTTTGGACAAATGTCCACATGTATGCAGGAGACTTTTGAAGTAGCCTAATCAGATTAAAACATTATGACTGGTTGTTATACAAGATCAATATGTAGCTTTTTGAGCAGTGTGTCTTATACCTTCACCGTTCTTTCATGCGCATTGATGCACCTGGCCTCTATTCCAAATAGTTGTTGTGGATTCATATTGAAAATTGATGCAGCTTTGAATGCTTTTATGTGTGGTATGATTGCTAGTTAGCCTGTTGGAGATCATCCACTTACCACTTGTCACTTTGAATGG
Source organism: Thymallus thymallus (assembly GCA_023634145.1). Lineage (NCBI taxonomy): Eukaryota > Metazoa > Chordata > Actinopteri > Salmoniformes > Salmonidae > Thymallus > Thymallus thymallus. The sequence continues at coordinate 46,460,934 of CM042388.1, forward strand.
TGGATAGAGGGCAGGATATGGTGTTTGGCGCCGCCCTGCTGGTCGCCTGTTAAGCAGCTCCTGTTGTTCTGCATAAATGGTTGTTTTAGTTCATTTTTTCGTCTCTTTACTTTAGTTTATTTTGCTACAGTTGAACTATAATAGTTCAGGATTATGGATTTTATGGATTTTATCGCAGCTGAACGTCGACAGGAGTCGTCAACTGTTATTATTTACAACAGAGCCCAGCTCCTGGATTTAGCACACTCAGCACTGCTGCTCCCCAGGGAAAAGTTTGATATTCCGGACGAGTTGAAAAGGCGACGCCGTGGACGCAGGGCGGGATTGAAGTGTAAGGCGAAGCGGAGGAAGTACAAGCCGGCTATACCGTCTATCATTATGGGCAACGTGAGGTCACTACATAACAAAATGGACGAGCTTGAGGCTCTTGTCCGTGGACAAAGGGATTATCGGGAAACGAGCCTAATGTTTTTCACGGAGACTTGGCTGAACGATAACATCCCCATAGAGAACGTCACTATCGACGGTTTCCAGACCATCAGAGCGGACAGGGATCACGTCTCTTCCGGTAAGAGCAAGGGTGGTGGGCTGGCTTTAATAGTAACCAGAACCGTATTACTGTTAAGGAACAGTTTTGTAGCCCGGACATTGAACTATTAGCTGTTAGCCTGAGACCCTACTATTTGCCGAGGGAATTCACGGCGGCCATTGCTGTTATTGTTTACATCCCGCCCTCCGCTAACGCAAACACAGCATGTGACGTCATCCACTCTGTTATTGCGAGGTTACAGACAGCGCATCCCAGTGCTTTCTTTGCCATTTCGGGGGATTTTAACCATGCATCTCTCTCTTCAACGCTGCCCACGTTCAAACAGTTCGTGAAGTCCCCAACCAGGAATAATAAAACTCTGGACTTGTTATATGCTAATGTGAAAGATGCATACAACTCCACTGCACTCCCTCCCCTCGGTAGATCGGATCACAACCTTGTCCACCTCACTCCACTCTACAGGCCTTTGGTCCAACAGCAGCCTGCGACCACCAGGACCATTAGGAGATGGTCCCCGGAGGCGAATGAGGCCCTACAGGACTGCTTTGAAACACCAGACTGGGATGTGCTCTGTGAGGCTCATGGGGAGGACATCGATGGACTTACTGACTGCATAACAGACTATATTAATTTTTGTGTAGACAATATTGTATCCACCAGGAAGGTACGCTGTTTCCCAAACAATAAACCCTGGGTCACCAGCGACCTGAAGGCCCTGCTGAATGAGAAGAAGAGGGCCTTCAAGGAGAGGGACAAGGACAAGGACAAATTGAAATGCGTCCAGAGGGAGCTGAAGTTGCGGATTGCTGAGGGGAAGAGAGGGTATAAGGAGAAGATGGAGGACAAGCTGAGGCAGAGCCAGGTGAGAGAGGTGTGGAAGGGTATGAGAAATATCACTGGCTTCAAAAAGTCAAACAGTGGGCAGACGGAGGGGACCCAGCACAGAGCCAATGAGCTGAACCAATTTTTTAACAGGTTTGATACTGGCCCTGTCCACCTCCCTTCCAGCTCCCCAGACCACACACCCTCACTGCTGTCCCACCCCCACTTTGCTCACAACACCTCTGCTGAGACAATCAGTGACCCCTCCTCCTCCACCCCTGCTCCCCCTGGACTGATCCTCAACACCCCCCTTCCCCCCACCTCCCCCCAAGAAAACTGAAGGCCCACAAATAGGGCCAGAAGTGTTCCCTGGTCGGGTCACATGGTCAGGAAAAACTCCACTTCTAAATGTCCCATGGCATCCTTACTAAGGCCGTGCTGTACAGTGTTTTCAAAGACTTGTGCCTATTTATGTTAATTATCAATACTCATTGTGGGTGCAGGAACAGTTTATATTTATTTTAGGTGCAGGAACTCCTCAATACTTTTGAGATAATATTCTATAGGAGGTGTGGAAACTCAAGCAGAAGGCAACTCTTATTACCACGATCAAATCAAGAAGTGGAGCTCAGAGAGATTATTTTGCATTTTCGGTCTCAGTTGAGGTAAATAATATCATGAAGAATTATGCAAATGTATTTTCACCACAAACAGCAGAGAAGCACAGACACAGCAGCCAGTCTGAAAATGTTGTTTATATTCATACTACTGAATTAAACACGGTATATTGTACATGATTCATTGCATTGCCATTTAGTTAGAAAAGTAAGGTAAGCAAACTTATGTTCACATTGTGTCATCAGCATTTACAGCTAAAGGAAAAAGGAACCACTATTTTGTTTCTTAGAGATACTGTATATAGGCTAGAAACATAGATACTGAACATAGAGATACTGTACATAGGCTAGAAACATAGAGATACTGTATATGGGCTAGAAACATAGAGATACTGTATATGGGCTAGAAACATAGAGATACTGTACATAGAGATACTGTACATAAAGATACTGTATATAGAGATACTGTACATAGAGATACTGTATATGGGCTAGAAACATAGAGATACTGTACATAGAGATGCTGTACATAGAGATACTGTATATGGGCTAGAAACATAGAGATACTGTATATAGAGATACTGTACATAAAGATACTGTACATAGAGATACTGTATATGGGCTAGAAACATAGAGATACTGTATATAGAGATACTGTACATAGAGATACTGTACATATAGATACTGTATATGGGCTAGAAACATAGAGATACTGTATATAGAGATACTGTACATAAGATACTGTACATAGAGATACTGTATATGGGCTAGAAACATAGAGATACTGTATATAGAGATACTGTACATAGAGATACTGTACATAGAGATACTGTACATAGAGATACTGTATATGGGCTAGAAACATAGAGATACTGTATATAGAGATATTGTATATGGGCTAGAAACATAGAGATACTTTACATAGAGATACTGTACATAGGCTAGAAACATAGAGATACTGTACATAGAGATACTGTACATAAAGATACTGTACATAGAGATACTGTATATAGGCTAGAAACATAGAGATACTGTACATAGAGATACTGTATATGGGCTAGAAACATAGAGATACTGTACATAGAGATACTGTACATAGGCTAGAAACATAGAGATACTGTACATAGAGATACTGTATATAGGCTAGAAACATAGAGATACTGTATATGGGCTAGAAACATAGAGATACTGTACATAGAGATACTGTACATAGGCTAGAAACATAGAGATACTGTACATAGAGATACTGCATATATGCTAGAAACATAGAGATACTGTATATGGGCTAGAAACATAGAAATACTGTACATAGAGATACTGTACATAGGCTAGAAACATAGAGATACTGTACATAGAGATACTGTATATAGGCTAGAAACATAGAGATACTGTATATGGGCTAGAAACATAGAGATACTGTACATAGAGATACTGTACATAGGCTAGAAACATAGAGATACTGTAGATAAAGATACTGTACATAGAGATACTGTATATAGGCTAGAAACATAGAGATACTGTATATAGGCTAGAAACATAGAGATACTGTACATAAAGATACTGTACATAGAGATACTGTATATAGGGTAGAAACATAGAGATACTGTATATAGGCTAGAAACATAGAGATACTGTATATAGGCTAGAAACATAGAGATACTGTATATAGAGATACTGTACATAAAGATAATTTACATAGAGATACTGTATATAGCCTAGAAACATAGAGATACTGTACATAGAGATATTGTACATAGGCTAGAAACATAGAGATACTGTATATAGGCTAGAAACATAGAGATACTGTATATAGGCTAGAAACATAGATATACTGTATATGGGCTAGAAACATAGAGATACTGTACATAAAGATACTGTACATAGAGATACTGTATATAGGCTAGAAACATAGAGAGACTGTACATAGAGATACTGTACATAGGCTAGAAACATAGAGATACTGTACATAGGCTAGAAACATAGAGATACTGTATATAGGCTAGAAACATAGAGATACTGTATATAGGCTAGAAACATAGAGATACTGTATATGGGCTAGAAACATAGAGATACTGTACATAGAGATACTGTACATAAAGATACTGTATATAGAGATACTGTACATAAAGATACTGTACATAGAGATACTGTATATAGGCTAGAAACATAGAGATACTGTACATAGAGATACTGTACATAGAGATACTGTACATAGGCTAGAAACATAGAGATACTGTATATAGGCTAGAAACATAGAGATACTGTATATAGGCTAGAAACATAGAGATACTGTATATGGGCTAGAAACATAGAGATAATGTACATAGAGATACTGTACATAAAGATACTGTATATAGAGATACTGTACATAAAGATACTGTACATAGAGATACTGTATATAGGCTAGAAACATAGAGATACTGTACATAGGCTAGAAACATAGAGATACTGTATATAGGCTAGAAACATAGAGATACTGTATATGGGCTAGAAACATAGAGATACTGTACATAGGCTAGAAACATAGAGATACTGTACATAGAGATACTGTACATAAAGATACTGTACATAGAGATACTGTATATAGGCTAGAAACATAGAGATACTGTACATAGAGATACTGTACATAGGCTAGAAACATAGAGATACTGTACATAGGCTAGAAACATAGAGATACTGTATATAGGCTAGAAACATAGAGATACTGTATATAGGCTAGAAACATAGAGATACTGTATATAGGCTAGACACATAGAGATACTGTACATAGAGATACTGTACATAGAGCTACTGTACATAGAGCTACTGTATGTAGAGATACTGTACATAGAGATACTGTACATAGAGATACTGTACATAGGCTAGAAACATAGATACTGTACATAGGCTAGAAACATAGAGATACTGTATATAGAGATACTGTACATAGATCTACTGTACATAGAGATACTGTACATAGAGATACTGTACATAGGCTAGAAACATAGAGCTACTGTACATAGAGCTACTGTACATAGAGATACTGTACATAGACATACTGTACATAGAGATACTGCACATAGACTAGAAACATAGAGATACTGTATATAGAGATATTTTATATAGAGATATTTTATATAGAGATACTGTACATAGAGCTACTGTACATAGAGATACTGTACATAGAGCTACTGAATAATAGATTTTTATTAGACCATGTTTAGTCTTTTACGACCACTCATCTGCATCCCTTCAGCCCACACAAGTCCAAGCACAATCTTAGCATGTCTTCTCTGGCTGTTATCATGTAAAGGTGGATGTTCCACTTGTTAACATTATCAAGTGATAATGTTAACATTATGTTAACATTAGCATTATCAGAAACGTGAAATGTGGTGTAGCACAGAGCAGGCAAGAGGTGTTGCCATGGGGATAGGAACCACACAATGAGGGCCTTGGTTGATCCAGCAAATCAAGCATTAGGCTTCCTTTTGTTTTAGAGATGTTTGAGTAGTGCTTTAATTGCCCATGAAGAAGTGTATTAAAGTGAGTTTCTTGTCACACCCTGATCTGTTTCACCTGTCTGTGTGATTGTCTCCACCTCCTCCAGGTGTCACACCCTGATCTGTTTCACCTGTCTGTGTGATTGTCTCCACCTCCTCCAGGTGTCTCCATCTTCCTCATCATCCCCAGTGTATTTATACCTGTTCTATGTTTGGCTGTTGCCAGTTCGTTTTGTTCATCAAGCCTATCCAACGTTGTCTGCACCTGGGTCTCACTTGGGTCTCACCTGTACGCTGATTGTTCTACTTAGTTCAGTTTAGGATGAGAAAGGCGCATAACACATATGATGATGATGATGACGGTGATGATGACGGTGATGCCCAACGTTTCTATCTGGTTCAGTGATTCAGATAACAGTATTAATTAAATTGTTTGGTCCATCACTAGACGGCTAAGAGCGAGAGACAGATGTGAATCTGACTCAATTTGACAACTGCTACTAGTTTATTGCAAAACATGTGAAAGCCCCATTCTTTACATTTAGAAATGTAGTCACATTAAAAAAAAGTGATTATAAATGTGATTTGTGACCATAGTTATATGGTATATAACAGATTCATGTCAAGTATTTGGGATATTAGTTATTTGTGCAGTCAAACTGGGGAACCTTCAGTAACCAGTGGTCTGGTGCTTAACTATAACCATAGCCCCAGGTAGACCAAGGATAGGAACAGAACATCCTTTGATTAGGACAGTCAGGTGCAGAAACAGGATTAGTCCCAATTATATCTGTGTTTACTTTGATTGCCTGCCTCGACCACACATGACTTAAAGTAACAATATTCTCATGAAAAGGCAGCATGTCTCATTATCAGGGACAAACCGAAAGAGAAACATCTTAGTATTCCACTGGGACAGAGCAGAAGCATCAACTGTGTGTATGATTTCAATTTCAGCCTAAAAGAAACCCATCATGCTGCTTAGTTTGACAACAGACCCCAGTCCCAGTGTTGGGTCTGTGTTCATTCTGCACCCACATAGCAGAAAAATTCAGGTAGTGCTCCCCATATCAGATGTATTTACTGTATCAATACACACCATATTTTTGGGGGGAACTCGTGTGGAAGCTGTCATAGTTGCTAAGCCAGCATCGCTTCATCTTAAAGCTAGAATCCTTAGTTTCTTAGTTAGTTGCTACATCAATTATTTTGACTGATAAATACATTATATATACCCATTGATTATTGAAGAATAACTGATGAGCTTAGTTCAACTGTCGTACCCAATCAGAACCAACATATAAGCTTGTTTTACTCCAATGTTTGTAAACAATGTAAACAAACACTATATATCCTCAAAACATGGTTACAACTATAATGTTGATATCACTGTATATCCTCAAAACAAGGTTATAACTATAATGTTGATATCACTGTATATCCTCAAAACATGGTTACAACTACAATGTTGATATCACTGTATATCCTCAAAACATGGTTACAACTGTAATGTTGATATCACTGTATATCCTCAAAACAAGGTTATAACTATAATGTTGATATCACTGTATATCCTCAAAACAAGGTTATAACTATAATGTTGATATCACTGTATATCCTCAAAACATGGTTACAACTATAATGTTGATATCACTGTATATCCTCAAAACAAGGTTACAACTATAATGTTGATATCACTGTATATCCTCAAAACAAGGTTACAACTATAATGTTGATATCACTGTATATCCTCAAAACAAGGTTACAACTATAATGTTGATATCACTGTATATCCTCAAAACAAGGTTATAACTATAATGTTGATATCACTGTATATCCTCAAATCATGGTTACAACTATAATGTTGATATCACTGTATATCCTCAAAACAAGGTTACAACTATAATGTTGATATCACTGTATATCCATAAAAAAACGTGGTTACAACTATAATGTTGATATCACTGTATATCCTCAAAACATGGTTACAACTATAATGTTGATATCACTGTATATCCTCAAAACAAGGTTACAACTATAATGTTGATATCACTGTATATCCTCAAAACATGGTTACAACTATAATGTTGATATCACTGTATATCATCAAAACAAGGTTACAACTACAATGTTGATATCACTGTATATCCTCAAAACAAGGTTACAACTATAATGTTGATATCACTGTATATCCTCAAAACAAGGTTACAACTATAATGTTGATATCACTGTATATCCTCAAAACAAGGTTATAACTATAATGTTGATATCACTGTATATCCTCAAAACATGGTTACAACTATAATGTTGATATCACTGTATATCCTCAAAACAAGGTTATAACTATAATGTTGATATCACTGTATATCCTCAAAACATGGTTACAACTGTAATGTTGATATCACTGTATATCCTCAAAACAAGGTTACAACTATAATGTTGATATTACTGTATATCCTCAAAACAAGGTTACAACTGTAATGTTGATACCACTGTATATCCTCAAAACAAGGTTACAACTGTAATGTTGATATCACTGTATATCCTCAAAACAAGGTTACAACTATAATGTTGATATCACTGTATATCCTCAAAACAAGGTTACAACTATAATGTTGATATCACTGTATATCCTCAAAACATGGTTACAACTATAATGTTGATATCACTGTATATCCTCAAAACAAGGTTACAACTACAATGTTGATATCACTGTATATCCTCAAAACAAGGTTACAACTACAATGTTGATATCACTGTATATCCTCAAAACAAGGTTACAACTATAATGTTGATATCACTGTATATCCTCAAAACAAGGTTACAACTATAATGTTGATATCACTGTATATCCTCATAACATGGTTAGAACTATAATGTTGATATCACTGTATATCCTCAAAACAAGGTTACAACTGTAATGTTGATATCACTGTATATCCTCAAAACAAGGTTACAACTATAATGTTGATATTACTGTATATCCTCAAAACAAGGTTACAACTATAATGTTGATATCACTGTATATCCTCAAAACAAGGTTACAACTATAATGTTGATATCACTGTATATCCTCAAAACAAGGTTACAACTATAATGTTGATATCACTGTATATCCTCAAAACAAGGTTACAACTATAATGTTGATATCACTGTATATCCTCAAAACATGGTTACAACTGTAATGTTGATATCACTGTATATCCTCAAAACAAGGTTACAACTATAATGTTGATATCACTGTATATCCTCAAAACAAGGTTACAACTATAATGTTGATATCACTGTATATCCTCAAAACAAGGTTACAACTATAATGTTGATATCACTGTATATCCTCAAAACATGGTTACAACTGTAATGTTGATATCACTGTATATCCTCAAAACAAGGTTACAACTGTAATGTTGATATCACTGTATATCCTCAAAACAAGGTTACAACTATAATGTTGATATCACTGTATATCCTCAAAACAAGGTTACAACTGTAATGTTGATATCACTGTATATCCTCAAAACAAGGTTACAACTATAATGTTGATATTACTGTATATCCTCAAAACATGGTTACAACTATAATGTTGATATCACTGTATATCCTCAAAACAAGGTTACAACTATAATGTTGATATCACTGTATATCCTCAAAACATGGTTACAACTGTAATGTTGATATCACTGTATATCCTCAAAACAAGGTTACAACTATAATGTTGATATCACTGTATATCCTCAAAACAAGGTTACAACTATAATGTTGATATCACTGTATATCCTCAAAACAAGGTTACAACTATAATGTTGATATCACTGTATATCCTCAAAACAAGGTTACAACTATAATGTTGATATCACTGTATATCCTCAAAACATGGTTACAACTGTAATGTTGATATCACTGTATATCCTCAAAACAAGGTTACAACTGTAATGTTGATATCACTGTATATCCTCAAAACAAGGTTACAACTATAATGTTGATATCACTGTATATCCTCAAAACATGGTTACAACTGTAATGTTGATATCACTGTATATCCTCAAAACAAGGTTACAACTATAATGTTGATATCACTGTATATCCTCAAAACAAGGTTACAACTATAATGTTGATATCACTGTATATCCTCAAAACAAGGTTACAACTATAATGTTGATATCACTGTATATCCTCAAAACAAGGTTACAACTGTAATGTTGATATCACTGTATATCATCAAAACAAGGTTACAACTACAATGTTGATATCACTGTATATCCTCAAAACAAGGTTACAACTGTAATGTTGATATCACTGTATATCCTAAAAACAAGGTTACAACTATAATGTTGATATCACTGTATATCCTCAAAACAAGGTTACAACTATAATGTTGATATCACTGTATATCCTCAAAACAAGGTTACAACTATAATGTTGATATCACTGTATATCCTCAAAACAAGGTTACAACTATAATGTTGATATCACTGTATATCCTCAAAACATGGTTACAACTGTAATGTTGATATCACTGTATATCCTCAAAACAAGGTTACAACTATAATGTTGATATCACTGTATATCCTCAAAACAAGGTTACAACTATAATGTTGATATCACTGTATATCCTCAAAACAAGGTTACAACTATAATGTTGATATCACTGTATATCCTCAAAACATGGTTACAACTGTAATGTTGATATCACTGTATATCCTCAAAACAAGGTTACAACTGTAATGTTGATATCACTGTATATCCTCAAAACAAGGTTACAACTATAATGTTGATATCACTGTATATCCTCAAAACAAGGTTACAACTGTAATGTTGATATCACTGTATATCCTCAAAACAAGGTTACAACTATAATGTTGATATTACTGTATATCCTCAAAACATGGTTACAACTATAATGTTGATATCACTGTATATCCTCAAAACAAGGTTACAACTATAATGTTGATATCACTGTATATCCTCAAAACATGGTTACAACTGTAATGTTGATATCACTGTATATCCTCAAAACAAGGTTACAACTATAATGTTGATATCACTGTATATCCTCAAAACAAGGTTACAACTATAATGTTGATATCACTGTATATCCTCAAAACAAGGTTACAACTATAATGTTGATATCACTGTATATCCTCAAAACAAGGTTACAACTGTAATGTTGATATCACTGTATATCATCAAAACAAGGTTACAACTACAATGTTGATATCACTGTATATCCTCAAAACAAGGTTACAACTGTAATGTTGATATCACTGTATATCCTAAAAACAAGGTTACAACTGTAATGTTGATATCACTGTATATTCTCAAAACAAAGTTACAACTATAATGTTGATATTACTGTATATCCTCAAAACATGGTTACAACTATAATGTTGATATCACTGTATATCCTCAAAACAAGGTTACAACTGTAATGTTGATATCACTGTATATCATCAAAACAAGGTTACAACTACAATGTTGATATCACTGTATATCCTCAAAACAAGGTTACAACTGTAATGTTGATATCACTGTATATCCTAAAAACAAGGTTACAACTATAATGTTAATATCACTGTATATCCTCAAAACAAGGTTACAACTATAATGTTGATATCACTGTATATCCTCAAAACAAGGTTACAACTATAATGTTGATATCACTGTATATCCTCAAAACAAGGTTACAACTATAATGTTGATATCACTGTATATCCTCAAAACATGGTTACAACTGTAATGTTGATATCACTGTATATCCTCAAAACAAGGTTACAACTGTAATGTTGATATCACTGTATATCCTCAAAACAAGGTTACAACTATAATGTTGATATCACTGTATATCCTCAAAACAAGGTTACAACTATAATGTTGATATCACTGTATATCCTCAAAACAAGGTTACAACTATAATGTTGATATCACTGTATAACCTCAAAACAAGGTTACAACTATAATGTTGATATCTCTGTATATCCTCAAAACAATGTTACAACTATAATGTTGATATCACTGTATATCCTCAAAACAAGGTTACAACTCTAATGTTGATATCACTGTATATCCTCAAAACAAGGTTACAACTATAATGTTGATATCACTGTATATCCTCAAAACAAGGTTACAACTATAATGTTGATATCACTGTATATCCTCAAAACAAGGTTACAACTATAATGTTGATATCACTGTATATCCTCAAAACAAGGTTACAACTGTAATGTTGATATCACTGTATATCCTCAAAACAAGGTTACAACTATAATGTTGATATCACTGTATATCCTCAAAACAAGGTTACAACTATAATGTTGATATCACTGTATATCCTCAAAACATGGTTACAACTATAATGTTGATATCACTGTATATCCTCAAAACAAGGTTACAACTGTAATGTTGATATCACTGTATATCCTCAAAACATGGTTACAACTGTAATGTTGATATCACTGTATATCCTCAAAACAAGGTTACAACTATAATGTTGATATCACTGTATATCCTCAAAACAAGGTTACAACTATAATGTTGATATCACTGTATATCCTCAAAACAAGGTTACAACTATAATGTTGATATCACTGTATAACCTCAAAACAAGGTTACAACTATAATGTTGATATCTCTGTATATCCTCAAAACAATGTTACAACTATAATGTTGATATCACTGTATATCCTCAAAACAAGGTTACAACTCTAATGTTGATATCACTGTATATCCTCAAAACAAGGTTACAACTATAATGTTGATATCACTGTATATCCTCAAAACAAGGTTACAACTATAATGTTGATATCACTGTATATCCTCAAAACAAGGTTACAACTATAATGTTGATATCACTGTATATCCTCAAAACAAGGTTACAACTATAATGTTGATATCACTGTATATCCTCAAAACAAGGTTACAACTATAATGTTGATATCACTGTATATCCTCAAAACATGGTTACAACTGTAATGTTGATATCACTGTATATCCTCAAAACAAGGTTACAACTATAATGTTGATATCACTGTATATCCTCAAAACAAGGTTAAACTATAGTTGCCTGCCTGCCCGCCAATTTGATCAATCCTAAATATATTTGATTGACAACTAAGAGATTTGGTAACTGTGGATAACAGTCATTCAAGTTCAGCATAGCTAGCTAGCAAAGTGATTCACATTTCTTGCTAGCTAACCAAATGACACATCTCTACCCGTTGCCAAAGAAAAACGCTATGGGGGAAAAGTTGCCCACTCACCCACTTGTCCAATGACATCCTCCCAGCAGCTAGCTAGCTAATTTTATGCTCTGTGTTTTTAGCTTGGTAAATAAATAGCTACATACATTCATATGCTAGCCTATTAGCCACGTTATGACTGACTTGTGATCATTGCCCATGCTAGTTTCATTGTATTGACATTCCCAGCCTTAGTTACATCTGTCTGTTTTTTCCCCAAAATATTGAGTAATTGAAACTGAAGCAGTGCATCCTGAACGGCTGGAGGAAGCAAACAATGTACCAGGCCAGCTGTGATTTACAACCTGCTAATAATATGTACAGGTGAATTATATGAATCATTCATTGAACTGCCTCCATCTATTCTGCCAACAATGCCTTACTGTACGTCATGGAACGTTGAGTCAAATATAATCTATTTTTAAAACTTTTTATGAAGTTGGTTTTGTAGAATAAACTGGGAATTTGATAGTTTTTACTGATATTTTGATTGTGTGTTTGTTTCATACCTGCAAAGTAGTTAAAACGCTGTCAGTTCCACTTTACACTTTGGTGTGGTTGTCATGGTAACAGCAGGAGAAAAAAAAACACTTCAAGGCATTAAAATCTGATTTGAGTGTCCAAACAGAGGTCGCATATGGAGTATCAGAATTGACTCAGGGTTGAGATCCACATATGGAGGTGGTATAAATAGGAAGTCAAAAGATCAGATTCCATGTTTTTTATTTTTTATTTACACATTAGGGAAAATATCAGATACCTGTACGTATTAAATAAGCCAAATAATTGGCAAAATATCTTAATTGGGCTACCTGTGTAAACCCAGCCGTATACCCTCAGATCTCAGTACAACAGTATCAATGTTATGTTTCCAGGAAGCCTGTGCTTAAATTGTCTACTCCACCGTAACTGGAAGAGTAGAAGCAGGATTTTTCTCACATGTTCCTTTTTCTGCACATGTTAATCTGAGAGTGAGGAATAGAGATGGTTAGCAATTGAGGTTAATTGGCTTGGCAAGGGCTGTTTAACAATTCACAGAGCCATTCTAACGTGCTGCACATTGACATTAAAGGGGTCATTCAGGTGCAAGGAAATTAACAGAGGAGCATGACTGCCTATTGTCTCCCCTGAGTTAAGTCTCTCAGTGATTGGCGTGCTTCGTTATAAATATTGAATGGGGCTGAGCTAAATCTAGCCCTAGTGACTCATTTGAAAATCGCTGCCAGGAGAGGACAGCAAGTACAGTCAGAGTTTCTCAGTGTGTCTCAGAATCCATTGTGGTAATCTCGTAAAATGTACATTTGTTCCATGTGGTTGTGTTTCTGTGTGGAAGGTAGCACAAAGCTTTCTCTGTTAAGAGGAGCGGGTCCATGTCAAAAATACCTTTCTCGGAACAGTTTCTGGTTATATTTTTTCAAGCCCTGGAGCCAATCAATTGAATTTTGTCAATCAACACTGACCATCCCCAAGGGCAGTCTTAACAGGTATGTGGCAGTCACGAAGTCTACAAATAAACTCACTGTTCAGTAAGCCCATTACTGAGAGTGGCTTCTGATTTAAATAATGGCCAGCCCGCGTTTATCCCTCTCTTATCTGTCCTTACCTGTGAGAGTAAATAGAGCTCTGTCTGTGCCAGATCTGGACCTGGAGCAGCACAGATGCTTCAATGTTATTGTAATGACCTCCATAAATCATAAATGAACGAATGTTCACAACAGTTCTTGAGTTCTCAAATGAAAACGGTTTATTGAAGCAAACTCTCACAGGCTACCGTCTGCCCACGTCACAGAAACAGCAACAACTAAACACACTCTGTCGGGACGACAAAAGAGAGGGAACAAAGGAAAAGCCTGGTCTTGTGGTGCCTGACGCCCTTCCCTGTTGTATTCATATACTGTCCAAACTGTCTATACACACCATTCACATACATATACACTTCATTAGGAAAGTATTCAGACCTCTTCCATTTTCCACATTGTGTTACGTTACAATCTTATTCTAAAATGTATTAAATATTAAATTAATCTACACACAATACCCCAAATATTTCAAATGTATTAAATATAAAAAACAGAAATACCTTATTTACATAAGTATTCGGACCCTTTACTATGAGACTCGAAATTGAGCTCAGGTGCTTCCTGTTTCCATTGATCATCCTTGAGATGTTTCTACAACTTGATTGGAGTCCACCTGTGGTAAATTCAATTGATTTGACATGATTTGAAAAAAAGGCACACCTGTCTAGAGCAAAAACCAAGCCATGAGGTCGAAGGAATTGTCTGTAGAGATCTGAGACAGGATTGTGTCGAGGCACAGATCTGAGGAAGGGTTCCAAAAAATGTCTGCAGCATTGAAGATCCCCAAGAACACAGTGGTCTCCCTCATTCTTAAATTGAAGAAGTTTTGAACCACTTAGACTCTTCCTAGAGCTGGCCGCCAGGCTAAACTGAGCTATTGGGGGAGAAGGGCCTTGGTCAGGGAGGTGACCAAGAACCCGATGGTCACTCTGACAGAGCTTCAGAGATCCTGTGTGGAGATGGGAGAACCTTCCAGAAGGACAACAATCTCTGCAGCTCTCCACAAATCAGGCATTTATGGTAGAGTGGCGAGACAGAAGCCACTCCTCAGTGGCTTCTGTCTGGCCACTCTGCTGAATTTGTCAGCTGAGAGTCCTTTAGGTCTGAGAGCACCTAAAACACTCTCAGACCATGAGAAACAAGATTCTCTGGTCTAATGAAACCATGATTGAACTCTTTGGCCTGAATGCCAAGCATCACGTCTGGAGGAAACCTGGCAGCATCCCTACGGTTAAGTATGGTGGTGGCAGCATCATGCTGCGGGGATGTTTTTCAGCAGCAGTGACTGTCAGACTAGTCAGGATCGAGGGAAATATCCACGGAGCAAAGCACAGAGAGATCCTTGATGAAAACCTGCTCTAGAACCCACAGGACCTCAGACTGGGGCCAAGGTTCACCTTCCAACAGGACAACGAACCAAAGCACACAACCAAGAAAATGCAGGAGTGGCTTCTCTGAATGTCCTTGAGTGGCCCAGCCAGAGCCCGGACTTGAACCTGATCGAACATCTCTGGAGAGACCTGAAAATAGCTATGCAGTCCCCATCCGACCTGACAGAGCTTGAGCAGATCTGCAGAGAAGAATTGGAGAATATCTCCAAATACAAGTGTGCCAACCTTGTAGCATCATACCCAAGCAGACTCAAGACTGTACAGTACTTGCTTCAACAAAGTAAAGGGTCTGAATAATTATGTAAATGTGATATTTAAGTTTTTTATTTGTAATACATTTGCAAAAATGTCTAAAAACCAGTTTTTCCTTTGTCATTATGGGGTATTGTGTATAGATTGTTGAGGGGAAAAAGGCTGTAACGGAACAAAATGTGGAAGAAGTCAAGGCGTCTTGTCACGTCCAGGCCAACTACATCGACTGTGCTCTTCCCGCCCCGGCGCTCTGACTCGCCGGTGTACTAACCAATGGCATGAGGATGATGGCAGCCTGATCCAATCACCCATCACCTGCTTCTCGTTCCCCTAATTCCTCCCGCCCACACACACACTGCGGTTTCCATTCAGCCCCATTACACACCAGGTCTCTCTTCCTGTGTGTGGGAGTGGATTATTGTTTGTTGTTCGTCGCATGTTATCATTGATTAAAGTATCATATTCTATATTCCTTTTGTTTCACCACCTCCTTTTTTACGCCTCGCGATTCGTGACAGGTCTGAATAATTTCCGAATGCACTGTAGATGTACAGCCACATTCGGACTTTGGTCCGGAAGCTAAATTCCTGCAATTCTATCCATTTTGCTATGGGTCTTTGTACTGTGTATTTAAATACTGTATTCTCACTCATTCAAATATTTCTACTGATGTACATTGCATTTTAGTTACACTGTTTATGAACACCGCATATTTATTTAATTACTGGATTCTTGATAAATCTCATTTTAATATACTGTATCCACTGTCCTACCTATCATTTTTAGTATATCTTGTGTAAATTCATCCGGTGTGTATACGTATAGATTGCATTTGGGTTTCTTTTAGAGTCCTATTCGGTTGTTAATTGGATTTGTTTGATTTTCAGCCTCCTGAGGGGGAAGAGGCGTGTCGTCTTCACAACTGTGTTGTTGCGTTTGGACCATCATAGACCCTCCTGAGGGGGAAGAGGCGTGTCGTCTTCACAACTGTTTTAGTGCGTTTGGACCATCATGGATCCTTAGCGATGTGGATACAGAGGAATTTGAAACTCTCGACCCGCTCCAATAGCCCCATCGATGTGAATGGGGCACGCTCGGCCCTCCGTTTCCTGTGGTCCACTATCAGCTCCTTTGTCTTAACGACGTTAAGCCGAAGGAGCTGACCTCCTCCATATATCCTTTTGTCCAGGTTGTAAAGGGCAGTGTGGAGTGCAATAGAGATTTCGTCATCTGTGAATCTGTTGGGGGCGGTATACGAATTGGAATCGGTCCATTGAGTCTGGGATGATTGTGTGGATGTGAGCCATGACCAGCCTTTCAAAGAATTTCATGGCTACATTTGTGAGTGCTATGGGGGGAATTGTCATTTAGACAGATGATCTTGGTGTTCTTGGGCACAGGGACTATGGTGGTCTGCATGCAACATGTAGCTATTACAGACTCAGTAAGGGAGAGGTTGAAAATGTCAGTGAAGACACTTTCCAGCTGGTCAGAGCATGCTCTGAGTATGCGTCCTAGCAATCCGTCTGGTTCTGTGGCCTTGGGAATGTTAACCTGTTTAAAGGCTACGGAGAGCATTTAGTCCAGAACAGTCGTCCAGAACAGCTGGTGCTCTCACATACGGTTCAGTGTTGCTTGCCTCAAAGCAAGCATAGAAGGCATTTCGCTCGTCTGGTAGGCACTGGGCAGCTTGTAGCTGGGTTTCCTTTTGTAATCCGTGATAGTCCTGCCACATCCGACAAGAGTCAAAGCCTACTCACATCTGCTGTTGTATGATGTTCTGTGTATGTCGGTGCTTACATGTGTACGTGGGTCTGTGTGTGTGTTTGTATGTGATTGAGCGTGCAGGTGTGCATTGTGGAGGGGGGTTGCTGCAGCCTCTGTGAGTCAAACTCATCATTGTCCCACAATTTCGATGCATCAACATTTCAATGCAAATGACGGGATGATTTAGTCATGGTAAATATATCCAATGTCCCTGTGACGCATGTCCCCTTTAATTTAATGTAACAGTTGGTCATATGTGAGTAATACAATTCACTATCCAGAATATGTTCTTCTGAGTTTGTGCTGAGCTGCTGTTGTGGACTTTACTGTCAACAGTACATTTGGATATTATTCAATCATTTAATGGGAATGATTTAAACAAAAAAAGGTGCATTCAATGTGTGTGCGTTTTGGGTCCAGATGAGACATTAATCCTGCCACACAATTCAGTGACTAGAATCGGTATCTGAAAGTGTTAATTCCTCCATCTGTACAGTGTATTCTTTTCTCTCCCAATTAGGAGAGGAGATGTGGCCAGTAGACCAGATGAAATGCATGAGGAACCATTGTAGTTCACTGCAGGAGATTATGTCTCCTGTTTGTCAGATGCAATGTCATGCCGCCCCTGTTTTCCCAACACCCCCCGCCCCCCCACCCCCACCCCAACACATGAACAAACGCACACATGTACACACAAACACACACACACACACCATGTGGCCAATTCTCACTCCATGCCTCCTCTCTTCCAGTGTCTTGCCTCCCCCAGCCCAAAGCTCCCTCACACCCAGCTGTACGATAGCGTGGGAGGCAGAGGGATTGTCAGGAACAGGGTCTCTCCCACTAATTATTCTACAACGGATCCGGCTGGCTGCAGACTTCACACACAGACTAACTCACCGAGGTGGTCAATTAGTTGGTTAGTAGCAGGTCTGCTATTGGGCTCTATCATACCCTATACCTTCCCAGCAGGCAAAACCGTTTGAAATTACACCATAAATACATACAATTGAAGTCGGAAGTTCACATACACTTAGGTTGAAGTCATTAAAACTCATTTTTCAACCACTCCACAGATTTCATGTTAACAAACTATAGTTTTGGCAAGTCGGTTAGGACATCTACTTTGTGCATGACACAAGTAATTCTTAAGACAGTTGTTCACAGACAGATTGTTTCACTTATAATTCACTATATCACAATTCCAGTGGGTCAGAAGTTTACATACACTAAGTTGACTGTGCCTTTAAACAGCTTGGAAAATTCCAGAAAATGATGTCATGGCTTTAGAAGCTTCTGATAGGCTAATTGACATCATTTTAGTCTATTGGGGGTGTACCTGTGGATGTATTTCAAGGCCTACCTTCAAACTCAGTGCCTCTATGCTCAAAATCATGGGAAAATCTAAAGAAATCAGCCAAGACCTGTCTGGTTCATCCTTGGGAGCAATTTCCAAACGCCTGAAGGTACCACGTTCATCTGTACAAGCAATAGTACGCAAGTATAAAAACCATGGGACCATGCAGCCGTCATACCGCTCAGGAAGGAGACGCGTACTGTCTCCTAGAGATGAACGTACTTTGGTGCGAAAAGTGCAAATCAATTCCAGAACAACAGCAAAGGACCTTGTGAAGATGCTGGAGGAAACAGGTACAAAAGTATCTATATCCACAGTACAACGCGTCCTATATCAACATATCCTGAAAGACCGCTCAGCAAGGAAGAGGCCACTGCTCCAAAACCGCCATAAAAAAGCCAGACTACGGTTTGCAACTGCACATGGGGACAAAGATCATTTTTGGAGAAATGTCCTCTGGTCTGATGAAACAGAAATAGAACTGTTTGGCCATAATGACCATCGTTATGTTTGGAGGAAAAAGAGGGAGGCTTGTAAACCGAAGAACAACCGTGAAGCACGGGGGTGGCAGCATCATGTTGTGGTGGTGCTTTGCTGCAGGAGAGACTTGTGCACTTCACAAAATAGATGGCATCATGAGGAAGGAAAATTATGTGGATATATTGAAGCAACATCTCAAGACATCAGTCAGGAAGTTAAAGCTTGGTATCAAATGGGTCTTCCAAATGGACAATGACCCCAAGCATAATTCCAAAGATGTGGCTAAATGGCTTAAGGACAACAAAGTCAAGGTATTAGAGTGGCCATCACAAAGCCCTGACTTCAATCCTATAGAAAATGTGTGGGCAGAACTGAAAAAGCGTGTGTGAGCAAGGAGGCCTACAAACCTGACTCAGTTACACCAGTTCGGTCAGGAGGAATGGGAAATAGAGATACTGTAGAATCCATATTTTCTTTTTCTTGATTTTGTTTTCTGTAGAATGCCACTATATTATGATCGCTACAGCCAATGGGTGTTGTCTTCTCACCAAGCTGCTTGCCTATTGTCCTGTAGCCCATCCCAGCCTTGTGCAAGTCTACAATTTTATCCCTGATGTCCTTACACAGCTGTTTGATTGAGTGTGTGGAGTCCGTTTGATTGAGTGTGTGGACAGGTGTCTTTTATACAGGTAACGAGTTCAAACAGGTGCAGTTAATACAGGTAATGAGTGGAGAACAGGAGGGCTTCTTAAAGAAAAACTAACAGGTCTGTGAGAGACGGAATTCTTACTGGTTGGTAGGTGATCAAATACTTATGTCATGCAATAAAATGCAAATTAATTATTTAAAAATCATACAATGTGATTTTCTGGATTTTTGTTTTAGATTCCGTCTCTCACAGTTGAATAGTACCTATGATAAAAATTAGTAGGAAAACCTGCAAAATCGGCAGTGTATCAAATACTTGTTCTCCCCACTGTATCTATCATACACACAAATCTAAGTATATAAGACGTTACAAGAGTGAAAGGTTCCATCACCTTGTCTCAACCTTTGTCTCTCTCCAAGCACTATCTCAGCTAGATGGAAAAGGCAATAGACCCCACTGTGTCAGTTTGGACAAGCTGCCCTTTCATCCCCATTATATTTTGATAAAACCTTTAAGGTTTCTGGCTTTACCTGGCAGAACCTTATTTATGTCACACAACCTCCACCACTACAGACAGCTATGTATTGAAAGGTTTTCTGAAGCCTATGGCTTAACATTGTGGAAGTGGGGATGTCTTACAAAATATCTCCATACTGTCTCAGATACAGAGTGAGGTAATGAGTAAATGAGTAAAGATGTTTTTCTTGTGTAGAATTTCCATTCTCTATTCTTATGGGTAAGAAAGGAATTAACTATAGGCTTAAGATACAAGTCAATATGGGCTTGTATTGACAGTTTACACGTTCTTATCCCATTATCTACCTTTACTTAAGTGTTTGCTCTGTTTTATTCCCTTTTAAAAGTAGCAGGTGCAAAGACTTTGCTTTAAAAACATATCTTTGCCATGTTTAGTCTTTTTTATTTGGATCAACAGACTTGTTGGCATGGATGGTACTTTAGATAAGAGTTAAAGGCGATCAGATTTTGCCATGACAGAAGCAAAGCAAACACCCTTTAAAAGCAATGTTGCTTGCTAATTGCATTGCTGTTGAAAAGAAGAAGTCTGCCGAGCCGCATTTTCGATGCACTTCAGTTAATGGATTTCAGTACGGTACAAGTGTTTGTTTGCTTGCAGGTCTACATTGAGTATTGATGAATGGAAGTAGCAGCCTGGATTTGTCCCCTGGTGTACTGGCCAAGGATAGTAAACATGGCCAGCATACTAACTGGAGAGTGAAGGTGCATTGCCTGTAAAAAGTCCATTGCCTGAATGAAGTATGCTCTAATGAGTAATCATACAGTGGGGAGAACAAGTATTTGATACACTGCCGATTTTGCAGGTTTTCCTACTTACAAAGCATGTAGAGGTCTGTAATTTTTATCATAGGTACACTTCAACTGTGAGAGGCGGAATCTAAAAGAAAATCCAGAAATCACATTGTATGATTTTTAAATAATTAATTTGCATTTTATTGCAAGACATAAGTATTTGATCACCTACCAACCAGTAAGAATTCCGGCTCTCACAGACCTGTTAGTTTTTCTTTAAGAAGCCTCCTGTTCTCCACTCATTACCTGTATTAACTGCACCTGTTTGAACTCGTTACCTGTATAAAAGACACCTGTCCACACACTCAATCAAACAGACTCCAACCTCTCCACAATGGCCAAGACCAGAGAGCTGTGTAAGGACATCACGGATAAAATTGTAGACCTGCACAAGGCTGGGATGGGCTACAGGACAATAGGCAAGCAGCTTGGTGAGAAGGCAACAACTGTTGGCGCAATTATTAGAAAATGGATGAAGTTCAAGATGACGGTCAATCTCCCTCCGTCTGGGGCACCATGAAAGATCTCACCTCGTGGGGCATCAATGATCATGAGGAAGGTGAGGGATCAGCCCAGAACTACACAGCAGGACCTGGTCAATGACCTGAAGAGAGCTGGGACCACAGTCTCAAAGAAAACCATTAGTAACACATTACGCCGTCATGGATTAAAATCCTGCAGCGCACGCAAGGTCCCCCTGCTCAAGCCAGCGCATGTCCAGGCCCGTCTGAAGTTTGCCAATGACCATCTGGATGATCCAGAGGAGGAATGGGAGAAGGTCATGTGGTCTGATGAGACAAAAATAGAGCTTTTTGGTCTAAACTCCACTCGCCGTGTTTGGAGGAAGAAGAAGGATGAGTACAACCCCAAGAACACCATCCCAACTGTGAAGCATGGAGGTGGAAACATCATTCTTTGGGGATGCTTTTCTGCAAAGGGGAGGGGAGGATGGAAGGGGCCATGTATCGCGAGATCTTGGCCAACAATCTCCTTCCCTCAGTAAGAGCATTGAAGATGGGTCGTGGCTGGGTCTTCCAGCATGACAACGACCCGAAACACACAGCCAGGGCAACTAAGGAGTGGCTCCGTAAGAAGCATCTCAAGGTCCTGGAGTGGCCTAGCCAGTCTCCAGACCTGAACCCAATAGAAAATCTTTGGAGGGAGCTGAAAGTCCGTATTGCCCAGCGACAGCCCCGAAACCTGAAGGATCTGTATGGAGGAGTGGGCCAAAATCCCTGCTGCAGTGTGTGCAAATCTGGTCAAGAACTACAGGAAACGTATGATCTCTGTAATTGCAAACAAAGGTTTCTGTACCAAATATTAAGTTCTGCTTTTCTGATGTATCAAATACTTATGTCATGCAATAAAATGCAAATTAATTACTTAAAAATCATACAATGTGATTTTCTGCATTTTTGTTTTAGATTCCGTCACTTACAGTTGAAGAGTACCTATGAAACAAATTACAGACTTCTACATGCTTTGTAAGTGGGAAAACCTGCAAAATCGGCAGTGTATCAAATACTTGTTCTCCCCACTGTACCTGAGACCTGAAGACTCATGTTTGCTCAGTGGGCTAACAACACAGTCTTCAGTCGCACAAATGACATGCGTTCCCAACTTGATCGGTCACATGAGAACACACACAATCAAAAATACATACTCTTAACACCCCTTCTCACAATAAAATCCTAATCCCTTCCCATGCTGACAAGGTCAGAATCCAGCCAACATACAGAACACATTTAAGAGTAAACTTTTATCTGCAAAAATTTTACTAAGAAGATAACATACATGCAATTACATTTGGCTGATGCGTACTGTTATGAAACCGATTAACTAGCATGCTAATATTGTTGAACTTGCTAAATCTAGGGTCTCTATTTTAAATCTTAGCTCTGGCAGTAGCTTTATAGGTTCTGGCGTGTGTCAGAAATATTTGTACTATTTTTACAACCAGGGTTTTGCTGAATTAACAAATTGTGGGTGTGTTGTAGCTTGGCCCATCTCTGGCCAATCAGAACATGCTCAATGGATAAATATGTGGTTGCTTCAAATTGTGCATTTATGGTCTTTTATCCTATTGTGTTTTCATTTACTGAAATGTTAGTTCATTATAGCCTAGTTAGGTTAAATAGCCTGAAACCTGAACAACAAATACACACGATTCTGCAACAGACACAAACAAAGATTGCGTCTCAAATGGCTTGGCTCAGTTTAGTTTAACCCACAGACAGCTTCTTTGGGAAGCTGATGTTTTTATTCTGTGAGAGGGAGACAGTGTTCCTGAGGACATTGGGAATTACCATGACATGGCATTTGGATGTCACCTCGCCATTCTGAGTCACGTCCACAGCCCAGGGCCGGTCCTGTTCCTGTGGCAGCCACGTTAGGCTGTCACGGCCGATAGGGAGTCTGAAGAAACGTTGAGGGATTATGGAACAATGTGCCTGAGAATGTTTGAGTGAGAGACAATAGAATATGGATGGAGATCCACTGACCTGTGGTAGTGACTGAATGCCTGAGGTCCACTCAGACATGGCCTGCTGGGGCCTGCTTCAGGCCTTCCCTACTCTCTGCTGTGTACTCACTGCTTCCCAAGGCGTAGGTGCCTCCACATTCATATTAAATATGGTCTTATATATCCACAGGTACATAAAATGGAAATGACATTTAACAGTAGCAGGCTACATCATAAAAAATAACTAAACTATTGATACAAAATTATTTCTAAATGCTTTGTGACTAAACTGCATTATTCTGAAGTAAATTCTCCTGAAAGTTGCTCTGGATAAGATCGTCTGCTGAATGATTAAAATGTAAATCTAATTACCAATAAAATAGAATCTGTGAATGTCTGGATGGGTTGTGCTGATGTCTATCAATTATTAAAATGACACACAGGTAGAATACAGTATACTCCTTTACTGAGTTCAGGAATTACATCAAAAGTGAACAAATCTATCTAGACCTCATGGGAAACAACTCAATTTAGTTGATACTGTAGCTGCATTGGTCTAATATCATACCAGTGATGTTATTGTGCCGTTAACATGTTGGCCAACATCCGTGTTTTAATGAGCCTCAAAGCTCTTTTTGATATGAGCTTTAGCCATCACAGCTGACATTATATAGCTGGTGGACGGTGTCACTTATTGTCCACAATTAGCACCTCTGATTCTATAAACTAAACACAAAAGTTTCTGGGAAACATACACAAGCTAGAGCCACAATGTCTGAGGAGGTCTCCTAAGCTTTCTTACTGAGGTGCTGTCAGTTCTCGTTTTATCTGGGCTAACTTTTACTTCTGCTCACGAGGAGAGCCAGGTCTCCCCCGAGGTGGGGTAGTGTGAAGTCGGATGCCGCACTACTCTGTTCTCCCTTGGTCCTCCACTCGTTCTCTCTCTAGCTACCTACGCTCTGTAGGTTAATCACAGGTTAGGTATTCACTGTGGCTGGTGTAGGTTTGTTTCCATCTCTCGCCCACTCCATGACTCTCTCAGGGGTGAGGGGGCAGGTACCGCTCCAGCCTGAAAATTCAACACAACTTTGCCTATACTTTCTATGAACTGCCTATGTGTAATGCATTTATATGAATATATTTGTATAACCCTTTATAACCCCAAAGTACATTATAAGACTCCATAATGGAGCTGATGATTTTGTGAACGCTCCAGGGAAGTTGTATCATCATGACTTATGAAACAGCTCCAGAGAGATAATGGAACAGAAATAACTTTATTAAGTTTCTGTGCTAATTGAGTTCTGTTTTGTGGTGCTAGTAAGGGGGGAGGAGGCGTCATGATCTATCATCGTTTGGTTCTGCTAGAGATACGGGCGCCCCCATTTTTAATTTATCCTCCGTTCTCTTTCTTATTTTTCCACCGGTTTTCTCATAACTATGCAATTACCAAGGCCCTTAACACTCAGCCCATTTCTATTGTGAAATCCCAGTGTTAGCGAATGTAGCTGCGCTGTCATCATTTCAGCAGGGTAGCGGTGGGTGAAACATATTTTAAACGATAAATCCTCAAACTAATTATCCTACCTACGTTCTCTTTTCCATATCACTATGGGTGTAGTATTACAGTGTCGAGTTTTGTCGTTTGAGATATACGGCAGGTGAACATTGAAAGTAAGTTAAAATTGGGTAAAGTTACAGTGCATATGGAAAGTATTCAAACCCCTTGACTTTTTCCACATTTTGTTACGTTACAGCCTTATTCTAAAATGTATTAAATTGTTTTTTTTCCATCATCAATCTACACACAATACCCCATAATGGCAAAGCAAGAACAGGTTTTTAGAAATTTCACATTTGCATAAGTATTCAGTGCCTTTACTCAGTACTTTGTTGAAGCACTTTTGGCAGCGATTACAGCCTTGAGTCTTCTTGGATATGAAGCTACAAGCTTGGCACAACTGTATTTGGGAAGTTTCTCCCATTCTTCTCGGCAGATCCTCTCAAGCTCTGTCAGGTTGGATGGGGAGCGTCACTGCACAGCTATTTTCAGGTCTCCCCAGAGATGTTAGATCTTGTTCAAGTCCGGGCTCTGGCTGGGCCACTCAAGGACATTGAGAGACTTGTCTTGAAGCCACTCCTGCGTTGTCTTGGCTGTGTGCTTAGAGTCGTTGTCCTGTTGGAAGGTGAACCTTCACCCCAGTCTGAGGTCTTGAGCATTCTGGAGTAGGTTTTCATCAAGGATCTCTCTGTACTATCCTGACTAGTCTCCTAGTCCCTGCATCCACTCAGCATGATGCTGCCACC
The DNA here is from genome assembly GCA_023634145.1 of Thymallus thymallus. NCBI lineage: Eukaryota > Metazoa > Chordata > Actinopteri > Salmoniformes > Salmonidae > Thymallus > Thymallus thymallus. Next base: position 46,487,213 of record CM042388.1, read on the forward strand.
ACCATGCTTCACCGAAGGGATAGTGCCAGGTTTATTCCAGACGTGATGCTTGGCATTCAGGCCAAAGAGTTCAATCTTGATTTCATCAGACCAGAGAATCTGATTGGTGGAGTGCTGCATAGATGGTTGTCCGTCTGGAAGGTTCTCCCTTCTCCACAGAGGAACTCTGTAGCTCTTTCAGAGTGACCATCAGGTTCTTGGTCACCTCCCTGACCGAGGCCTTTCTCCCCTGATTACTCAGTTTGGCCGGGTTGTCAGCTCTAGGAAGAGCCTTGGGGGTTCCAAACTTCCTCCATTTTAAGAATGATGGCCACTTGGGGTTCTTCAATGCTGCAGAATTGTTTTGGTACCCTTCCCCAGATACTATGTGGCTCGACACAATCCTGTCTCGGAGCTCTACGGACAATTCCTTTGACCTCATGGCTTGGTTTTTGCTCTGACATGCGCTGCCTTTCCAAATAATGTCCAATCAATTGAATTTACCACAGGTGGACTCCAATCAAGTTGTAGAAACATCTCAAGGATGATCAATGGAAACATGATGCACCTGAGTTAAATTTTAAATATAGGACAAAACACACACCACAACAAGAGAGACACCACAACACTACATAACGAGAGACCTAAGACAACAACATAGCATGGCAGCAACCCAAGACAACACAGTAAGGCAGCAACACCACATGACAACAACATGGTAGCAACACAACATGGAAGCAGCACAAAACATGGTAAAGCATTATTGGGCACAGACATCAGCACAAAGGGCAAGAAGGTCTTTGAATGAAGAGATGGAGATAGAACTGTCCAGATTTAGTGTTTTTTTCAACTCGTTCCAGTCGCTAGCTGCAGCGAACTGAAAAGAGGAGCGACCCAGGGATGTGTGTGCTTTGGGGACCTTTAATAGAATGTGACTGGCAGAACAGGTGTATGTGGAGGATGAGGGCTGCAGTAGATCTCTCAGATAGGGGGGAGTGAGGCCTAAGAGGGTTTTATAAATAAGCATCAACCAATGGGTTTTGCAACAGGTATACAGAGATGACCAGTTTACAGAGGAGTATAGAGTGCAGTGATGTGTCCTATAAGGAGCATTGGTGGCAAATCTGATGGCCGAATGGTAAAGAACATCTATCCGCTCGATCTATCCCTTACCTGCCAATCTATTAAATACGTCTCCGTAATCTAGCATGGGTAGGATGGTCATCTGAATCAGGGTTAGTTTGGCAGCTGGGGTGAAAGAGGAGCGATTATGATAGAGGAGGACAGTGTATTGATTTAAACTTTGATTTGTGCTGAGAGAAGGACAGTGTACCTTCTAGACATACTCCCAAGTACTTGTATGAGGTGACTACCTCAAGCTCTAAACCCTCAGAGGTAGTAATCACACCGGTGGGGATATGGGCATTCTTCTTACCAAACCACATTATCTTTGTTTCGGAGGGCATAGAACGCTTGTTGGACACTAAGAAAGCTTTGTTGTAGAGCGTTTAATACAAAATCCGGGGAGGGGCCAGCTGATTATAAGACTGTATCATCTGCATATAAATGGATGAGAGAGCTTCCTACTGCCTGAGCTATGTTGATGATATAAATTGAGAAGAGCGTGGGGCCTAGGATCGAGCAGATTTTCTGACTTTATACACTGCACTCTTTGAGAGAGGTAGTTATCAAACCTGACCAAAGACCCCTCAGAGACACCAATACTCCTTAGCCGGCCCAAAAGAATGGAATGGTCTACCATATCAAAAGCTTTGGCCAAGACCATAAAAATAGCAGCACAACATTGCTTAGAATCAAGGGCAACATCATTGAGGACCTTTTAAGGTTGCAGTGAGACATCCATAACCTGAGAGGAAACCAGATTGCATACCAGAGAGAATACTATAGACATCAAGAAAGCCAGTCAGCTGATTAATGACAAGATTTACAGGGCAAAATAGAAATAGGCCTCTAACAGTTAGGATCAGCTTGATCTCCCCCTTTAAATTAAGGACTCGCCGTGGCTGCCTTCCAAGCAATGGGAACCTACCAAGAGAGGAGAGACAGGTTAAAAAGGTCAGAGATAGGCTTGGTGTCACGAGTGGGTGCATGCAATAGGCTTCTCTATGGCCAGAGCCTGATACTTGGCGATGATATGTGGCTGCAACCTTAAAGAGGAAAGGAACTAAACCATCCTTTAGCACCTCAGACTGAGTGACTGCCTGCAGGGAGAAACTTTGTAGCGGGGCATGGGAAAAAGAGGGAGGAGCATCGGGGCTAACCGCATTAGAAGGGGTGGCAGATGAGGAAATGTTGGACATCCAAGAAGGCATGGCTGAGTCAAATAGGAATCCTGACTTAATGAAGTGTTGATTAAAGAGCTCAGCCTTGTGCTTCTTGTCAGTAACAACCACATCATCAACATTAAGGGACATGGGCAGCTGAGGAGGAGGGTTTATTCTCCAGGTATTTCACAGTTTTCCAGTACTTCTTGGGGTTAGACCCACAGAGAGAGAACTGCTCCTTAAAGTAACTAACTTTGGCCTTCTGGATAGCCTGAGTGCATTTATTTCTCATTTGCCTGAACGAGAGCCAGTCAGCCTGAGTAAGCGTGTGCCGAGCCTTTCGCCAAATGGAATTCTTGAGGTGGAGTAACTCTGCAAGATCACGGTCGATCCAGGGGCTGAACCTGTTTTTAATTCTCATTTTCTTTATGGGGGCGTGTTTGTTGACAATAACACTGAACATATAAAAAAAAGTCAGATCCAAGGGTCTTCAACAGAGGAGATCAAGATGATTCTATACCAATTTACAGAGGCCAGGTCATGAATGAAGGCTTGCTCATTAAAGTTTTTTAGCAAGCGTCTATGACAATTCAGGACAGGTCTATGTATATTGCCTGTACATCATACTCAGTGCCATATAACACCACATCCTGGGCATTGAATGTGACTGGGTGTTTCATTATGATGTCCAAACTACTATATGGCAAGTGAGGTTCCGTAACTACCGAACAGATTGTGAGGGTCAGTTGTTATAGCAACACAATTCACACAGATTTCACCTGTCAAACCTTATTCTTTCCACTTCATCAGAAACTTGACTAGTAGTTTTCACAACTTATTTTCCACCAACATGTTTTGAACTACAATGAAACTGAACTCCTTAGCTTATTTTGTATGAGTGCAATGGCCAATGATGAAAACTTTAAAAGAGACTTGATTAACTTGTCACGGTAGCCAATAAGAACAGCTTTATTGTATGATACCACCAAAACCATTATACAACAAAATAACCTGAGGTAGGCACTTTCCCTTTTGAAATGCACAGCATTTATTTCAATAAAGTTACAAATGTATTTAGCAAAATTTAACACTGCTTTGACTGATTTTAACAAAATACACTACCGTTCAAATGTTTGAGGTCTCTTAGAAATATCCTATAACATTGATCAGAAATACAGTGTAGACATTGTTAATGTTGTAAATGACTATTGTAGCTGGAAACGGCTGATTTTGAATGGAATATCTACATAGGCGTACAACTGAGCAAGATGACAAGTACATTAGAGTGTCTAGTTTGAGAAAAAGAGGCCTCACAAGTCCTCAACTGGCAGCTTCATTAAATAGTACCAGCAAAACACCAGTCTCAACGTCAACAGTTAAGAGGAGACTCGGGGATGCTGGTCTTCTAGGCAGAGTTGCAAAGAAAAAGTCATATCTCAGACTGACTAATAAAAAGAAAAGATTAAGATGGGCAAAAGAACACAGACACCGGACAGAGGAAGATATGGCTTTTTCTTTGCTGCCCTTTTCAGCTACAATAGTCATTTACAACATTATCAATGTCTACACTGTATTTCTGATCAATTTGATGTTATTTTAACAGACAAAAAAATAGCTTTTCTCTCAAAACAAGGACATTTCTAAGTGACCACAAACTTTTGAACGGTAGTGTACATCTATCTACTGTAGGGTGTCACATATTGAAAGGAAATTAAAGCTGTGAACTTTATCCTTGTTGCCAACTTTACCAAAATAAACTTTACAAGTGAAAATGCAATTTACGGAATAGTAGTGTTAGTAATGTAAAAATACAATGTGTTAAAACACATTATAAGTATGGATATGACATTTAAATACAATAATGACCCTGTTTTATACATGATATGATAATACAATATATTAATATTCAACAGTTTGATAACTCCACGTTATAAGCCTACCAGGCTCTTCCATCATACACAACTATGACGCTGAGTTACTGTATTCACGTTGCAGCTATAGTATATCACACAAGGCATAACACCAAAGAAAATACTTATCAAACTCTTTATGTTCCCATATACAGTAGTTATCCATCCATATGTTCCAATTGGTGATACAGAGACATGTTATCCCTCTAACTGGGATTTGATCTTTAGTTTGAAAGGCACTCAGTTGTGTAGGGGAGAGTGGGGTAAGTTTAGCCATTTTATACATTCAGCTTCACTCTGTCAAGGGAAATATAGTATTAGGTCTAACAAAGACATGCCAAACATTAGAAACACCTTCCTAGTATTGAGATGCACCCTCCCTTTTGCCCTCAGAACAGCCTCAATTCATTGGGCATGGAGAAGATGTTGAAAGGGTTCCACATGAATTCTGGCCCATGTTGACTCCAATGCTTTCCACAGTTGTGTCAAGTTGGCTGGATGTCCTTTGGGTGGTGGACCATTCTTCATACACACGGGAAACTGTTGAGTGTGAAAAACTCAGTGCGCCTGGCACCTACTAGCCCACACCGTTCAAAGGCACGTAAACATTTTGTCTTGCCCATTCACCCTCTGAATTGCACACATACACAATCCATGTCTCAATTGTCTCATAGCTTAAAAACCCTTCTTTAACCTGTCTCCTCCCCTTCATCTACACTGATTGAAGTGGATTTAACAAGTGACATCAATAAGGGAGCATAGCTTTCACCTGGATTCACCTGGACCCAGATTCACAAAACGCTTCATATGCAGAAACTTAAGAAGCTTCTTAAGAAAAAAAACAAGATACGTTTATAAGATAGTTCTTAAGTGCGATTCCTCAATTTCTTCTCAAATATCTTCTTAAGAATTTCTTCTTAAGAAGATATTAGCTAGCTTACTAGCTAGAAATGGCAATCATGTTAACATATTTAGTACTGAAATGACTGTTCTAAAACATGTTCTTGGGTTTAAAATAATCAATACTGAAACTTTCAGATGAAGTTTGTGAGTGAATGAAACATGTTAAATTGCTTTCATGAGCTTATTCTCTCACTACCCTGCGTTTAAGAGTTTTAGGTACTTAGGAATTAAGAACATTTCCAAGAACAAATCCAATAACTTTCTTCTTAAATTTTTGCTAAAGTAGAAACATAAGAAATAACACAAAAACATTTCCAAGAACCTTTTTGAGGAATAGCAAGTTTGCTTAACATTCTTCATAAGTCTATAGTTAAGGACAAATTGGCAGTTAAGAAAACATTTCTTCTTAAGAAGGTTTTATGAATCTGGGCCCTGGTCAGTCTATGTCATGGAAACAGGTGTCCCTAATGTGTTGTATACTCAGGATGTTGTGTATCCATGAAAATAATCAAAAGTATTGTAAACATGACAGTTTTGAAAACATTGCTTGTCCAAAACATGTTGGTCTCCTGGCAGTGGGACAGGGTAACTTAAGCTGTACTGAATTAAATATTACCACTACCTTATTAAACCATGTCTGTCTTTATTTCTGTACTGAGTTAAATATTACCACTACCTTATTAAACCATGTCTGTCTTTATTTCTGTACTGAGTTAAATATTACCACTACCTTATTAAACCATGTCTGTCTTTATTTCCCCATACAGAATTCAACATAATCACAATAGCTTTTTGTCTTTTAATAATTTTAAGCATATTTTTTAACAAACACATTGTACTGTTTTTTTTTTACACTTTTAACAGATGCCAGGCCTTGTTGTTACCTCATATATCAGCAATAATTAATTTAATTAAGCAATTTGCTCAACTTGATATTGGCTCAACCTTTGCCCCAATTTATCCCAAGGAAAATATTTTGACTGTATTATCTCACACAGCTAGGATGCACTTTCATGCTAGGTTTAGGACCTCATATTGATGTATAGAACAATCTTAAAAGTATCTACTTTGGTTTTGATACCATTAAACCTCTAACACAATGAATTCATTTTAATTGGTGAAAATCCGTTTTCTTTTCTCACCACTTGTTCCATGTGGTTTCTTCCTTCAGACACACAATTCAATAATAACCTCTTCCTAAATATTTGGTCTAATTATTTTGTGTCTGGTGTCCTAGAAACAAGGGTGGCTTTACTGACCCCTTTGGCTCAACTTACCCCTTTGGCTCAACTTACCCCTTTGGCTCAACTTACCCCTTTGGCTCAACTTACCCAACCCACATGTTGAGCTTAGATTTAACGTGAAACCATATTTTCATATTAATTATTACATTTAGAATGTACATAATAACATCACATTTTCACATGAGAAGAATAACGTGTTTTCACCTCACGTGAATTGCAGTTTCACATGTGACTTTTGCGGTTTTACATGTTAAAACTTTCACATGTGAAAATCTCCCTTTACATCAGGAATTGCATTTTGACGTGAAAAACATTCACATGTGAAAATCACGTCTGCAGTTTCACTTGTAAAAAAAGTTCACATGAAAAAAAATCACGTTACTATTTAATTAGCAGTTTCACATGTAAGAAAACTCCAACTTTGAAAATCATCTCACTTTCAATGGAATGATTTTGCGGGACAGAATCTATTCCTAGGGGCAGGTCAATGGACGTTCAAATGGTGACTTAGCTCTGCTATACAGTATAAAGGCCACTGCCTGTTGAAGGGGCAATCCTTAGTCGCTACATCCATTGTTGGACTCATAAATGAATATGTACTGATTGATTCTTGAAGACTATAACATATAAATGCCTCATGTGCTTTAGTTCAACTGTCGTACCCCATCAGAACCCAAATTATAAGCTTGTTTTACTTCAATTTTTGTAAACAAATTAAATAAAAACAACCATTGTAAAGCCTAAAAACACAGTAAAATAAACCCACGGTCCTTGCATCCATAGGGTAGTCTATGGATTGGAGAGTAGTTGCATTTCTATAGCCTCATTCCGCGGCTGTGTCGGGGAGCAATAGTGTAATTCAGTAAGGCTGTTATTATATGGTGCAATCCTATAGTGATTGAGTTTACTTTTGTGGCATAATAACACAACAATTACATACTTATTTAATTTATCTCATAAACAAAGTTATGCAACAGCCAATTCTCCTGTGCAGTGGCGGTTCTAGCTTGTATGTCGCCCTGGGCGAACCCTCCCGTTCAGCATCATTCTGCACTAACTGTCATTTAGACATTTGGAACAACACAAATACATAATGCATTAGTACTGTACAAAGGTAGAGGTGTGCTATTTGATAGATTCCCCGGCTCCTCCTACCTCGGGCTTCCAGTGGGGAGACCTGAGGTCAACCTATCCCCGCCCCCCTCCCCATCTCGTACTTCTGAGTGGGAGACCTTCCCAGGCGGTAGCCTGTCTAGCTCACAAACTAGAATCAGGGCGCCCACTCCGACAAGGTTAATTGACCCACAGTCCCACACGGTGACATGATATCATTGACGTGACGTGAAAATGAGCGATAGAAAACAGATCGCTATAAATGTGCGGGCGCCCCGTGCCGCCCCCGGCTGCACTTCGCCTATACCTAAAACCGCCACTGCTCCTGTGTGAAAAAGTAATTTCCCCCTTACACTATAACTCTTTGTGCCACCTTAAGCTACAATGACTCAAACCAAACACTTCCTGTAGTTGTTGAATAGTCTCTCATGTCGCTGTGGAGGACGTTTCTCCCACTCTTGCATGCAGAACTGTATTTACTCCTATTATGTCTGGCGAAACTAAACACTTAATTCCACAGTAAGAACCTCATACCAATGGTCAAGCATGGTGGTGGTAGTGTGATGGTTTGGGGAGGCTTTACTGCCTCAGGATCTGAACAACTTGCCTTAATAGAAGGAACCATGAATTCTACTCTGTTTCAGATTATTCTACTGGAGAATGTCAGGCCATCGGTCTGTGAGCTGAAGCTGAAGGTCAGCTGGGTCTCGCAGCAAGACAATGATCCAAAACACACATGTCTACATGAAAATGGCTAAAAAGCAATACATCTGAAGTTTTGGAACGGCCAGACCTAGTCCCAATTCAGATGTTGTGGCAGGACTTGAAATTATCAGTTCATGCTTGAAAACCCACAAACGTTGCTGAGTTAAAACAATTCTGCATGGAAGATTAGGTCAAAATTCCTCCTCTCAACCTTCGCCTCTCCCGAGTCCAAACGGGAGTTGTAGCGATTGGACAAGTCTGTAACTACCAATTGGATATGACGAAATTGGGGAGAAAATGGGGTAAAAAAATACAAAATATAATAAAAATTCCTCCACAGCGACATGAGAGACTGATCAACAACTACAGGAAGTGTTTGGTTTGAGTCCTTGTAGTTAAAGGAGGCACAACCAGTTATAGTGTAAGGGGGAAATTACTTTTTCACACAGGGAAATAAAATAAGTATAAATGTTTTGTGTTATTTGTAAACTCAGGTTCCCTTTATCTAACATTAGGTTTTGGTTGAAGATCTGATAACATTCAGAATAAAAAATAGAGAAAAATAGAGAAAATCAGAAAGGGGGCAAATACTTTTTCACGGCATTGTATCACCCTGCATCCCACTGCTGCTTTACCTCTAAAACTAAGCTGGATCGTAGCTGTAACTGGTAAATAAAATTCACATTTAAGATATTTTTTATGTGAAAAACATAGTGTTTTTCATGTTTTTTTAGGTGAATTTTTCTTTCATGTGTTTTTCTTTGTAAGGGCACTCTCCCCTGGGCTTCTGGCCTGCAGCTACATCATCTTAGCTAGCTGTGTAATTAGGACATGCTACTGTGCAAACCAACTAATTGGGCTGAGACTTCAAACAGGTGGCAATATCTTCTAAACAACTTAATCAACCAGTTCTTGACTTGGACTTAAATAGGTGCTGGTACTCATTTGGGATTCCGGTACTGTTTATATGGTGCAGGGACTCCACAATACTTTTGAGCTAATATTCTGTATATTCTATAAGAGGTACAGGAGCTCAAGCAGTAGAAAACGTAAGTCAAGCACTGCAATCAACTAAACAATGTTATAAAATATGAGGGCGGGTTTGTAATTTAACGTTACAATAAAAACATCAGGAATAGTGAATCCTGGTGGTGTTGCTAGACTAACAACATAGTGTATGTGTATGTCATAATTGTCTTATCTAACTTGACAAAACCACTCAGTTGGAATTAAAACATTTACACTAATTAACATACTTAAATTAGCTACAAGTGACTCACTGGCTTAGCAACAGTAATTCATGACCCACATGACTCTCTGTCATATCTTCTCAATTAATGACGTGTCACGTTGTGTCAAATCATGAGACAACAGAGCAACACTTAACCACTCTCAAAATTGCGAAGGTACGAAATCGATATTAAGCAGTAACCTCTATTAAGGTCTGTTCAACCCTCTCTACTGGTTGGAGAACCATGACTCAGTACGTAGGTATGTAGGTACCTCAATGTCTCCATCTGGCTAAAGTCAGGCAATAGCAAGGCCCTTCACTGGGTGGGTTTGGTGTTGTTGGTATCGTTGGCCCTGCCGTTCTCCGCCCTGCGGACGGAGGAGTTAAAGGAGCTCCTCTTCAAGATCTTGTTGGCCAGGTCACTGCATGTCTTCCTGTACTGGTTTCGGAGCAGTGAGTAGACAAAAGGGTCGCAGGCTGCCTTGCTGTAGGCCAAACACTTGGACAGGACACCCCAGTGGGGGCTTATGTATCCTGGGGTGAGAAGCTCCACGATTCTGCCATGACAAATACACAGAATAAGTTTTATTATTAGCAGTGTTCAGCTTAAAATGTTTCATAGACCAGAAAACAACACAGATGTCAAAAAACCTAATGTCCGGACGAAACTCAAAAATGTCAACATTTCGCTTCAAAATGCCATGGCTCTGATTCGATAGTGAATGTTAGGGGATGTGGAGTTTCTCTTGTTTGTCTCCCTGTCCTTACCACGCTGTATAGAGGCGTTACACAAGGTTATTCTCAGAATGCTTAGGTCAGGTCACTGGTCGTATGATTCACAGCAGCTATCAAACTCACAATGGGGATCTCACTATCATTTTACCTCCTGATGTCATCTTCTTCTTCATGGTTATGTTATATCCGCTTCTGAAGGGTTGGAGCTGCACTTTTATCGTCATGGTCTTTGACTTACTCATAATCACACATCCACTCACGCTAATTCTCTCATGGATTCTCTTTCTCTTATATTGTTCCATCCTAAACCTCATGAAAAAAAAGAAACATGCGTACACTATATGAACCTCTCCTTCTAGGGTTACAACAAAATCACCCTCAAGCTGATTGATTAGTGATTCAGACACTGGATCAATTGAACATAATAAGATGGGGTTGTAAAAATGGACTATGGCCGACTCCAGCCTGAATTGAAATTCATTACAATGTAACACTACCACACATGCACAGTGGTGTTGAGGATAGATTTGAACCACTGCTCACCTCGTGATGACGTAGGGGGCGAAGCACACCACAAACGTTCCAATGAATGTGCTGATCTTCTTGGTGGCTCTCTGCCTCCGCTGTCTCTGCTCATCCAGGCATCGCTGGCGCACACTACCAGAGGACAGAGGGGACCGTTATCACCCCAAGGGACGTACAGAAGCACAGGTTTAAAAACATGGCCTCTCCAGTGGGATGATGGAGGAAAAAAGCATGCTTCTATGGACAGTATGAGAGCAAAGCTTCAGGTCAATACCAATGGATTGTTTCAAGATATCTGAACAGTAACACATAACACATTATGTAAATCAAGTCCAATTCCAGGTCCATACTCATTCTTTAATTGGTAATAACTGGTAATAACATGGAGTTGACCACAGCATATCTTGGATAACGTAAGAGCAAGTGATGCAGAATTTGAGATGACATGAATTGACTGATTTGAGGCTAGTTTAACTACTTGAGATATGTAATGTGGAGGTGATTGTAAAGGGATAATCAAATACAGTAAACCATACATGACATGGGTTTGAACTATATCAAGAAATATTTACACTCATCCCTCTCACTGAACAGCTCTTTGAATGTTTGAGGTAAGCTGGTCAAAACTGATCTAACATCTCAAAGAATGTCAATGGTGCACATCAGATGTATTACATTTTATTAAAACTAATGTACATACTTTGCTGTATGAAGGATATTGTAATGTTAGCATGGACATAGCATTGCCTATGACAAGATATCAAAATGCAAGGCAAATATGATGATTAATGGTTAACTAACTGCCAATAATGCCTGTCTGGGCTATTCAACTCATGAATATAAATCACAATGTATAATGGTTTTGATCTGTATGTGAATAGTTTTTGGGTTGTAATATATCTGTGTCATTTTAGTTTTGATAAAAGGGGCTGAGATCTGAGACAGGAACATTGGACCAACACGCTGGTGCTGAAATCAATCATAACGCCACTGAAGTCGAATTGTGAAATCGTAATTTTTGGGCTAATCTTAATTTTTATTTTATATATATATAATTTTTAGGGGTAGGTTAGCTTTAATATCGCAGATAGATTGTGGCTTCTATCAATGTAGTTGTCTTCATCATTTCTAATCCGCCATATATTGATTGATTGACTATGACTGTTCACATCACCCTGCAGTTCTATTTACAGAGTTGGCTCCAGGTAAATGTTGCAATTCTTCAGCCATTCCTGAACCTGTGACCAAAACAAGCTACATATGGGCAGTATCAAAACAATCGTAAATATGGGCTGATCTTAAAACATGTAAAAAGTAAATGAATCAGACAAGGACACCTCAGCAGTTGGCGAAACAGCTTACCTCGGGTGAATATCCACAAGCATCAATAAGGTCTGCATAGTGATCACGTCGATGCGTTTACAGTGAAACCGCGCAACTTTCAGCACTTTCAGGTACGTTACACACAACACGATCAAGGTCAGGAGAAAAGTGAGCGAGTGTAAAATCACAGTGTAGATGATGAACTGCGTCTGGGTGTCGCTTGCTCTCGCATTGCAGAGCGTACACGATGCGTAAAAGTGATGGTACCCAACCCAGGAGAGGCAAGAGGCCACCGTGGAGAAGGAAAGCGAGTGTATCCACGTGTACGCCAGAGCTATCACTGCGTCCCGGTGTCGTATTCTGGAGTGGTAGCTTAGCGGAAAAACCACCGCCACCCATCTATCGATGCTCAAAGCACCCATACTGAGCATTGAGTTCGCGGTGAGAAAAGTGTCCAAGAAACCCACAGTTTGACAGAACCCGCTGCTTCCAGGGTTTCCTTTGTTGATAAGTCCGACCAGAGTTAGAGGCATGGTAGAAACGTTAAGGAACAGGTTGCATAAGGTGAGGTTGAGGATAAACAACCCGGGAACCTGCTTTCGAATCTCCGGGTTGTACAGAAAGCAGATAAGCACCGCCACGTTGGACAGCAACGAGACAACGATGATCACTACTATAAACACAGAGACAACTATGTCCGCTGTGTGCATGGTGCGTGCGTCCCGCTCAGAAATACGGACTTTTGACAATTGAATCCACCGTCCAGCGTCTGAAACAAATGACAGATAGCATCGTGCTGGAAACTACGAGGTCCAAACACAAACATCCGACACTGTGTCACAATTATTATTCGTTGTCCTTATCGTGTCTCCATGTAACGATACAGCCGGCTCACTATGGGGAGTCGCAAGGAAGGACATCCAAGTATCATGGATGTTATGTGACGCAGACTGAACCACTGTCTCCGGGGACCCGTGATTAACAAATAGAGGCACCCCTGCACGTGTGGCTGCAGTTAGTTTCCAAGTATTTATTCCTTGCCATTGCTCGCGCAACGACCCCTCATTGCGCAATTGCGCAGTGCACTGATGGACAGCTTTTGCAAACACGCAGCGCAGTCTCTCCTATGGTTTGTCTCCTGGGGTTCTTTTCTGGAAAAATAGATCACCCCTCACCCACACCCATATGCTACACATTCGATCGCCTCCCCAAAGCTATCAAAAAAAGATGTATTTAACAATAGCGTTGTGTCGACTCATGCCACTGACATCATGCCAGACCCTACAATTAGATGAACGTGATCTTTGTGTTATCTTTACCTGGTGTAAATCCCATATATCTGGGGTTGTTGGGAAAGGCAGAAGACACAGCCAGAAGGTTGCAGATTCAAGCCCCCAGCCGGGCAACACTAAAATGGGAATGGAACTGAACTGATAGCTGTAAGGCTTCTGGTCTTTGATCCCATGTATCCTATTCTGCCATTGTGCCCTTGAGCAAGGCACCTGACCCCCCTCAATTGCTCTCCTTCCAGAGGCGCTGCACTGTTTCTGACCCTGTGCCTCTCAATGTGTTTGCTTGTGTGTGTGTGTGTGTGTGTGTGTGTGTGTGTGTGTGTGTGTGTGTGTGTGTGTGTGTGTGTGTGTGTGTGTGTGGCCGTTCATTTAACATAAAAAGATAAATATGTTCTAATGACAAAATGTAGAAATTCATCCTAAATATATAACTGTGTTAGTGTTTGCAACGATATATAGAATAATGGGCAACATACTGTATCTAAAAACCGTCCGCACTTTTGCTCTTCATCAATGTCATTCAGTACAACAAAGGTAAAAAGCCATGATGAAAAAGCCATGAGCCATCAAAGCTGATGTGCTTTAAAGTGTCTTTTTACCTTTGTTGTACTGAATGATGGTACATGATGGTAGTCATGTGACAGTGTGTGACATCACAAAGAAGACCCATTGAAGAGCCTCTATTAATGTTATGAGGTGAGTAAATCTCTCTGAAATATTTGATGATTTCACCTTTTCACCCTCTAGTAACCTTTGCAACAAAAACACATGTCCTTCAGTACAACACAGAAAACATACTTTTAATGTTATTATTGTATAAAAAGCTATATTAAATATGAAAAGTAAGGATCATCTTTATAGGTCAAGGTCATTACTTTATATAGGTGGCCAAGGAACTGCCTGTTAAATACAGCGGGTGAAATAAGTATTGAACACGTCACCATTTTTCTCAGTAAATATATTTCCAAAGGTGCTATTGACATTACATTTTCACCAGATGTTGGTAACAACCCAAGTAATCCATACATACAACGAAACCAAAACAAATAAGTTCAGAAATTAAGTTATGTGTAATAATGTGAAATGACACAGGGAAAAAGTATTGAACACATGAAGAAAGGGAGGTTCAAAAAGGCATGGAAAGCCAAGACAACAGCTGAAAACTATCAGTAATTAAAAAGCAGTCCAGCCCCCTGTCAGTGCAAATTAATATCAGCTGGTTCAGTCCCAACTGATGGCCTACAAAAAGGTCTCATTGCCAAGGTGTCACACAAGACACATTTAATGATGGGTAAAAGCAAAGAGCTGTCTCAAAACATTCGCAACCTAATTGTTGCAAAACATAATGATGGCATTGGTTATAGGCTCATTTCTAAGCTTCTGAATGTTCCAGTGAGCACTGTTGGGGCCATAATACGGAAGTGGAAAGACAATCATTTCACCATAAATTTGCCTCGACCAGGTGCTCCTCGCAAGATTTCTGACAGAGGAGTGAAAAGAATAATCAGAAGAGTTGTCCAAGAGCCAATGACCACTTGTGGAGACCTGCAATTAGCAGGTACTGTTGTCTCAAAGAAAACAGTAAGTAATGCACTCCACCGCCATGGCCTGTATGCAAGCTCACCAAGACTCCATTGCTGAAAAAAAAGCATGTTGAAGCTCGTTTAAAGTTTGCTGCACAACATTTGGAAAAGCCAGTGAAATACTGGGAGAATATAGTGTGGTCAGATGAGAGCAAAATTGAACTGTTTGGATGTCATAATACACACCATGTTTGGAGGAGAAATGGCACTGCACATCACCCTAAAAACACCATACCAACAGTGAAGTTTGGAGGTGGGAACATCATGGTGTGGGGCTGCTTTTCAGCAAATGGTACTGGCAAACTTCACATAATTGAAGGAAGGATGAATGGGCAAATTTAAGAGGAGCACCTGGTCGAGGCAAATTTCCACTTCCTTATTATGGCCCCAACAGTGCTCACTGGAGCATTCAGAAGCTTAGAAATGCACCTATAACAATGCCATCATTATGTTTTGCAACAATTAGGTTGCGAAGGTCTTGAGACAGCTCTTTGCTTTTACCCATCATGAGATGTGTCTTGTGTGACACCTTGGCAATGAGACCTTTTTGTAGGCCATCAGTTGGTACTGAACCAGCTGATATTAATTTGCACTGACAGGGGGCTGGATTGCTTTTTAATTACTGATTCAGCTGTTGTCTTGGCTTTCCATGCCTTTTTGAACCTCCCTTTCTTCATGTGTTCAATACTTTTTCCCTGTGTCATTTCACATTATTACACATAACTTAATTTCTGAACTTATTTGTTTTGGTTTCTTTGTATGTATGGATTACTTGGGTTGTTACCAACATCTGGTGAACATTTCATGTCAATAGCACCTTTGGAAATATATTTACTGAGAAAAATGGTGACGTGTTCAATACTTATTTCACCCGCTGTATGTTTATGTCTGAAATCCGTCCTTCAGTATGACGCTCTTGTCCTTCAGCACAACACAAGTTTAATGTTATCCCACAATGTAACCCGTTATGCTGAATGACAGTGGCTTCGTTATCCCATGTTTTCACTAGTTTACAACATTTAATCATGCAATTCATATTAACTTGTTGTATGAATACTGAATATTATCATTTTAAACTATTTGATGTCATTTTAAGGTATTTCAAGGCACATTGTCTTTATACTGTCGATGCCGTTGTCTAATAAGGAGAGGGCTGCACGGCACAGACAAAATATCAACACAGATCCAGTTGCTAGGGAGTAAAGACTAGCAGGAAGGAAAGCAAGGTATTGTTTTCATGGTTTCATGCTACTGTCAGCAACAGAATAGGATCTAATAGGATATAAAGGTGGGTGGATTTAACACTGAGTTGCACTTTTACACTGTAGTTCATGTTTTATTGAACTGCACTGAAGGTATAACTGATGGATTATATTAGTTGATATAACATTACACACACACACATACAATTACGGATTAAAAATGGATTATGAATTATATTAGTTAATGGATGCGAATCCTATTCTGTGCCAGTGTCATAACTATTACATTTTCGAAGAAAGAAGGATGTCAATCCTGATCATCCACCGATCCGTACAACGACACAATCTGAGGCTGATAAAAAGCGGGAAAATGGAGATTAAATCAGAGGAGGTGTGGTGATGAATTTAACTCTAGTGTCCACTGAAGGAAACTCTTTTGAGCAGCTTCCTGAACAACTTGTACAAGTACAAGATGAACCTGCACCTCCAGAGCTGGAGCAACTATATGAGTCCTTGATCTAAGTTCAGCTAGCCTGCATATTTTAAACATCTTATCCTGTTTTTTACACAGTTTTATAACTTAAAAAATAGCAAAAAGAAAAATACTATTGCTGCTACTAATAATAGTTCATAGGATCATTATTGTTATTGCTGAAGGACTCACATTTAGTCAATATTTGTGGGCCGTAGTGATATGTGTCATTCAGGGTAACAAAATATTGTCATACAGTATAACACCAGCATTTTATATTAAAATACAATAACTTTGTTTTGTTAATAGATTTTTTTGAGTTGTACCTGTGACACATCAAATATGTGGTATTTAAAATAAAATAATGTCATTTTTTCTGGGTAGTTATATTTCTGCCAGTCTAAGCATGGATATATAACCTTGAGCCTTGAGATTATGAAAAATGGGCATAAAATCAAATTATTTGAAAAAACAGTGTTATACTGAATGACATTTTAATAGGGTACATTGATATGAATCACAATAAAAATGAACTATTGGCTTTATTATTTAATATAGCTAATATAAGGGCATAGGTGACACTCCAATGAACATAAAAAAGCATTTTAGGGAATTGTAGTTGCTGTTTTTTTTTTTGCTACTTTGAAAACCTTATACGTCTTTGACCCAGATATACAGTGGCAAGAAAAAGTATGTGATCCCTTTGGAATTACCTGGATTTCTGCATAAATAGGTCATAACATAACTATAGTAAGTCACATCAATAGTCTGCTTAAACTAATAACACACAAACAATTATACGTTCTCCTGTCTTTATTGAACACACCGTTTAAACATTCACAGTGCAGGGTGGGAAAAGTATGTGAACCCTTTAATAACTGGTTGACCCTCCTTTGACAGCAATAATCTCAACCAAACGTTTTCGGTCAGGAGGAATTTTGGACCATTCCTCTTTACAAAACTGTTTCAGTTCTGTCAGGGCCTGACTGAAACCAGGTCTCTCTCACTCTAGTGGGAGTGGTATGGCCACAGTCAGGACCTGACAATAGTTCAGGGAGTCTTGTTTGGTTTTGGTCAATCCCCAATAAGAGGCATCTGTCTTGAGTTGTCTCTAATTGGGGATTCCATTTATGTCCACATTGAGTCCACCTGCATGTGGATCATTGTCTGTGTCTGTGCTAGTATGTTTCTAGACACCAGTTCACGGTGCTGTTCCTGGTACTGAGTTTGTTGTTTTGTATTGTGAGTAAAATAAACCATGTCTCGCTCTGCGCCTCGTTCCCTTCCCTCGCATCGTGACAGAATGATTCACCACCCTGGAAATCCGCAGCTTATGGAGGAGGAGGAGTACTTTTGCTCTGGCACCCCGGGCCTAGCGGAGGAGCCTGGGCAGCACCGACGTCGACGGAGGACACGTCGGTAATCGAAGGTTCCGGCGGTAGCCCAGCCACTGGTGATGGGGAGCATCTGGGGGCTCTCAACCCATGTCTGGGAGGAGGAGTCCAGCTCTGGACCTACGTGGGGGCTCATGGCTGAGCCCCTACAATCATCGGCGCCCAAGGGGAGGAACGACCAGCCATGGACAGCCCCGAAGGACCCCCATATAAACTGTGTGTATGGGGGGGTGCGCTCCAGTCCAGTAGATCAGCGCCCACCACTTCCGCCTCCGACGGCAGAGAACCGGAAATCACCAGAGGGGTTTTTCAATCGGCCGAAGGAGGAATAGGCGAAGTGGTGGAGGGCCTGAGTGGCCCTTCCTCCCGCGGCCGAGTCCAATCCCCACATTCGGAGGATGGAGGACGAGGATAGCTTTGAGGCCAGACTGGCAATATGGAAGGAGCGGATGGCTCTCCTCCACAAACAGGAGAGGGAGGTCACTGAGCCGGAGCTCCTCGCCACGCCGGTGTCCAGTCCGGGACCGGCAGCCAGACCGGCTAAACAGCTGGAGCCCTCATCTGTGCTGGTGCTCAGGTTGGGCACGGCGTCCAGTCCGGCTTCAGCACTCGAGCCGTCCTCTGTTCTGGTGCCCAGTCCGACGCCTCCAGTGCCGGCTCCACACACCAGGTCTCCAGTGCGTCTCCAGAGTCCGGTAAGACCTGTGCCGGCTCCCCGCATCCGACCTCCAGTGTGTGTGTCAAGCCCCACTCGTGAGCCGGAGCTCCTCACCACACCGGTGTCCACTCCGGAACCGGTGGCCAGCCCTGCTACGGAGCCGGAGCTCCTCACCACATCGGTGTCCAGTCCGGGTCCGGTGGCCAGCCCTGCTACGGAGCCGGAGCTCCTCACCACGCCAGTGCCCAGTCCGGGACCGGCAGACAGCCCTGCCACACGGCAGGAGAGCCCCTCTGTATCGGTGCCCAGGCTGGGCACGGCGTCCAGTCCGCCTCCGGAGCCGGAGTTTCTCACCACTCACTCACAACCAGCCCTGCCACATGGCAGGAGAACCCCTCTGCTTTGGCTGGGCACGGCGTCCAGTCCTGCTCAGAGGTTGGGGCTTGCCACTGGGCCGGAGTCTAGACAGGACCTGCCGGAGCAGTCCGCTCCACCGGTGCCCAGTCCGGGACCGGTCGTCAGCCCCTCTCCAGAGCCGGAGCCGCCCACTCCACCGGTGCCCAGTCCGGGACTGGTCGCCAGCCCAGCTTTCACCAAGTCCAGACAGGACTTGGTGCCTCGCGGGAGTACTGAGGAGGGGTCCATCACGCCGGGGTCCAGACAGGACCGGGTTCCACGGAGGCGAGGAAGGAGCTGCCATCAGAGCCTGCATCACGCCCGAAGCCGGAGCCTGAGTTTGTTGTATTGTGAGTAAAATAAACCATGTCTGCACGGACGTCTCGCTCCGCGCCTCGTTCCCTTCCCTCACATCGTGGCAAGTTCAGCAATATTCTTGGCATATCTGGTGTGAACCGCTCTCTTGAGGTCATGCCACAGCATCTCAATTGGGTTGAGGTCAGGACTCTAACTGGGCCACTCCAGAACGGGTATTTTCTTCTGTTGAAGCCATTCTGTTGTTGTTTTACTTCTGTGTTTTGGATCATTGTCCTGTTGCATCACCCAACTTCTGTTGAGCTTCAATTGGTGGACAGACCATGATGCTCCCTCCACCATACTTTACAATTGGGATGAGGTTTTGATGTTGGTGTGCAGTGCCTGTTTTTCTCCACACATTGTGTTGTATGTTCCTTCCAAACAACTCAACTTTAATTTAATCTGTCCACAGAATATTTTGCCAGTAGCGCTGTGGAACATCCAGGTACTCTTTTGCAAACTTCAGATGTGCAGAAATGTTTTTTTTGGGGACAGCAGTGGCTTCTTCCGTGCTGTCGTCCCATGAACACACTTCTTGTTTAGTGTTTTACATATCGTAAACTCAACAACAGAGATGTTAGCATGTTCCAAAGATTTCTGTATGTCTTTAGCTGACACTCTAGGGTTCTTCTTAACCTCAATGAACGTTCTGCGCTGTGCTCTTGCAGTCATCTTTGCAGGATGGCCACTCCTAGGGAGTGTAGCAACAGTGCTAAACTTTCTCAATTTATAGACAATTTGTCTTACCATGGACTGATGAACATCAAGGCTTTTAGAGATACTTTTGTAAGCCTTTCCAAGCTTTTGTAAGCTCTAACCAACATCTTCAATCCCGTCTCATTGGCTGGACTCCGGGTTAGCTGACTGCTGACTCCAATTAGCTTTTGGAGAAGTCATTAGTCTAGGGGTTCACATTCTTATTCCAACCTAAATTATGTATTCAATATAGACAAGAAAAATACAATAATTTGTGTGTTATTAGTTTAAGCACACTGTGTTTGTCTATTTTTGTGACTTATATGAAGATCAGATAACATTTTATGACCAATTTATGCAGAAATCCAGGTAATTCCAAAGGGTTCACATACTTTTTCTTGCCACTGTATATATATATATCTGGGGGTGTTGGGAAAGGCAGAAGACACATTTCTGTTCTAACCAATGGACAGTAAAGTTATATTCTATTCTGTTAATTGTGTGGACAAACTCCCAGCGTGACCATCTACAAACTGTAATTATCATCATTTGTATGCCATACTGTGTAGCTTGAAGCTGCCATGCTTTCAAAAATACTGCTTTTCCAATTACTGATGCACAGTTGGTGTCAGGCTCTGGCCATAGAGAAGCCTATTTGCTTCTCTATGTAGCTATTGCCAGAGTCTGACAGTGTCTTTCTTTTCTGTTTCTGTGTGGGTTTTGGGTTGGATCCCTAATTAGAGGCAGCTGCACCGCATTGTCTCTAATTAGGGATCCTATATATGTTAGTCTGTCCTTCACTCTGGTGTGGGTCATTGTCGTTATACGTCGCAGTCACGGTGAATGTAAGTGTGCCTTTGTTACGTCCGTTCATTCGTGTTTGTTTAGTGAACGTGACGTTTTGTCTGTAGTGTTTGTTTGTGTGCTGTAGTTCGTCATTCATGCGTTTGTTATACATAGTATTGAAGATACATAGTATAATAAAATAAAGATGTCGAACTATAATCCCACACCCACATCGTGACAGTTGGTCCCCATCCACATGTGTATGGTCCGTATTACAGATGCTACACTGGCTCCTTAGGCACACACACACTATTTACAGTCTTGAAGATATCTTATAACATCCCAGGACCTATAAGCATGGTTGGAATTCATACTACATGTGATTGTATGAGGGAGTATCAAAGTGAAGATGCTGTTTGTGTTAAATGTTGAATACAAGAGAATGACAACGCAATGTAGAGGTTGCTGTGCAGCTGTACTGAACGGGATTACAAATATGTGTTATTTCTCCATAAGACAAGATAGGATGGTTCATGTTGCAATTCTGCTGGAGTGGACAACAGGTGATGATTCACATCAATGGCAGTGACAGGGAAGAGACAGATTGCTTTGGCAGATTCTGACGTCCTCTTTGCAAGGGTCTGGGGAGGGGAATCGACGGGGACTTGTGCATCTGGTAAACACTGAGTAGAACAGACGCCGACAAATATAGTAATGTCTCAATCAGTGGAGGGACAATTTTGTATTTCTTGAGAATTTAAATGTGTCTATGAGTTGGGATGTATATCTTTTAACATAGAATACTTTCTGCGTACATATTTGACACACATTGCGCATGTTCATTTATATAGTAATTATTATTCAACATGTCATCACCTGGGATTTGAACTCACAACCTCTTGATTCATGGCATTCCAATCATCCTGCTACTACATGTCTGTGTCAATTATCAGTTAATTAGACTAGTCTCTCATCATTGATTTGATTTACTTATTTAATACATTTTAGGTTTTTCTGTATAGTTGTCTATGTTGGGGCATATTACTCTGTTTTAATTTGACTCCTTAATCAATATGATGAATAAACTTGTTTTTCTTGAGTGTACTTTTAACAGTGCTGATATTTACTTTGAAGTGCAAAGTGTAGCAATACAGGTGAAATCAGTCATTGGCACAGACATGGGGGTGTAGCAGGAAGAGTGGAATGCTGTGAACCTAGAGGTTTTGAGTTCAAATCCTAGGTGAGGTTATGTTGAATATTAATTACTGTATAAATTAATGTAGCAAGGCAGCAACTACTCTTCCTGGGGTCCAAACATATTTAAGCACTTACATTACAAATGTATTTCAAATCCAAAGTGCTGGAGTACAGAGCCAAAACACAAAACAATGTGTCACTGTCCCAATACGTTTGGAGCTCACTGTATGTTAGATTAATTTCTGGGCTGAATTAAAAGCATTTATATTATCTAATTAGATTTAAAGTGATTTCTCCACCACAAGAGAGTACCAGCATTAGTCTTAATAGAGAGTGGCCAAGACCGTGATCCAGGAATTATGGGTAGTGGCAAGGCATTGATAGTGTCTACAGATAGTTGTAGAATTAAATTCAATAAGAAAATCTTTATTTGATGGCACACTTTTGACAAGACAGAGATCGTGCAATAGGACTAGACAGTTAGTGAAGTTGTGTTGGCTACTGGTGATAGTTATTATTCGCTAATGCTATCCAACCAACTCTAAATATGACAGATACAGTACAAACAAAGGTTGATGCTAGCTGATATGTTGCATACTACTATAACATCTAAAAATGTATCCTTTAATGACTCAAGGCACATCTCTTTGTTGACATGTCTATTCTGCAGTTGGGGGTGTTTTGGGGTACTCTGCTATCCATTAGTTGTGAAAGCTTGGTCATATACCTTATCATGACATATCATACCTTTAATTAGACACCATCACCATGGTGTGGCTGGCTGGCTGTAACACATCAACAGTCTGGACAGTCAGCTAATCATGCTCTCCCATCTGCTTTGATGTGCTGTCCCTGGTAATGAGCATGATATTACAGTGTAGTCAGCAGCTCTCTGCTTTTGAAGATGGAAGGAAGGGTTAATGAGCGAGTGCAGTGTTGGATGTCAGTGCTCTTTTGGTGCAGGTGTGTGTGTGTGTGTTTGTATATGCGTATGTGTGGGTGTATGTGTTTTGGGCCATCAAGTCTGTCATAATGTATGGCAGCATGATACAGGGTCATGATAGCAATATGATATAGGGGAAGATTAGATGGGTGAATTGGTATGCAGAGGAGGTAGATTATTTCATCAACTCTTGTTGACACTTTCATAAGACAATAATCAGTAATGCAATTGTTGATATCAGACCTAAATAAATGTTGAAGTGTGTGTGTGTGTGTGTGTGTGTGTGTGTGTGTGTGTGTGTGTGTGTGTGTGTGTGTGTGTGTGTGTGTGTGTGTGTGTGTGTGTGTGTGTGTGTGTGTGTGTGTGTGTGTGTGTGAGGGGCGACTCATGCCGGAAGCAGAATGAACACACGCTTGGCTAAGCTATGCAGCCCCTACTGGCTTATGAACAATTTCAGATTCTGTCTTTTCACATTAGCCTTTGTTTGTTTGTGCTTGGTTAACCATCTCCCTTCTCCAGGCATGGAGTCCCACGTGTATACATGTCCACTCCTCTTCTTCCTCCCTCTCCCCCCAGGGAGCTGAGATGGGTGGGGAACCATCAGTGAAACACTGGTTTAATATCTATCAGAGATCTCAGTAAAATACCAGGGAAATAGTGTACACTTGAAACACCACAGTTTATACAGCAGTTGAAACACCACAGTTTATACAGCAGTTGAGACACCACAGTTTATACAGCAGTTGAAACACCACAGTTTATACAGCAGTTGAAACACCACAGTTTATACAGCAGTTGAAACACCACAGTTTATACAGCAGTTGAAACACCACAGTTTATACAGCAGTTGAAACACCACAGTTTATACACCAGTTGAAACACCACAGTTTATACACCAGTTGAAACACCACAGTTTATACACCAGTTGAAACACCACAGTTTATACACCAGTTGAAACACCACAGTTTATACACCAGTTGAAACACCACAGTTTATACAGCAGTTGAAACACCACAGTTTATACAGCAGTTGAGACACCACAGTTTATACAGCAGTTGAAACACCACAGTTTATACAGCAGTTGAAACACCACAGTTTATACAGCAGTTGAAACACCACAGTTTATACAGCAGTTGAAACACCACAGTTTATACAGCAGTTGAAACACCACAGTTTATACACCAGTTGAAACACCACAGTTTATACACCAGTTGAAACACCACAGTTTATACACCAGTTGAAACACCACAGTTTATACACCAGTTGAAACACCACAGTTTATACAGCAGTTGAAACATCACAGTTTATACAGCAGTTGAAACATCACAGTTTATACAGCAGTTGAAACACCACAGTTTATACACCAGTTGAAACACCACAGTTTATACACCAGTTGAAACACCACAGTTTATACAGCAGTTGAAACACCACAGTTTTTACACCAGTTGAAACACCACAGTTTATACAGCAGTTGAAACACCACAGTTTATACAGCAGTTGAAACACCACAGTTTATACAGCAGTTGAAACACCACAGTTTATACAGCAGTTGAAAATACAGTTGCTGTGTTTGAACGGAATTGTTTGCCTCCTGGTGTTTCTATACCTCTGTATGCATTCTCCGCTTACCTGGCTGCCATGGAGTGTGTGTATACATCTGTCTTTGTGTGTGTGTGTGTGTGTGTGTGTGTGTGTGTGTGTGTGTGTGTGTGTGTGCCACAGGAGGCTGCTGAGGGAGAACTGCTCAAAATAATGGCTGGAACGGAGAAAATGGAATAGCATCAAACACCTGGAAACCATGTGTTTGATGTATTTGATACTATTCCGCTCCAGTCATTATCACGAGGCCATTCTCCCGATTAAGGTGTCACCAACCTCCTGTGGTGTGCGTGTGTTTTTTAGGATGCACCCATCACATCTATGATGTGAACGTGACCCCACAGCTTCACAGTCACAGATGGAGTCCTTTGAATCACATTGAAAACAAAGCTGCCTAACTTCCCATTGAAGAGTGAGTCCTGGAGTGTGACAGAATATTTGCAGTATGTGAGTCGTGATAGAGTTGTAATTGTCAGCTAGC
This sequence comes from Thymallus thymallus, assembly GCA_023634145.1. Lineage (NCBI taxonomy): Eukaryota > Metazoa > Chordata > Actinopteri > Salmoniformes > Salmonidae > Thymallus > Thymallus thymallus. Next base: position 46,512,222 of record CM042388.1, read on the forward strand.
GGCGGAGACAGAAAAAATTGATACACTACACATACAAAAGTATGTGGACACCCCTTCGAATTAGTGGATTTGTCTAGTTCAGCTAAACCCGTGGCTGACAGATGTATAAAATTGAGCACACAGCCATGCAATCTCCTTTGGCAGTAGAACGGCCTTACTGAAGAGCTCAGTGACTGGCTTTCAACGTGGCACCGTCGTAGGATTTTGTCAAATGCCCTGTTAGAGCTGCCCCGGTCAACTGGAAGTGCTGTTAGTGTGAAGTGGAAACGTCTAGGAGCAACAACGGCTCAGTCGGGAAGTGATAGGCCACACAGGCTCACAGAGTGGGACCGCAGAGTCCTGAAACGCGTAGGGCGTAAAAATCGTCCGTCCTCGGTTGTCCTCACTACAGAGTTCTTAAACTGCCTCTGGAAGCAATGTCAACACAATAACTGTTTTCGTCGGGAGCTTCATGAAATCATCCATCGGATGAATATGGGTTAGTTCCAGTGAAGGGAAATCTTAACGCTACAGCATACAATGAATTACATTCTAGAGACGATTCTGTGGTTTCAACTTTGTGGCCACAGTTTGGGGAAGGCCCTTTCCTGTTTCAGTATGAAAATGACCCCATGTACAAAGAGAGGTCCATACAGAAATGGGTTGTCGAGATCGGTGTGGAAGAACTCGACTGGCCTGCACAGAGCCCTGACCTCAACCCCATCGAACACCTTTGGGATGAATTGGAATCGGCCAACATCTGAGCCCGACCTCACTAATGCTCTTGTGGCTGAATGGAAGCAAGTCCCCTCAGCAATGTTCCAACATCTAGTGGAAAGCCTTCTCAGAAGAGTGGAGGATGTTATAGCAGCAAAGGGGGGACCAACTCCATATTAATTCCCATGATTTTGGAATGAGATGTTCGACGAGCAGGTGTCCACGTACTTTTGGTCATGTAGTGTATTTTCCATCAACATGTCAAATCGTGTCAATTTACAATTGAATATTATCTGAGTCTTACTGACACAACAAGTAGCGGGTAAAATCACTGAGGAAGCCAATCCAGTAAAAAAGCCATATTACAACCTATGTTGTGATAATTGCGTTGTTTTCTGTATAACCCACCGTTCATAATATAATACGGCTGTGATAATAAAACGACAACAGTAACACAGCGGAGGAATAAATTCAACTGCACACAGGTTTGTTTCATCACAAATCCGGAGAGCAACATCTGTCTGGTGAAGTCCACAAAGCAAATATTGCATATAACAAACAGTTCTATGACCTGCAGCATGGTCAAGCAAGTTCATGTTTCTGACAGTGAGATTCTGCCACTTGCAAATTGATGTCCATGAATACACGTAAATGGTCCCAACTGCAAATGTTCAGAGTGTGTATGCAAGTTATGTGGGTTATTATGACAAATAAAATGTTCTCTCCCGTAGCCCTCATCAGCCATCCCCCAATTATTTTGAGAACGCATGCACAATTTATATTGCATCAAGCATTGGCATTTTCAACAAAACATGTTTAAAAGGCCTGCAGAATTTCTGCTCAATTTACTTTCAGTCCTGGTTTACTTTAAAAACAAAATCTAATCAAAACTTAGGAAAATGTGTCCACCCAAATGTATTCACTTCAAGGACTGGCATTGTAGCTGTAGGTCACGGCCTGCGGGTTTGGTTTCTTTCAGTTGGTCTCACAGCCAGGCAATCATTATAATGGTGTCAACTGTAACAATATGCCATTTTGAAAGGGCCTTGACTTGAAACCAGGTTTGATTGGATGGCTGATTCACCAACTCATGTTGGCCTTGTGAAAGCTCTTTAGAAGCTCTCTGCAGACACAGAAAGTGACTATGGCACAGAAAATGAAGAATGTTCGCAGTTCAAATTCTTTATATTCACACTTTGTCAACAATAAAGACATGACTGCATGTCCTGCAAATATTTTTTTTACCGTGTTGGGCGACGCTCCTCACCTCCAACTTCATCAACAAATCAAAAACAATAACAGGGACGTTGTTTCCTCTGCTGCCAAGTCCATCTTTAAACAGACATTCCTTTCTAGAGAAATTGAGTGCATACTGTGTTTCTGTGGTGGGTTTGAATGATGATTTGAATGACTGAGCGAAAATGGCTGAATAAAGCTGTTGAAATACATGAATGCACTAATGTATCTTTAAAAGATTTGCTACCTTCATTAGTGAAAAAGTGGCTCCCCCTGCTGCTTAAACATAATACATTAACAACTGCTTGAATGGTTATTGAAAAAACTAGTGGACCTAGTAGGGTTTCTGCAATATCTATCAACGAAAGCAGTAGACAAGGAGAAAAGGAAAGGAAAGGAAATCAGTTCAGGGCATTGGATCATAGCCGTTGTGTGCATCTCATATCCAATCCTCATCTTGCTTCTATCACCTGCACTAATTTAGCAGAACTGGACCAGGAAATCCAGTGTGTTTCCCCCTATTTTCCTGTCATGTATTCAGTCTCTCTCAGATTATTAGTCGAGAAGGGCAAGAAGAACAGCGATGGTATTTGCAAGAATCAGAACCCAGCCCACAACTCCTGGCAACTGCCATTTCCATTTCTAACCAGCAGAGGGCACACTTTACTCTCCAAACAGAGCCTTCTTATTTATAATGAAGGCCCACATTGTTCTACAGGGTCAGCCATAGTAGTACGGCGCCTCTGGAGCAAATTAGGATTAAGTGCCTTGCTCAAGGGCACATCAGCAGGTTTCTCACCTTGTCGGCTCGGGTATTCAAACCAGCTACCTTTTGGTTACTGGCCAAACGCTCCAACCGCTTGGCTACCTGCAGCCCTAAATGAATGATATGTACCCATTGATTAATGAAGAATATGAGTTTAGTTCAACTGTCGTTCCCCATCAGAACCCCACTCTGAACTTATTTTACTCCAATGTTTGTAAACAAAGTCAATGTAAACAAACATTCTATAGCCTAAAAACATTCCAGGGTTTTTAGTATTTCCTTCATTGTAGATTAATAGTGAATACATCAAAACTATGAAATAACACATATGGAATCATATAGTAACCAAAAAGTGTTAAACAAATCAAAAAAATCTTCTTCTTATTGGTGTCCTTTAGTAGTGGTTTCTTTACAGTAATAGGACCATGAAGGCCTGATTCACACAGTCTCCTCTGAACAGTTGATGTTGAGATGTGTCTGTTAGTTGAACTCTGTGAAGTATTTATTTTGGCAGCAATCTGAGGCTGGTAACTCTAATGAACTTATCCTCTGCAGCAGAGGTAACTCTGGGTCTTCCGTTCCTGTGGCGGTCCTCATGAGAGCCAGTTTCATCATAGCGCTTGATGGTTTTTGCGACTTTCTTCAAATTTTAAAGATTGACTGACCTTCATGTCTTAAAGTAATGATGGACTGTCGTTACTCTTTGCTTATTTGAGCTGTTCTTGCCATAATATGGACTTGGTCTTTTACCAAATAGGGCTATCTTCTGTATACCACCCCTGCCTTGTCACAACACAACTGATTCTCTCAAACGCATTAAGAAGGAAATAAATTCCACAAATTAACTTTTAACAAGGCACAAATGGCACTCTGCGTTGCGTTGTGCATAAGAACAGCCCTTAGCCGTGGTATATTGGCCATATACCACACCACCTCGGGCCTTATCGCTTAAATAGCCTATTGTGCCACCACATCTGTACCACCAGAATCCCCTTTCTCATCCAATTGTTCTAGAGACTGGGAGCATCTCTGCCCCTGGTACACACTCAGACCGATAACTCAACGGTATTTAGGTTCAAAACAGTGATCTCCCTGGTTGCTCTCCTTCATAAATGGGCTCTTTAGCACACTGCCGATGGCGGTAAAGAGATAGCTGAGCTTTTATACCCTATGACTGGATATATTAGCAGGTAATGTCCTTAACGAGGATTAAGGGATGGAGCGAAGGAGGAGAGGGAGGGAGGGAGAGAGGGAGAGAAGGAAGGAGGGAGGATGAATGGACCGGAGGATCCTAGAGCAGCAAATAGGCAGGTGATAGCAGAGAGGAGAGGGCTTATGCTGCCTTACACTGCCTCAGGCTACAGAGGGATTAGCAGCTACTGTGGACTCTGTGGCATCCTGTGAACCATGACCTCCAGGTGTGTGTGTGTGTGTGTGTGTGTGTGTGTGTGTGTGTGTGTGTGTGTGTGTGTGTGTGTGTGTGTGTGTGTGTGTGTGTGTGTGTGTGTGTGTGTGTGTGTGTGTGTGTGTGTGTGTGTATAGAGGAAGCATACTCTATTGTACTTTAACTTTTCTGTCAGTCCTGTTATTGATTACAATCAAATAGAATATGAATAGTAACATTGAATGTGTTTTAGATGTGACAGAATGTCCATTGATGAGAAAAGCTGTAGTATCATTTTTCAAGGTCAAATAGTGGTTTAGGGTCTGTGTAGCCACTCTGCAAAGAATGCACTCAATGCATGAAAGTGAAATGCTGCAAGCAAGACAACCCTATTACCATGTTTACTGTATACAGCAATTAGAAGGCTTACCACTTAAAACATGCATTCCTCATCAGTGTTTGTGTGCACGACTGAGTGTGTATCTGCAACCATGCGTATGTATGTGACAGTGCTTGGCCCAGGATTTAAAAGGCGCCTTTGATAATGCCTCTCATGCTAGCCCACAACCCCCTCTTCTCTACCTCCGTTTTAATGTCCTGAGCCGTAGGTCTTGGTCAGCTAATCTGTTTTTAGGGATTTGATCTCAAAGCAAAGATCACATTGACTTTGAATGTGTCATTGCAGAAGAAGCCACAGTCCCAGTCAAGTGGAGGGCAAGCAGCTGGGTCACCTTAACTTTACCGCTTTACCGAGCCATGGGGGAGAGGAGGTAGGCCTGGGTTACCTACCCTTTAATGAGCCATAGGGGAGAGGAGGTAGGCCTGGGTTACCTACCCTTTAATGAGCCATAGGGGAGAGGAGGTAGGCCTGGGTTACCTACCCTTTAATGAGCCATAGGGGAGAGGAGGTAGGCCTGGGTTACATACCCTTTAATGAGCCATGGGGGAGAGGAGGTAGGCCTGGGTTACCTACCCTTTAATGAGCCATAGGGGAGAGGAGGTAGGCCTGGGTTACCTACCCTTTAATGAGCCATGGGGGAGAGGAGGTAGGCCTGGGTTACCTAACCTTTAATGAGCCATAGGGGAGAGGAGGTAGGCCTGGGTTACCTACCCTTTAATGAGCCATAGGGGAGAGGAGGTAGGCCTGGGTTACATACCCTTTACTGAGCCATGGGGGAGAGGAGGTAGGCCTGGGTTACCTACCCTTTAATGAGCCATAGGGGAGAGGAGGTAGGCCTGGGTTACCTACCCTTTAATGAGCCATAGGGGAGAGGAGGTAGGCCTGGGTTACATACCCTTTACTGAGCCATAGGGGAGAGGAGGTAGGCCTGGGTTACATACCCTTTACTGAGCCATAGGGGAGAGGAGGTAGGCCTGGGTTACATACCCTTTACTGAGCCATAGGGGAGAGGAGGTAGGCCTGGGTTACCTACCCTTTAATGAGCCATAGGGGAGAGGAGGTAGGCCTGGGTTACATACCCTTTACTGAGCCATGGGGGAGAGGAGGTAGGCCTGGGTTACCTACCCTTTAATGAGCCATAGGGGAGAGGAGGTAGGCCTGGGTTACATACCCTTTACTGAGCCATGGGGGAGAGGAGGTAGGCCTGGGTTACCTAACCTTTAATGAGCCATAGGGGAGAGGAGGTAGGCCTGGGTTACATACCCTTTACTGAGCCATGGGGGAGAGGAGGTAGGCCTGGGTTACCTACCCTTTAATGAGCCATAGGGGAGAGGAGGTAGGCCTGGGTTACCTACCCTTTAATGAGCCATAGGGGAGAGGAGGTAGGCCTGGGTTACCTACCCTTTAATGAGCCATAGGGGAGAGGAGGTAGGCCTGGGTTACCTACCCTTTAATGAAGTTCTCAGATGACTCCACAATTGTAGGGTGCATCAGGGGTGGGCAGGAGGAGGAGTACAGGAGCACAATCAGTGACTTGGTGTTGTGGTGTGAGCAGAACCACCTTCAGCTCAACATCAGCTAAACAAAGGAGATGGTGGTGGACTTCAGGAGAACCAAGGCTCAACTGACTGCAGTCCCTATACAGAGGATGGATGTGGAAATGGTTGGGTCATACAAGTTCCTGGGAGTCCATATGGACAACAGGCTGGAATGGGCTGGTAACACCGGGGCCTTGTACAAAAAGGGCCAGAGCCGACTCTACTTTCTGAGGAGACTCAGGTCCTTCAACGTGTGCAGTAAACTACTGCATACATTCTACCAGTCTGTGGTGGCCAGTGCCATCCTTTTTGCAGTGGTGTGCTGGGTGCCAACATAAAGGCTGGTGATGCTTCATGGGTAAATAAGCTGATCAGGAAGGCTAGCTCTGTTCTGGGGATTTGCCTTGGCACTCTAGAGGAGGTGGCGGAGAGATGGATCCTGGCCAAACTGCTGGCCATCATGGACAACGTCAACCACCCTCTGCATGCCATGGTTATGATGAAGAGGAGCACCTTCAGTCACAGACTGATCCCACCACGGTGTGCCAGAGAGCGCTACAGGAGGTCCTTCCTGTCGGCGGCTATTAGACTATTTAATGCCTCACCGGGGTGCCGTGCCGTCGGCAACATAGATCTGGAACTGTTGGGGTGTCAGGACCTAGTTTAACAATTATGCATCCATCTATCCGTGAATCTATCTATCTATCTATCTATCTATCTATCTATCTATCTATCTATCTATCTATCTATCTATCTGTCTGTCTGTCTGTCTGTCTGTCTGTCTGTCTGTCTGTCTGTCTGTCTGTCTGTCTGTCTGTCTGTCTGTCTGTCTGTCTGTCTGTCTGTCTGTCTGTCTGTCTGTCTGTCTGTCTGTCTGTCTGTCTGTCTGTCTGTCTGTCTGTCTGTCTGTCTGTCTGTCTGTCTGTCTGTCTGTCTGTCTGTCTGTCTGTCTGTCTGTCTGTCTGTCTAGATTCCCACTATAACTATCAGTCCCTTCTAAAGACTTGTTACACTACATTTTGAGAGGAAAGTAAAAAACCATTCCAAAGCAAACATCCCTAGTAGTATTATCCTTCAGTGAGGCGTAGGATGTGCTGTATGAGAGGAGCATTGCAAGCCTAGGATTTTACTTCACACTGTTTGGCCAATTGACTTCTCTTACCATTAATCAAATGCACTGTTTGCCCAATGTTTCATTGGGTATTATCTTAGCATTTCTGAGGGTGAACTTTTACAATGCTTTAGGTGAAGGTAACTCTCTTTCACCCCTTCCTTCTCCCTTTCACCCCCCTGTCTCTCTTTCACTCTGTCTCTGTCTCTCTCTCTCTCTGTCTCTCTGTCTTTCTGTCTCTCTGTCTTTCTGTCTTTCTGTCTCTCTCTTTCTCTCTCTCTCTCTCTCTCTTTCTCGCTCTCAGTGTCTCTCTGCCTCTCTCTCTCTCTCTCTCTCTCTCTGCCTCTCTCTCTCTCTCTCTCTCTCTCTCTCTCTCTCTCTCTCTCTCTCTCTCTCTGTGTGCTATCCATCTCTTCCAAAGGATTAGTTTCTGCATGAATTGCACTATTTAAAGAGCAACAGCATCTCACCATTGGACAATTGTACTTTCCACTCTCAATAAATAAAGTATTACAGATCGCAAAGTGTATTCACATGCCAGAACAGTTGGACTGGATTTGCAAGTGGGGGTATCAGTTGCAGCTCGAGCTGCACTGTAACTTTTCCTGTTCCTGTTATTTGATTGGTCCTTGCCTCACAAATGTACATAACCTACAGACATTGTAATATACCACATGTAGCCTACTTGTGGTTTGTTATTCTGTATCAACACATGTACTGTAGTTGATTCCAGTTGAAAGGTTTCTAGTACCAACAAATTGAGAGTATAAGTGAATGGCCATGTATTGAGCATGCCTGACCTCTCACATACTGAAATGTGATAATGATAGGAATTATTTAATTGGTCATGATGAGATTAATTTACATACTCACACTGTAAATAAGGTCGTATTCGGCGTATGTGAGAAATAAAATACTAATTGATTTGATGAATGCGCACACACTCACACTCGCGAACACACACACACACACACTTGTTGATTGATTGGATGATGATGACTGGGGCTAATCTGCGTTTAGTTTTCTCATCTGGATGTCCATTGCTTTGCCACAGGGGCCTTCTTCATTAGGGGATGAAACGTTGTGAGGCTGTTTTCAACAGACACTTATTGAATTCAGTGTGCATTGCTCTTATTTATAGTGTAGCTGATAGGCAGACGGGTTTCCTGAGTGTGGGCTGTCAGGCCAAAGTTAGACAAGAAGGCTGTTATAACTGAAGTTACACAGGAAATACCAGTGTGTCAATCAAATGTATATTTAAAGGTTCCTTCATACAATATAGACCTTAGACACCGCAGACCCTACGTTCTACACTATTTCATGGTCTGTCAATCCTCTTGTCCCTTGGTACAAAGAGAGAGAACAAAAAGGATCAAAACTAATGATAACTTATTTTTTAGGTAATTTCTGAGTTGCCAGGGAGTTGACTGTACGTTTAGATGAAAGGGCTGTGGTTTAATTGGAAATGATAACCTGCTGACTGAGGGGATCTTTCTACCCACATGCCCTGGCTGTCTGTCTGCCAGTACTGCAACAATATCCACAGGGAGATTGTCAGATAGAAGGTGCTGTCAACGCCTCAAGGAAAGGGCTTGCTCCTACACAAGACCGCCACTTGTGTTCAACCCAGGCCATGGCCACTGGCTGAGGGGAATCCCACTCATACACTCATAGGCCTACACAAACACACAAGATAACACTGACAGTTTCACCAGGGTTGGACCTTTGAGTCTATATTTTTATAGGCACAACCAATGAACAGTGGAGGGCCATGATGGATCATTGGAACAGGCTCTCACTAGTTGCTTGTCATCTCTTATGTAAATATATTGTAAAAAGTGACAGACATTTCTGTTGGTTCATTTTAAAAACACATTACAATCATGTGTAGGCTTGCATGCATGTGTGTTAGTGGGTAGTCAGGGAGGAGATGAGGTCCCCTGAAGTCCAGTACACAGGGAGGAGATGAGGGCCCCTGGAGTCCAGTACACAGAGAGGAGATGAGGGCCCCTGGAGCCCAGTGTACATGGCCCATCAGCGCAGTACACAGGGAGGAGATGAGGGCCCCTGGAGTCCAGTGTACATGGCCCATCAGCACAGTACACAGGGAGGAGATGAAGGCCCCTGGAGTCCAGTGTACATGGCCCATCAGCGCAGTACACAGGGAGGAGATGAGGGCCCCTGGAGTCCAGTGTACATGGCCCATCAGCGCAGTACACAGGGAGGAGATGAGGGCCCCTGGAGTCCAGTGTACATGGCCCATCAGCGCAGTTCAACATGATACCGGACATCAAAGCCACTTAAATATTTTTCATTCTTGGGTCGCAATAAGCAGGACATTATGACAGACACACAAAAGAGCCACAGTTTCCTTTTGGCCCCGGTGCTAGTGTTGACATGAGTTGAAATTAAGTTATCACCCCTTTTTAAAGTCCAGACGGCAGTCAGACAAGCCCCACTGACAGGGAGCCACTTCTTATAGAGAACTGAGCTTCAATACAATATTTCATTTATACAAAGTCAACCGCATTTAGTTCTATATCTATCCAATGAATGTAGAGAATGTCTAATGACATGCATGTCCTGTTGTGTGATATAGAAGCAGGGTCCCTCACCCCAGTCTACAGGCCTTTGGTCCAACAGCAGCCTGCGACCACTAGGACCATTAGGAGATGGTCACCAGAGGCGAATGAGACCCTACAGGACTGCTTTGAGACAACAGACTGGGATGTGCTCTGTGAGGCTCATGGGGAGGACATCGATGGACTCACTGACTGCATAACAGACTAAATCAATTTTTGTGTAGACAATATTGTACCCACCAGGAAGGTACGCTGTTTCCCAAACAATAAACCATGGGTCACCAGCGACCTGAAGGCCCTGCTGAATGAGAAGAAGAGGGAGCTGAAGTTGCGGATTGCTGAGGGGAAGAGAGTGTATAAGGAGATGATGGAGGAGAAGCTGAGGCAGAGCCAGGTGAGAGAGGTGTGGAAGGGTATGAGAAATATCACTGGCTTCAAAAAGTCAAACAGTGGGCAGACGGAGGGGGCCCAGGACAATTTTTTAACAGGTACGATATTAGCTCTGTCCACCTCCTCTTCAGCTCTCCAGGCCACACACCCTCACGGCTGTCCCACTCCCCCCCCCCCCCCTTTGCACATGACACCTCCATTGAGACAGTCAGCAACCCCCTTCCCGCCCACGCTCCCACTGGACTGTTCTGAAACACATCAATTCCCCCCGCCTCTGGACTGATCTTCAACACCTCCCGCCCCCCCACCTCCCCACCTGGGCTGACTTTCACCACCAACCAAGTGAAGAGAGAGCTGGAGAGACTACATCAGTGGAAAGCGGCGAGCCTTGATAGCATCAGCCCAATGATGCTTAGGGTCTGTGCTGACCAACTGTATGGTATACTCCAGCCCCCCTTCAACCTTAGCCTGAGCCTGGAAATGGTCCCTGTGCTGTGGAAAACATCCTGCCTGGTCCCAGTGCCCAAGAAGGCGCACCCCACTGTCCTGAATGACTTCAGACCTGTAGCGCTAACATCCCATGAAGACCCTGGGAAGGTTAGTCCTCGCTCACCTCAGTCCCCTGGTGTGTTTATCACTGGACCCCCTGCAGGGGTGGAATCATCTCCATCTCCAGTGCCTTCAACACCATTCAGCCCCTGCTACTGGGTGAGAAGATGAGGAGGATGAAAGTGAAAGCACCCTTAGTCTCCTGGGTTGCGGACTACCTGACCGGTAGGCCACAATTTGTGTGACTACAGAGCTGTGTGTCAGAATGGGCAGTGAGCAGCACAAGGGCCCCCCCAGGGAACGGTCCATTTCCCCTTCCTGTTCAACCTCTACACCTCGGACATCAGATAAAACTCTGAAACATGCCACCTGCAGAAGTTCTCAGATGACTCCACAATTGTAGGGAGCATTAGGGGTGGGCAGGAGGAGGAGTACAGGAGCACAATCAATGACTTTGTGGTGTGGTGTGAGCAGAACCACCTTCAGCTCAACATCAGCAAAACAAAGGAGATGGTGGTGGACTTCAGGAGAACCAAGGCACAACTGACTGCAGTCCCTATACAGGGAATGGATGTGGAAATGGTTGGGTCATACAAGTTCCTGGGAGTCCATATGGACAACAGGCTGGAATGGGCTGGTAACACCGGGGGTCTGTACAAAAAGGGCCAGAGCCGACTCTACTTTCTGAGGAGGCTCAGGTCCTTCAACGTGTACAGTAAACTACTGCATACTTCAGCGGGTCTCAGGAGTGGAATATTGAATATCTACCAGTCTGTGGTTGCCAGTGCCATCTTTTTTGCAGTGGTGTGCTGGGATGCCAACATAAAGGCCGGTGATGCTTCTCAGGTAAATAAGCTGATCAGGAAGGCTAGGTAACGAAGAGAGGGATCCTGGCCAAACTGCTGGCCATCATGGACAACGTCACCCACCCTCTGCATGCCATGGTTATGATGAAGAGGAGCACCTTCAGTCACAGACTGATCCCACCACAGTGTGCCAGAGAGCGCTACAGGAGGTCCTTCCTGTCGGCAGCTATTAGACTATTTAATGCCTCACCGGGGTGCCGTGCCGTCGGCAACATAGACCGGGAACTGTTGGGGTGTTAGGACCTAGTTTAACAATTAGGCATCAATCCGTGAGTTAATCACTCATTCACTCAGGACTTATTCATTCAGCAATTCTTGGACTGAACTTACATAGTCATTCACTCAAGACTGTATACTAGTTTCCTGTCAGTAGTATCTGTTTTTTTCATTGCATTTAGTATATCGAATGTGCAATACGTGCTGTTATCTGTAATTAAACCCTGTTCTAAGGACTGTATTTTAAGGGAATTAGTATTACCCTAAATTATATCATACGCACATTTAGCTATTTAAGTATAGTTTCCTGTCAAGTACCTGTACAGTTAATTTAACCATGCAAATATTCACTTACCTGTACTTTTAACCAGACTGTATATTAAGTCAACTATTATTACCCTCTGTAAGGATTTATGTTCAGAGAGGTCTCTGGAAACCTTTATGGTTTTCAGGTTTAGTGTCCAGAGACCTCTCTGGATAACTCTATGTTCAGTTTGGGATTGATCCCCAATTAGAGGCAGCTGCGCCGCATTGCCTCTAATTGGGCAGCCTATTTAAGTTGAGTCATTTCCACCTGTGTTGTGGGTTTTTGTGAGTGTTCATTTTGTGCACTTCCTGTTCATGGTCGCTGGCTCTCCTTTTGTTGTTTCTGGAGTTTGCTTAATAAAAGGAATGTTTTTGCACCACAGCTCTGCGCCTTGGGTGCTGTCTAACTTCAACCGTGACACCCTCACTTATATTATACGCACATTTAGCTATTTAAGTATCTTTCTCTGCCATCGACCTGTATAGTTAACCATGCAAATATTTGTTTTATTTATATCAACGTTCAATAATTGTATAATATTTTCACCTAACACTCCATAACAATGTATAGTGTACATATTCAGTCATTCACTCATAATATGCAATGCGTTTCTATACCTTTTTGCACTCCAGACTTTGTGTATTTTTATACTTTATCATACTGCTGCACAATGTATCATGTTTTTCGTAGCTGCTTGACAAAGTAATTTCCCCACGGGGATCAATAAAGTATCTATCTATCCATCTATCTATCTAAAAGTAAATATAATACTACATTCAAAGCAAAAAATGTTGGTCTTCTCTAAGTGTAACATGATCCTAGATGATCCCCTGTATGACCAGTCAGAGGGTTTTCTCCATCCTAGATGATCCCCTGCATGACCAGTCAGAGGGTGCTCTCCATCCTAGATGATCCCCTGCATGACCAGTCAGAGGGTTTTCTCCATCCTAAATGATCCCCTGTATGAAACCAGAGAGGATCCTGTTTTTAAAGGGGAGTTGCTCTCTATCAGAAAGCCACCATTTAATTACAACACACAGGAAATGACCCTTAGAAAGGGCCTGGTGCTGATAAGAGGGCCAAGCCCCAGGGACGACAGCTCTTGGAACCTGAGACGTCTTATCCCTACAGAGTGGCCCTTGCGTTCTGGGCGCCTATCAATCTGATTGGACTGTCATCCCCAGGTCATAATTAATATATTTATCAAATGAGTTACTGAAGAAGGAATCTCGACGTCAATGCCGCTATCACTGAGGCTTGCCCTGCCCGGCCAAAACAGTGGCCAAATTCATAGGCATCTCGTTTCGCTTGTGGCTGATAAGGGTGCTGTCAGTTTAATGGGGTTAGTGGAAAGTGGGACGCTTCTTTGGAAGGCCATGACAGACAAATTGTTTCCCCCTGTGCGGAATAAGATGAAGAATAGAAATATGTAATTGTTTGTTGACAACCACAACCACAACCACAATCATAACCTAAGTCTGAAAAAGTCCACAATTAAGTTGGCTGGGGGGAAGTGCTCCCATATGTTGCCTGCCTGATGGTGAAAAGAGGATGGTGAAAGACGCACTCTAATACCTCCCTGGTAACAAATAACATGTCACAGTCTAAAGGGTCCTGTGTGAACCTCCCTGAAGTAAGTTCATATTTTAGTTAGTTTATTTTAATTAAACTGGAGGCCAATTACTCTTCCCTGTACGTATTATAAGGAAATGATGTTCAAATTAGATTAAACAATGATAAAGAACACATAAGCTGTTGCCACACCCATGTTTAAAGCTAGACCATGCTAGTCTAAATTCAGTGGGTTGTTGTTCAACAGTTGAATTCTTAGGGGTTGAGAGACATCGTTGTTGATGGCCCAGACACTTTATTTTCCTGTGTTTTATATATGTTTCCAAACTATTAGGTTGGAATAATATTGTGGAAGTAATGATAATGCCCTTTTAGTGTGAGAGCTGTTTGAAAAGACTGTCTGAAATGTCAACCTGTTTTGTTGGGATGGAGTGATACCAGGCAGTACATTAGTTAATATATCAATAACAAGTTCCAAACCACTCTGCCAATATCAGCTAGTTTTCAGTTTTCCACTCCCCACTCAGACCTCTCCCAGACAGTCCTAAATCAATTATTGCTTGAGAAATTGCTCTTTGCTAATAAGCTATTTTGTGTTGGACCATTTAAATTGGAAACAGTCACAGTTAGGTATTTTATTGTTACCAGGAAATTATTTGACATTGAGATAGAAACGGCTGCATTGGAACTTTAAACACAGTTTAAAATATTTGTTTAAGTAAACAGTATCCAAACATTATCAGGGAGGGTAATCTGGAATAGCCTCTGGGCTAATAGCTCATTTGTTAGCTACAGTTTGAAAGTTTGCTGACATTCGTCAGAATATTGATCAATGCTATCACTATCTGTGTTATCACTATTCCTTGAAAGCCAGTTTACTATTAACTACCTCAATCTCCCCTTGCGCTGTTCAACCAGCATGCGTTGAACTCCTCAATCCGCCCTTTCATTCCTGTGTACACAAATGCTGCCCTATTAAATGTCCTAAAGCTTTATCTGTTTGCGAACCCCTCATAACGGCTTAGACTGTGAATTTCTCCAGTCGCACATCACCGTTTACATCTCTATGGAGAGGTGATATTATGGGCGAATGGAGAGTTAAGAGGAGAGTACAGTCGATATGGTTTTGGTGGTGGTTTTGGCCTTCATAATGGCTTATGTAACGCGCCCAGTATGACACCAAATAAAGTTTCATTGCCATTTGCAGTCAACATTAGGGAAGTGACCCAGTTATTGCATTATCCTCCATTGCTGTTGCTCTAAAACACTTGCTTTCTTAAGCAAATGTAGACTATGTAGTAATGTACAGTAAATAGGATATGTATTAATTCTGAGGGCCTTATATCCCTTGAGAGAAGTATGTCCCTTGAGAGAAGTATGTCCCTTGAGCGAAGTGTGGCTATGATTTATTAACAGGACTCTGTCCCCATCCACTCCCCTTGTCCCTCCTTTCCAGAACAGGTGGAAACCCACAGTGGGGCTGGCTTTATAGGGCATTCCAAAGGTAAAAACAGGATGGGGGAGCCGAATTGTAAAGGTAACACAATCACTGCTAAAGTAGTCGCAGGAGTATCAGTTTCTTTAAGCTGCGCTAAGCGCGGAGGAAGATTAAGACGTGGATTACTGAACATTTACTTCATGTCACACTGAGAGTGGCATGCGGTTACTGTCTGGAAGAAGACATGCTTTGCATAATCCATAGGCCATATCTCTCAGTATTGGTGATTGATTTGTTCATCTTTAAGATGGGTTGTTGTTCTTTTTCATATATTTTATTTGGTGCTTTGTCATTTAAACATCTAAGACGTAATGAGGTTTAATCTCTAGAATCTCTAGCAAACAATCTGTCCCATCTTTCAGCTGTTTTCAAAAGATTAGAATCTGATCCCAAGGGGCAGAGTTCACCTTTAACACTTGCACTTGACCACTGACCTTGGGAATGAGCCGGTGGAAGTTAGGCCCACTCAAACTCTGACCCACGGTGCTGTTTGACCAATCTCAGGGGAGGGCGGGTGGGTGGGAGGGAGGGAGGGAGGGTGGGTAGGTGGGAGGAAGGGTGAGTGGGAGGGTGGGTGGGTGTCGAGATGTGGAGGGAGAGAGATGTGTGGATGGGTTTCTCTCCTGCTACAAACTGACAAAAGATGGCTGATTGATGGATAAACCCAAACAACCACTAATCTTATACATTCTGATAAAAAAATGCCTTTCATCCAAATGTTTTCTACCATCCAAAATAGTGTCTACCGTCCAAGGAAGCAATCAAACACGGAGTATTCCCAAACACTGAAAATGTTGCCTCAAAGATGGAATCCACTTTAGGAGAACCAGTGCCACTGTTGGCCCCATTGGTTATTATTTTGTTTTGTTTATGAAATGGAGGAGGAGCATCCAGCATTGTGGTAAATGTGCAATACATACTCCGATGTTCTATCGTATGTGCTATGATGTGCAATGATTTCCGAGGGGGAAAACATTTTTGTTTTAAGTCATTTCTTTGTTGTTTTAATGGTCATCCAATTTGTTCACAACTTGCTACCTTGTAAAATGTGTCAGCATTAAATCAAATACAAAATAATACCAATGTCAGATGTCAATCACTATCGGTTATGTGGCCCCTGGGGTCTTGCCCCCACCCCCACCCTCTTTGAATGAGTGAGTGTGTGGCTAGAGCAGCTGCACGCTGGTACACCACTACATGTATACCTCCTGCCTCTCTGTGTATTGTAACCCCTTTAGCTCCATGTTCCATAGGGGCAACAGCATGTGTTTCCTGTAGTCAAAAAGGCCTGTGAGATCAACTTTGTGAAACACATGCATCCTCCTTTCCACCCTTAACCCACCCCTTGTTCTCTCCAACCTGGGTAAGGGGGGAAGGAGGACGGAGGTAGGTCGGGGGTGGAGGAATCAGCGCTATCTTTCAGGGCTTTGGTGTAGAGAGAAGCCGGCCGGCTGTCCCACTGGGTTTCGCCCCCCTGAGCGCGCACAAGACGCCCATTCATGTCCTCCACCCCACCCCTTTATCCACTCCCACCACCTCCCCTCTTCCTCTCTTCTACCCCAGCTGAGGCAATTCAACTCGGGCAAGAAGCAAGGACCTTTAATCTAACAGAATGTACCAGCTACCTGAACTATTTAACTGCTATGCTTGTTCAAAGGGGTGGGCAAGGAGGCTAAGGCAACCAAAGTGTAACAAAAAGCCCCAAAATGTATCCTTGGCCTGGATGAGTACATTTCCTGTCTGTTGTTCCCAACAAAGGCCAGCAGGCACAAATGGTCTGCAATCTGTGTCACCGGGAAGTGGAGAGCAATTTGTTTCTATTCAACAGGACGGTCCCCCTCCTGATCCTGCCAGGTAACCTGTCCCAGACATGGTCTTCAATCTGAGCTTCCTTTGACTAGCGGCCCCCCCCCCCCCAAAAAGAAGAAACCCTGCTTACACACACAAACACACATGCGTGCGCTCACAACCCCCCAGTGGTGAAAAAGAAAGTCAACTTGAATGCAAGGTGATTTGTCTCCCCAAGTTCATGGTGGGGTCACTGCAACACCCCCCCCCCCCAATGCTCGTCCACTGTAATTCATCCACACTGCTCCCCGTGCTTTACAGGCTCATTCACACACTGTGACAGAAACAAGAAGGCTGTTTCTCTTTTAGATTGAAACCCCAGTGTGAGCCATCCATTCAGACAGTGCTTCAGATATGATGGTTATTGAGTGTGACTGTATATCAGTCAGGACACCGTAAAGCATGCCAATGGATAAGGGCAGTTATTTTACCACACAATAAATGTGTTTATGCTTATGAAAGAAAGCGACATGGTTATTGGTGACTGTTTAGATTTTTTAATACAGTATTTATATAAATATTTCATATAAAGGACTCCTCTTCGCTTAGGCTGATCTTTTTCTCTGAATTTTTATTTAAAAAATATAGATATATAAAAGATTTGACTAAATTTGTGTAGGTGTAAATCCAGGATTGTTTTGTGTGCCTGTACGGTGACAGATACAGTAAGTAAACAGCTCAAATATGTGGTAGGCCTACTTGGGATTTGCATAGCCATGATGAGGTATTCAGATATGGAGCTCATCTCGAGAAAACATCTCCATTGTCATATCTAAATAAAATCCAAAAAGGGAAGTTGTGGCCTCAGTAAATTATACTAAACAATTTCACTAGAAAACCAGAGAAAAATCATCCTCTCCTCTCCTGTCATCCCTATTGGTCACATCTCTTCCTATTCTCTCCTCTCCTGTCATCCCTATTGGTCACATCTCTTCCTATTCTCTCCTCTCATGTAGTTAACTGGACATATGCTTCAATTCATTTAGCTAATGAGCACCTCCATCCAACACCCCCCCTCCTCGTCCTTTCTCTGTATCAACGCCTTGGGACCCCATCTGGGGTCTTTTGGTGGCATGAAATGCACAGTAATTATTAGTAATCATCACACACCATCAGAAACAGGTCCTAGAGCTGTAATGACATGATAAATGTCTGCCTAACACATGCCCCTTATTTAGCAGCACCCTGGAGACTGGGGATAATAGGCAGCTAACAGGGATCTGCAGAAAAGGCCTTTCAGCGCTGGCCCGGCCTATTGTCTCCACGCCAATACACCCCAGCCTCCGTTCGGCAACAACACCGACCCCAATCAATCCCCCCTCGTCCTGTCCAACCCTTCACCCCCAGCCACCACTAAGTAGACAATTATTAGCGCCACAATGCTAACAGTACAAAACACTTTCACATTAAAGAAATATATGAATATTGACTAGTTGCAGGTAATGTAGCAACATTTTGAACGCAGCTGGCTGTCTTGGCCCTATTTATTTTTGGGTTTCCTGTTTTCTTTCATCTTTCCATTTAAAGCTGATATGAGCACAATTATCAAAATCTTGACTGTTTATTGAGTACCTGTCAACCAGGCCTGGGCTGTATGACACACATTATGCCTTGGTTACAGTTGGAGTTTTTGGTTACACATTCATGAAACTCCACAGGCTTGCATGAGATCTCAACTATGACATCCAGGAAGAAATGGGTCTATAAGGTACCGCAGCTTCGTGGGGCCTCCCGCAAGGTCTGAGCAAGGAATGAGGTTTACAGCTAATTTCCTGTAATATTATTATTTTTGCCATGGCTTATGACGTGTTCATGTGTTATTTGGGGAATGCACTTTATTGGTGCAGGGGGCCTTGCGCGAGCTGAGGTTATGTGTTGTTCCAAAGAATAAGGTAATCTGTAGGTGTGTCACACCTTTCAAGACAGATACAATATTCAAAAGGTATTCTATTCAGAGGCACAGCATACTGTATTAGGTATGACTTTATGCATTCTGTTAATTACCAACACATGTGATTCTTCTTTGTTAAGGCCCAAGTTTGATCCCTGGCGAGCCCTAAAATATGTGTATTATGGGGATTAATGACCTAGAAAGTGTATTCTCACGATAGCAGTCACAGGGATGTGAAAACACGGTTCAACTAGGCCTTGTAGTATAACTGATACCGTATTGCTCTGCAGTTTTAATGCAAATAAGGAATACATGAGAAAATAATCGTTAATACGTATGTTGTGGCTTTTTTCTTCATATTTGTTTTGACATTTTCAATGAGCAGATGTTGATTCCGACACCTTGAAAGCCTCGAAAATAATATATGCATGCAAAATAGTATGTTTTTATCTTAATACTGATACCAAATGAGGAATTAATGTTTGTGAAAACCAAGCTCTATTTGCCTGAGATTTGCCTACCCGGCTTCAAACAATGGCAGAGTCGTTGGGAATATCGTATACGTTGCCCAGGTGCCGGCCGCTTTCAAGCCGTTAAACAAATTTGATTTCTACCGTATGTTCATCTTGTAAGCAGATTAACACCGTGATCCTTTTTACAATGTGTTTATTCATTACCCTTCTCATTCAAAGTCATATAACTTATTTAATGGACGTGCAGTGACAGTTACGTTTGTGGGAAGCCCGTTTATTCCCCTCCCAGGTAAAATAAATAAGATTCTAATAACCAAGTGACCGCTCAGTTTGAGTTATAAAAAACAAATGTGACCTCAGGTAGACCAGACGTACTGGATATGATAAGAGCATGAGGTTTCCTCCACTGAACTCACATCCTACTATACCCTTGTCTGTACATTATGCCCTCAATCTATTCCACCACGCCCAGAAATCTGTACCCAACGCACTAGGCGACCAGTTCTTAAAGCCTTTAGCCGTACCCTTATCCTAC
The DNA here is from genome assembly GCA_023634145.1 of Thymallus thymallus. Classification (NCBI taxonomy): domain Eukaryota; kingdom Metazoa; phylum Chordata; class Actinopteri; order Salmoniformes; family Salmonidae; genus Thymallus; species Thymallus thymallus. Next base: position 46,532,080 of record CM042388.1, read on the forward strand.
TCCTCCTCTGTTCTTCTGGTGATGTAGAGGTAAACCCAGGGCCTGTAGCTCCCAGTACTACACCTATTTCCCAGGTGCTCTCATTTGTTGACTTATGAAACCGTAAAAGCCTTGGTTTCATGCATATTAACATCAGAAGTCTCCTCCCTAAGTTTGATTTATTCACTGCTTTATCACACTCCGCCAACCCTGATGTCCATGGCCGTGTCTGAATCCTGGCTCAGGAAGGCCACCAAAAAATCTGAAATTTCCATCCAACTACAATATTTTAACCTGCAGAGTTCTGTCATACTGTCCAGGTCTGTGCCCAAACAGTTTGAGCTTCTACTCTTAAAAATACACCTTTCCAGAAATAAGTCTCTCATTGTTGCCACCTGTTACAGACCCCCCTCAGCCCCCAGCTGTATCCTGGAAGGAAATTGACCTCATCCCATCAGTAGAGGATGCCTGGTTGTTCTTTAAAAGTGCTTTCCTCATCATCCTAAATAAGCATGCCCCTTTCAAAAAACGTAGAACTAAGAACTAAGAACAGATATAGCCCATGGTTCACCCGAGACATGACTGCACTTGAGCAACACAAAAACATCCTGCGGCGCACTGCATTAGCATCGAATAGCCCCCGTTATATGCAACTTTTCAGGGAAGTCAGGAACAAATACACACAGTCAGTTAGAAAAGCAAAGGCCAGCTCTTTCAAACAGAAATTCCAAAAAGTTCTGGACACTGTAAAGTCCATGGAGAATAAGAGCATCTCCTCCCAGTTGCCCACTGCATTGAGGCTAGGAAACACTGTCACCACCGATAAATTCACAATAATCTAAAATTTCAATAATCATTTTGCTACTGCTGGCCATGATTTCCACCTGGCGACCTCTACCCCGGCCAACACCTGGCTACCTCTACCCCGCCCAACACCTGGCTACCTCTACCCCGGCCAACAGCTCTGTACCCCCCACAGCAACCTGCCCAAGCCCCCCCTGCTTCTCCTTCACCCAAATCCAGACAGCTGATGTTCTGAAAGAGCTGCAAAATCTGGACCCCTACAAATCTGTTGGGCTAGATAATCTGGACCCTTTCTTTCTAAAATTATCCACCAAAATTGTTGCAACCCCTATTACCAGCCTGTTCAACCTCTCTTTTGTATCGTCTGAGATCCCTAGAGATTGGAAAGCTGCCGAGGTCATCCCCCTCTTCAAAGGGGGAGACACTCTAGACCCAAATTGTTACAGACCTATATCCATCCTGCCCTGCCTTTCTAAAGTCTTCGAAAGCCAAGTTAATAAACAGATCACTGACCACCGTACCTTCTCTGCTATGCAATCTGGTTTCCGAGCTGGTCATGGGTGCACCTCAGCTACGCTCAAGGTACTAAATGATATCATAACCGCCATCGATAGAAGACAGTACTGTGCAGCCGTCTTCATCGACCTGGCCAAGGCTTTCGACTCTGTCAATCACTGCATTCTTATTGGCAGACTCAACAGCCTTGGTTTATCAAGTGACTGCCTTGCCTGGTTCTCCAACTACTTCTCAGACAGAGTTCAGTGTGTCAAATCGGAGGGCCTGTTGTCCGGTCCTCTAGCAGTCTCTATGGGGGTGCCACAGGGTTCAATTCTTGGGCCAACCCTATTCTCTATATGCATCAACGATGTCGCTCTCGCTGCTGGTGACTCTCTGATCCATCTCTACGCAGACGACACCATTCTGTATACATCTGGCCCCTCTTTGGACACTGTGTTAACTTACCTTCAAACAAGCTTCAATGCCATACAACACTCCTTCCGTGGCCTCCAACTGCTCTTAAATGCTAGTAAAACTAAATGCATGCTTTTCAATTGAACGCTGCCCGCACCCGCCCACCGGACTATCACTACTCTCGACGGGTCTGACTTAGAATACATGGACACCTACAAATACCTAGGCGTCTGGTTAGACTGTAAACTCAACTTCCAGACTCACATTAACCTAACCTTAATCTCCAATCCAAAACTTATTTCGCCACTATGGCCTATTTATTGTCCTACTTTCCTAACCTTACTGCATTTTGCACTACATTTGCACTCTGTATGTAGATTCTCTATTGTGTTATTGACTGTACGTTTGTTTATTATCATGTGTAACTCTGTGTTGTTGTTTTTTGTCACACTGCTTTGCTTTGTCTTGGCCAGGTCGCAGTTGTAAATGAGAACTTGTTCTCAACTGGCCTACCTGGTTAAATAAAGGTGAAATAAAAAAAATGATGAAAACTGTCTAATAGGTCTAACAGTTCTTCAGTTTGCCTCTAGGTGGCAACAGTTGACCGTTTCTCTTATCTAAAGCAGAAGAGAAGGGACACTTTATTCATTGGTGTTTATGGATCCACAGTCATAGAACTACATTTAATATTTTTTATAAATTTTATAAGATATCTGTGTCCACAAAAATAATTTAGGGTGTTCAGTATTCATCCCTTAACAGTCCATGGTAGCAGCAAGCAGATTGTAGCCTACTGTATGTGAACTGAACTCTGACTGATGTCTGACTTGTTATGGTACTTAGTTTGAGTTTTCCTGGTCAGGTCAGGTGTTTGCTGTATCACAGTTCTCCTTGTAGTTACCACTACATTATACTACATCAATACATAGCTAGGTATTTACTATATACGGTAGTATGTAGTATATACGGTACTGTATATATGGTATACTTTCACTCACTATATACATTTGTACTTACGTTAGCCCCATGCACAGCACTGAGTGGCAGATCAAAGTATTATGCAAACAACAACCAGGCAAGTCTGTTGGTAGGCGATACTTTGTCTACGTAATAGCAATTAGACACATCTTATTTGTGTCAGAGGACCTCCTTAAAATGACCACACACACAACTGTCTTTTGAAGAAAAGGTTAAAAGGGCTGCCAAACCAAAAACCAAAGTAACCAAGACACACAAAGAATCAAAAGCACAGGGAATTGAGTGAAACCACACAATATCACAGACATGTTAGCTATTTCCTAATTGATATATCCAGCCATTCAGTCAGTCATTCAGTCAGTCAGTCAGTCATTGAGTTTCTAATAGCGCTCAGCAATGCCCTGAATGAGAGGGACAAGAATTCCCCCTGGGGATGGGCTGTCAGGAGAGTCGTGTGGACAGGGACGCTTCTCATTAACTTCTGTCCCTACACCTCAGGAGGAGGAATGCCTGGTGATTGTTGGATCTTGTCGCCCGCCCAGAGAGACTAGGTATGCATGTGCTTTTCCATGAGCTGGCCTCTTAGAATCAGCTCTTTGACTGGCAGTAATGGAGACTTGATCACAGAGATGGAGCATTCCACCGGGCCAACACTGAGCAACACAGAGATAGAGGGTTCTGTGGCACTCTGGAATTCTGTTCCTCAGGACCTCAGCTGCATGAATACTGCAATTAAAGAAGCACTGGTGCCAGCATAGAATGTGTTATACTGTAAGAATAACCATTACGGTAATGACTGTCTATAGGTAAAATATAACACAAAATTGCAAAGGTATATTTGGTATTTCATTAGGATTCCCATAGATTGTAAACTATACATGAATGTTTCTTATAAAAAGAAGAAGTGATGCAGTCAGTCTCTCCTCAAATCTTAGCCAAGAGAGACTGGCATGCATAGTATTAATATCAGCCCTCTGATTACAATGAAAAGCAAGAGGTGTCACTCTGTTCTGGGCCAGCTGTAGCTTAACTAGGTCTTTCTTTGCAGCACTGGACCACAGACTGGACAATAACCAAGATCAAACAAAACTACAGCCTGCAGGACTTTCTGTATCGTGGTGTCATGAAAGCAGAGCATCTCTTTATTAAGGACAGTCCTCTCCCCATCTTTACAACCATTGAATCTATATGTTTTGACCATAACAGTTTACAATCTAAGGTAACACTAAGTAATTTAGTCTCCTCAACTTGTTCAACAGACAGAATTTAAGGAATGATATGTACCAAATACAATGCTATTTTTTTTACTTTAGTTTATTTAGTAAATATTTAATAAATATTTAGTAAATCTTAACTCTATTTCTTGAACTGCATTGTTGGTTAAGGGCTTGTAACTTAGCATTTTATAGTAAGGTGTACACCTGTTTTATTCGGTACATGTGACAAATACCATTTTATTTGATTTGATTGATTTGACGTTCAGGACCAGTTTATTACTGGCCACCCCATTCCAAAAACAGACTGTAACTCTTTGTTAAGGGTTTCAGTGACTTCATTAGCTGTGGTTGCTGATGCGTACATGGTTAAATCATCAGCATACATGGACACACAAAGGCTGCACTGAAATCTAACAGTACAGTTCCCACAATCTTCTAATTATCAATTTCAACCAATCATGAGACATTTGTATCAGTGCAGTACATGTTGAGTGCCCTTCTCCATAAGCATGCTGTTGTTAATTTGTTTACAGAGAAATAGCATTGTATTTGGTCAAACACCATTTTTTCCAACAGTTTGCTAAGAGCTGCAGCAAGCTGATAGGTCGACTGTTAGGACCACTAAAGGCCTCTTTACCATTATTGGGAAGCAGAATGACTTTAGCTTCCCTCCAGGCCTGAGGACAAACACTTTCCTCTAGGCTCAGATTAAAGATATGACAGATATGAGTGGCTATAGCGTCAGCTACCATCCTCAGTAGCTTTCCATCTAAGTTGTCAATGCCAGGAGGTTTGTCATTATTGATCGATAACAATTATTGATTATTGATTGATATACATGAATATGATGGCTCACTGTTCATTTTTGGCATTTCCTGCCGAAGTTTGTCCACTTTGCCAAGTAATCGTTTAAATAATTGGCAACATCAAACAGTTTTCTGATTCGATGAAAGATGGAGTGAATTAGTCTTTCATTTAAGTACTCCAAAGTTGTTGTTTTGTCATCATTCTTTATACCATTGATCTTGGCTTCATAACACAATTTCTTTTTCTTTTTGTTGAGTTTAGTCACATAATTTCTCAATTTGCAGTAAGTCAGTCAGTCAGATGTACAGCCAGACTGATTAGCCACTCCTTCTTCTCCATCTCTTTCAACCATACAGTTTTTCAATTCCTCATCAATCCATGGAGCCTTAACATTTCTAACAGTCAGTTTTTTAACAGGTGCATGTATCAATAATTGGAAGAAGAAATGTCATAAATTCATCAAGTGCAGTGTCTTGATGCTCCTTATTAATCACATCAGACCAACAACATCATCCACACATGATCACTTATACACTATTTTAGGCCCAGCTTTCAGAACTTTGGCTTTCCTGCATACACAGTGTATTCAGAAAGTACTCAGACCCCTTCCCTTTTGAATACCTTATTTACATAAGTATTCAGTCCCTTTGCTATGAGACTCAGGTGTATCCTGTTTCCATTGATCATCATTTAGCTGTTTCTACAACTTGATTGGAGTCCACCTGTGGTAAATTCAATTGATTTGACATGATTTGGAAAGTCACACACCTGTCACAATTGACAGTGCATGTCAGAGCAAAGACCAAGCCATGAGGTTGAAGGAATTGTCCATAGAGCTTTGAGAATTGTGTCGAGGCACAGATCTGGGGAAGGGTACCAAAAAATGTCTGAAGCATTGAATGTCCCCAAGAACACAGTGGCCTCCATCATTCCTAAATGGAAGAAGTTTGGAACCACCAAGACTCTTCCTAGAGCTGGCCGCCCGGCCAAACAATCAGGGGAGAAGGGCCTTGATCAGGCAGGTGACCAAGAACCCGATGGCTACTCTGACAGAGCTCCAGAGTTCCTCTGTGGAGATGGGAGAACCTTCCAGAAGGACAACCATCTCTGCAGCACTCTACCAATCAGGCCTTCATAGTAGTGGCCAGACAGAAGTCACTCCTCAGTAAAAGGCACATGACAGCCTGCTTGGAGTTTGCCAAAAGGCACCTAAAGGACTCTCAGCCCATGAGAAACAAGATTCTCTGGTCTGATGAAACCAAGATTGAACTCTTTGGCCTGAATGCCAAGCATGACATCTGGAGGAAACCTGGCCCCATCCTTACAGTGAAGTATGGTGGTGGATCGAATCCCTGAGCTGACAAGGTAAAAATCTGTCGTTCTGCCCCTGAACAAGGCAGTTCCTAGGCTGTCATTGAAAATAAGAATGTGTTCTTAACTGACTTGCCTAGTAAAATAAAGGTAAGGTAAACAATTTTTTTTTTAATGATAATAAAAGCTGTGGGGATGTTTTTCAGCAGCAGAAACTGGGAAACTAGTCAGTATCGAGGGAAATATGAACAGAGCAAAGTACAGAGAGAGATCCTTGATGAAAACCTGATCCAGAGAGCTCAAGACCTCAGACTGGGGTGATGGTTCACCTTCCAATAGGACAATGACCCTAAGCACACAGCCAAGACAACGCAGGAGGGATAGACATAGTATGGAAAAGAGCAAACAAAATATGAGAAATAAATATACATTGAACAGTCCATTAATCAGTTAGTGTGTGTGTGCTGCAGGGTTGAAGCTACTACTCTCATCCCTTCCAGGCTTTTGGGAGGCAGGGTGGACAATGAGCCTGTCATAGAGGATGTAGACAATGTCCCAACACGCTATGGCAGCTATCATGACTGGGATAGGTTCTTTCCTCCTCTGGCGTACAGCTTCCGGATAGTCCTCATTGAGGAAGATATACACTCCACTCAAATTCTTGTCTCTTTCCAGAACAGCTACATTGTCCTTGAGCCTCAGGAACTTGACCACTATCGGCCTGGGCCTGTCACGAAGGCCAGGGGTGGGTTTTCCAGTTCTGTGGACGCACTTCTTCCTGTGGTCCATCTTCAGTTTCTCCAAGATCATTTCCCTCACTTTGTCCTCAGACTCTGTCCAGGTCTCTGTGGAGATTCTGAAATTCCATCCACAACCATGTTGTTCCGCCTTGATTGTCCCTTGAGATAATCTGATTTCTCTGTCATTGTTATCATGGATTCACATGCAGAACTGATGTCCTCTCTCAATGACATACAGATTGCTGTCATCTTGCCGTTCTCCTGTTTAAACTCATGGAGCTGACCCTGGGAGAACTGCAGACTGTTCTTCAGGTTCTTCAGGTCAGGTCACCCATTCTTTTATTGGTTAACTCCACCTGTATTTGGACAAAACATTTGTTGTTGCAACAAGTGTTTGTAGAAATGCTTTTGTTGTCAGGATTTGTGATAGGAACCCAAACGCAGACCGGGCAATGTAAGTATATGGTGATATTTATTGAAGAGTGGTAATAGGGAATTGTTGAAGAGGATGTGGTTGAATAGGGAGTTGGTAGGTTGGTGGCTGAGTATCCAGGCAGGTGGCAGATAAGTGGTCCGTGATTGTTCGAATCCGTATCCTAGGTGAGTGGAGGAAGAGGTGAGTAGGATGCGGCGTGATGATGGGTATCTCCAGGCAGGATTCCTAAACAGAGTACAGACGGAATTACTGAGCAGGGTATAATACGACGAAGCAACTTTAACAACTGGTACAATATATATAACTCAGATGGCTGGTACGCAGATACACATACTAGGTGACTTAACGATCCGGCGGGGACTGGATGTCAGGTCGTCTCTTAAATAGTGATGACCGCAGATCTGGAACAGGTGTGTAGTGCTCAGGAATAACATGACAGGCTCTGGATGAATGTAGCCCCGCCCACTCATCAGTAACCAGGCAACTGACCCCGGTACCATGAGACGGACAATAAACAAACAAGACAGACACAAACACAGACTCAGGGAACAGGGATCGTGACATTTGTTAGTTTAAAAGGTCCTTCACCTGTGATAGAGAGACACCACTGTCCTCAACGGTACTCGCTTTGGTATTTGTCATGGTAGCAACGTAGGTTTTAATCCTCCCAGTTCCAGACAGGGCAGGTCACAGGTCACAGGGAAGATGTAAACAGCAACAAACAGCAGGGATCTAGACAGCCACAAGCCGCGTCAAGAAAACCTTGCTGACAGCTAGGCTAGCTGCTACGCCAAGCAGCTCCTCAGACCAGGCCTTTGTCGGCAGGATCACTAGACAAATAGTAGCAGTCCCAACAATTGATGCCAACCGCGTCGCTGGATCTAAACTCAAAAGGTAACTATTAACAAACTTTTCAATAGACTTTCAAAACTTTCTAAAACAACAAACCGAGCTCTCCCTCGTTCCACATTCAATAGGAAGTGACTGTATATTAAATAATGAGGTAAAATGTTTTGCTATGCATGAATACATTAGGAAACTTTTCCTCCCTAATGTAAACTCCTATTTGTATTAGCAGGAGCACATTGATTTAAATTGATCAAAGTACGTAAGCACAATAACGTCACAGAACTCAAAATCTTAAAGATTATTGATAAATCAAATTCCCTCCCCCTGCCGTCCCTCGTACCCCACTACCCTCTTGTGTGTAGTAGATACGTAATTTGTCTTAATGCAATGCTGCTAGCTAGCGTAGCCCTTTGCGTGACCCATAATTTGCCACTAACAACTGCTGTGGGCTGGGTAATGATGGCTTTTCATTAGCAATAGCGGCCTAGACCAGGATTAGTTTAGCAAAAGGGTCCTTCCTGTAATTGCGTACCATTACAAATATAGTAGGTAAAGTGTAGAGGAGCCATCCGTGCCCCTTTGCTAACCGCTAATAGTAATTGAACAATTAAACTTTAGCGACTCAATTACCTCTTCACAACAACAGAGCTATGGAGCATAGAAGCAGTAATTATGATAGATATTGTTATGGGGAAAATTAGATGATAGATAATGCTGATAATGCTGACATTATCTACCAGTGCCTGGATGCTACCATAAAACATGACAAGTAAACAGAAAATGAAGATGGATGAGGAAAAAGTGTGAAGTAAATTTGGTTTCAGGATCCATTGTTCAATTTTACTTTTAAAATGTAATCTAATTTTACTAGTTATTTTTAATTCAGAAACGAATGCCTAGTTTTATGTTTTATTAATAACCAATTAGGTATCAACTTCTACTGAGTAGTTATATATTTAACTGAAAAGTAATGCTTCAGCATGGTCCTCATTCTTGAATGTGTTAACAAAAACACCAGACCCAAATCCCTGGGAGAGAAAGGGTGCTCTTCAGCAAGCCCATATTCACTCCAAATAGGGTGCACACTATGCACCACCTCATTAAGTGGACTGAAAACTGTGCAGGTTTATAATTATCAAATAAATCCTGATCCAGATGAATGAATTAATGTGCGTGCCATAATTCTCCCTCACTCAGTGGAGCTCTGGCATTGAGTCTTTTGTGTCCAACAGTAGGGAGGTTTTTGTCAAATTACACCCGCGCATAATGATGCTAATCATTAATTAGCATTTCAAGATAGGTGACTGTGTGCATGTGTGTGTGTGTGTGTGTGTGTGTGTGTGTGTGTGTGTGTGTGTGTGTGTGTGTGTGTGTGTGTGTGTGTGTGTGTGTGTGTGTGTGTGTGTGTGTGTGTGTGTGTGGTGTGTGTGTTTGTGTGTGCATGTGTGTGTGTAATAATTACCACCCCTCTTGATTTCAAAGTATAGCCTAAGCAGTGGAATACATCCAACATCCAATAACAAGCAAGCATTGGTAAACATCACTTCCTGTTGCTCCGGGCTGACCACTTTCTCCTTGTTTGATGACAGAGAGGATTTTAATTGAAGGAGTGACCTGTTCTTTTACTCCGAACACTCCTTTTTTTCTCTCACTCAATGTTTGCTTGTATGTTTGGATCGGATTTAATAATATCAGAGGTTGTTTGGGTGTATCCATCAATCAGTCATCATCAATCAGCCATCATCAATCAGTTTCCCCTCTGTTTATCATCTGTTTATCATCTGTTTATCCTCTGTTTATTCTCTGTTTATCATCTGTTTCCCCTCTGTTTCCCCTCTGTTTCCCCTCTGTTTATTCTCTGTTTATCATCTGTTTATCCACTGTGTCCCCTCTTTTTCCCTCGGTTTATTCTCTGTTTCCCCTCTGTTTCACCTCTGTTTATCATCAGTTTAACCTCTGTTTATCCTCTGTTTCACCTCTGTTTCACCTCTGTTTCACCTCTGTTTCCCCTCTGTTTCACCTCTGTTTCACCTCTGTTTATCCTCTGTTTATCCTCTGTTTATCCTCTGTTTATCCTCTGTTTCACCTCTGTTTCACCTCTGTTTCACCTCTGTTTCCCCTCTGTTTCACCTCTGTTTCACCTCTGTTTCCCCTCTGTTTGTCATCTGTTTATCCTCTGTTTATCCTCTGTTTATCATCTGTTTCCCCTCTGTTTGTCATCTGTTTATCCTCTGTTTATCCTCTGTTTATCCTCTGTTTATCATCTGTTTATCCTCTGTTTATCATCTGTTTATCCTCTGTTTCTCCTCTGTTTATCCTCTGTTTATCCTCTGTTTATCCTCTGTTTATCCTCTGTTTATCATCTGTTTATCCTCTGTTTATCATCTGTTTATCCTCTGTTTCCCCTCTGTTTATCATCTGTTTATCCTCTGTTTATCATCTTTTTATCCTCTGTTTATCCTCTGTTTATCCTCTGTTTATCCTCTGTTTCCCCTCTGTTTATCCTCTGTTTATCATCTGTTTATCCTCTGTTTCCCCTCTGTTTATCATCTGTTTATCCTCTGTTTATCCTCTGTTTATCCTCTGTTTATCCTCTGTTTATCCTGTGTTTATCTCTGTTTATCCTCTGTTTCCCCTCTGTTTATCCTCTGTTTATCATCTGTTTCCCCTCTGTTTATCCTCTGTTTATCATCTGTTTATCCTCTGTTTCCCCTCTGTTTATCCTCTGTTTATCATCTGTTTATCCTCTGTTTCCCCTCTGTTTATCCTTTGTTTATCATCTGTTTATCCTCTGTTTATCCTCTGTTTATCATCTGTTTCCCCTCTGTTTATCCTCTGTTTATCATCTGTTTATCCTCTGTTTCCCCTCTGTTTATCCTCTGTTTATCATCTGTTTATCCTCTGTTTATCCTCTGTTTATCCTCTGTTTATCCTCTGTTTATCTCTGTTTATCCTCTTGTAGCGATCTTTAACCATGTATTTTTTAAATGTTTATTACATAACTGGAAAGTGTTACTGATTTTGTGTTATATGAGGAGTGAAGCATGTTATCACCAAGAAGATGTTGTGAACATACTTGTAGAAAGCGATGCGCCACGAGGGTCATAGAATTGTTTCAATCTGGTGCTCATAGGTTATGTCTGTCACAATAACTATAATCCTTTCAATTACCAGACAGTGACTTTCTAAATTGGGTAATTGTGTACTCTTTGCATGACTGTTTATTTCATTGTGTGAAGCACATATCAAAATTATAACTGACCTAGTTTGTCTTCAAACAATGGACTATGATCATAACCATCCAGGCACCACAGCTATCGCGTCATTACATTTCAATACCATTTTCCTAACTACAGGATTTCTTTGGTCAAGAATTATTTCCTGTAAACATATCCACTGTTGTTGGACCTCAAGGTAAATGCTTATCGATTGTTATTTTCAGACCATACGGAGCCGTGTTGCTTTGTATTAAGTTTAGCCCTGCTAAACAAATTGAGTTTATATTTACAAAGCTTATGACATTACTGTGAAAGGGATACAGCTTTATACACCAGGAAACTAGCCACCTTCCTCAACACGAATACCCCTAATGGTTCCTAATCTGGTTCTTGAATGGCGCTTGACAGCTAGCTGAAAGCAGCGCCTGTTCTGGTCTGGAACAAACTGTGGATTGTTCTTCTAAGCATTTTCGCCTTTTGGTTGTGGGATTAACATGAACATTTTTTGGTTGTTGGATTAACATGAACATCTTTTGGCTGTGGGATTAACATGAACACCTTTTGGTTACAATTTAGCATTAACACTGGAGTGATAGATGTGCAGATGATGATGTGCAAATAGAGATACTGGGGTGCAAATTAGCAAAAAAATGGGGATGAGGTAGTAGGGTGGGCTATTTACAGATATATACAGGTGTACAGGTGCTGTATACAGGTGCAGTGATCGGAAAGCTGCTCTGATCTTATTGAGGGAGATGGTAGTCTCCAGCTTCAATGATGTTTGCAATTCGTTCCAGTCATTGGCAGCAGAGAACTGGAAGGAATGGCGGCCAAAGGAGGTGTTGGCATTGGTAATGACCAGTGAAATATACCTGCTGGAGACGAATATGTAGTGAGGGCCAGTCAACGAAAGCGTACAGGTCGCAGTGTTGCTGAGCTGGCATTACTCGCATGGAATAGCCTTAATTTCTCAGAACAAGAATAGACTCACAAGATTCAGAACAAAGGAATTTTCTTCTGGCCATTTTGAGCATGTAATCGAACCCACAAATGCTGATGCTCCAGATACTCAACTAATCTAAAGAAGGCCAGTTTTATTGCTTCTTTAATCAGTTTTCAGATGTGCTGTATTTCTGATCAATTTGATGTTATTTTAATGGTCCAAAAATTTGCTTTTCTTTCAAAAACAAGGACATTTCTAAGTGACCCCAAAATGTTGAATGGTAGTATACAGTTTATGCTCTCTCTCGCTCTCTCTCTCTCTCTCTCTCTCTCTCTATTTCTCTCTCTCTCTCTCTATCTCTCTCTCTCTCTCTCTCTCTCTCTCTCTCTCTCTCTCTCTCTCTCTCTCTCTCTCGCTCTCTCTCTCTCGTTCTCTCTCTCTCTCTCCTTTGCTCTGTTTGTCTGTATTCCTATAAAGGACTATTCTCCCTCTCACTAACTAATAATAATGTGAGCTGAGTAGAGAAAACTAATGATAGTTGATTAAAAGTAATTCAGGTGATGAAAGCCCCTGTGCCACTGCTAAGAGACTCCAGTTTTCGGCTTAGGAGGGCAGCAGCTGGAAGTGGAATTACATGGGTTGATTTATACGTGATTAAAGCTCATATATAAGACCCATTTTGAAAAGAGCAGTTAGCTACTTATACTTTTCCCCAAACTGCAGCAATTTTGTATAAAATGAATGTATGTAGCTCCTCCGAGAGCATATGGTATATTTCTCAGCTATTAATAATTCAAGGCGAATGAGCAAAAATTAGTTGGCTCGGTTACTGCCACATAAGTCCCACATTAATTCCGCCAACGTTTTGTAAATGGAGCTATTACGCTTAAAACAAAGCACGGTGAATGGCAACGGTTTGCCGTGCTTAGGAAAAGAGAATGCCTCATTCGTACACCTGTCATTCTCTAACAGTGCATTGTTAGAGTTTGCAAGGAAAATACATCATACCTCTCATACCTTCTGTAACTGAGAAAGCAAAAGGGAATTGAGATCTTTAAACAGTCCGTCATCATTTTAAGACGGTACTTTGTGGTCTGTGCGGCAATCACCATCTATGCTCTAGTTAAGAATCTTTGTTACGCTGTTGGGGGTTCAATTAGTTAGGTTTGCTTTGTATACAACGCACATCTGTATTTCAAGTTTATAATATATTTTGTGTAGATTATAACATATCAATATACCATGTTATTTCATATCAATATACCATGATATTTCTTGTTATCCCCTTCAATATCCATGGTCTTCTTAGTGAGGGTTAATATGAATCGTATTTCTTCGGTTAGCCCTCTAACAACAGTAGGTTAATGAACAGGTGTCCTTTGAGAGGTTTTCCATTCAAGTGGGCTCTATACTTCTCACAAACAATCACACACACGTGAGAATGCATGCATGCGCACACACATACACAACCACACAAGCCACTCAATGGGACTGAGCACATTGTTGTTTTAACCTTCCACGCCAGTCATCCCTCTCAGACATCCCAGCCTAGGCAGCCAGCTCTATTGGCTTTTTGTCATGGAGCCTTGGCTCCTACGGTCTGGAGAACAAAAAGGTGAGAAAATAATCCTCCCTTTCAGGTCTTTTCCTCCTCAAGTGGTGGTTGTGAGAGGAAAGAGGAGGCTGGGGAGTGTGGGGCCCCTCTGCTCAGGGGCTGTTAAGCCCAGCAGGTCATTAGGGTCTGAAGAGGGTCCACACGTCAGAGAGTCTGGGACCTTCACCTCTGGCCACTCCAGAGCATTCGCGGGTGGAAGAACTTTGAGTTAATAGCCTGACCTGCAAAACAGCCCAATGCCCTCCACTGGATGCTTGTAGTTAGACACTGATATGGTGGACTGATAGAGAGAACAGAACTGAGGGAAGCTATAGATTTCCTTTCCAATCTCCAAGACAATGTGGAGTGTTAATGGCAGGGTAAAGAGGGATCAGGTGCCTCTGGATCCTCCATCTTCAGTGGCTGAGCAGGACTACTGGTCTGGTAGACTACTGGTCTGGTAGACTACTGGTCTGGTAGACTCTGGCAAGATAAAGAGCTGTGTAACTAGAAAAGAGTGAGGTGTGTGCTCTTTGGTCGGGCAAGGATTCATTCAACTAGGTCCCATCATGTGATGGATATGCATTATAATATATACATTAGCTCACAGGAAGAGGAGAGCAGTCATAGTGAGGTCATGGCTCTTAACTAGTTCATCATCGTAAATAAACGGCCAATGACAAGGGAGATTAGTACTTTAGCATTGGCTGATTCATTAACAAAGTGTGCATTGTCTCTCTCTCTCTCTCTCTCTCTCGCTCTCTCTCTTTCTGTTTGGTTTGAATGTCACCACTCAGCGGGAGGATCTAGCGTTGCATTTAACCCTCACTGCCACAGATTTATCCCCATCACTTTTTATTTTATGTCAGAAGGCCACAGTAATTATGCATGTTGTTAAGAGTCCCTGCTAAATGGAACTATACATCAACAACTATATACAGTATAGGCCTTCTATTTTCCTGTTTCAGAAAGGGCCTTACAGTGACACAGGAAACGACAGAAATACTATTCAGGTAAGTATCAGTGAGGCCGTGAGGAATGGAACATGCAGCAATCTCTCTTCTTCCTTTATTGCCCAGGTTATTGTCACAACTGCAGTAGAATTAGCGAGATAGGAGTGAAACATGCAGCAGGTACTTGTCCATGAAATTATATCTGCATTTGAATAAGTAACATTATTCGTCAATTTGGCTCAGATTGAACATTGTTTAAATTCCAGATTATAAATCCCAGAATATAATATACCTCCGCATACCAGAACGGAAATCATATCTTTCCTAAACAACATTTAATCCCCGGCATGTGATATCATCATGGCGCCCAGTCACACAAATCACGTTTTCTGTGGAGCAGGAAATACTTATTTCCCTCCCGAATTAGACACTCCAGAGGACACTTTTCAAATAGAAGCAGTGAGGACATTCAAGGGAGAAAGTGTGTTAGAATAAACCATTGGCAACCAAGTAAATAGGGCTCCAGAACAAGGTTCACTCTGAATGACTAGCCCTGAGTGGTTTATTTTTAAAAAGTAGTTGTATTTGTTAAAGGGATAGTTCACCAAAATTTCAAAATGATGTATTGATTTCTTTACCCTGTAAGCAGTCTATGGGCAAGGTATGACAGCAATCCATGCTTCGGTTTAGTTTCCCTGGCACTGTTTTCCACCTGCTACCGTTTTAAGCATTTGTGGCACAAATCCCATTCAAGTCATGGGACCAATATTAGCATTTTCCTAGCATCATGTTCAATTAATCTATAAGTGACTTTGTTGAGCTTCCTATTCAATTTTAGATACTTTTGGATGTTTTGGTTGTAACTACTCATTATTGTAACTACTCATGATTGTAACTACTCATGATTGTAACTACTCATGATTGTAACTACTCATGGGGGCACATTACTTAGTTAGAGAATAAAATATGAATTGGCCTTTGATACATATGGTGGCCATATGTTAATCAGCGTGGCTATGTGCCCACTGCCCACGCCTTATTAATTATAAATACACTCCCCTAAACCCCAATGCTATGGTGTTTCGATAAGCAGGGGAGATATAGAGGCGACACACATTATTTGTGATCGGATATGAATCATATGAGGATTGGCTGCGGTATTGAAAGGCCATGGAGAAGTGATTGTGCTTGAATTTCCCTTGCAGTTTGATATCGCTACTGCTTAATTTGATTTCTTTTTAGTTTTCAGCATTGTTGTGGTTTTATTGAGGTGGGTCGTTTCATCAAAACCCAAATCGGGACTTTCTGTCATTCTGTTATTAGGTTTAACTGGGTTGATTCCAAGCTTATTAGACATTTGCCAGACACAATCTTGGGTATTCAGAAATGTTCTTATCTTGCATTTAATTACTACAATCTATTGTTGCACTAACATGGTACTATGTGTGTCGGTGTGCATATGTGTGTTCACGCGAGTGTTGAACGTGGCGGAACCCCTGCAGCCTACGTGATATATAGCCGTATTTTCATGGAAACAATGCTTTGGTGCTTTTCCCATAAAAAGCAATACACCTTGACATGCCATTGGAGATTCACCCCAGAGCACTGCAACAATACTGTATAAGATCCCAGACATATGCATGCAATATTCCTCTGGATGCCTATTAATTGATTGCTTTTCAGGGGTCAAGTTAAATGTCATCATTAATACTAGCCTTTGGACCTAAAGACTGGCTTTAATCTGAAAGGATTAATAGTAGCCATGCCATAAACACAGTGCTACTCCATATGCATTGGTATGTGCAGCACAATCCATTACCGTGCCTTCCAATGAGTGTGTGTGACTCAGTGTGTGTGTGTGTGTGTGCATATATGCATGTGTGTGAATACTATGTGTGTCTCTGTGTGTATTTGCATGCTGATGTGCATGTGCACACACTGCAGAGACAGTTTTTATACATCTTCACGCCTTTGCATTAAAAGCCATGTTGGTGAATCTCAGGCATTAAGAGGAGTTTGACCAGAATGACCCTGGTGGTTTGACCTACCTGCCTAGAGAGGTTCCTGTCCTGGGTTAGCATGGCTCTGTGATAGTCAGAGCAGGGTCGGTAACGGCCTCTCTCGCGTTCTCGGAGCCACAGGGCATAGATGTGATGGGCTCCAGCTCGGGCACATAATATTAATATTAATACTTATAAAAGCCGTCTTTCTGGCTTGGAAACATCAGCTAGCCTCATGCACAGGTAAAAGCCCATTATAACTGTAACCAGGCTGTGTTTTTGCGGACAGACCCGTTCCCAAGGTCAGTTTGAAACATTTGCCAACAGGAAACCTACACAGAGTGACGGTTGTTCACACCGTTTAGGAAAAACATGCATTATGTAAATTCTTCTTCTTTTGGAAAGGAATAGATAACTACAGACAGCATGCTAATGGCTGTAATATGGAACCATTTTAATGGTTTGCGCTGTGTGTGTGTGTGTGTGTGTGTGTGTGTGTGTGTGTGTGTGTGTGTGTGTGTGCGCACGTACATATGTGTAACCCCTGCGTTTGTGGTTTTAGCCTTATCCAAGCCATCTATTTGCTTAAACCCTGTGATGTGGGAAAACAGTGGACCAGGAAATATTTTTTCATGCTGTACCAGTTCCAGTTAATTTCACTTTGTTAAATGTTTGTGTACTCAAAATGTTGGGTAAGGTACCCATGTGTCTCTGCCAGCCGTGGGAGGAAGTTAGCTGGGAGGTAACAGCCAATTGTAATTTGTACATTTATAAATTGGCCCATGATGCAGTATCACTACCTGAAAGCATTTCTGAATGTATTATTGCACAACAGACAAATTTGTAAATTGCAAGTTTCAGAAACTTCAGGACTTGCCTTTCTATGTTTGTGTAGTAGCCATGACGTTCAAGCACAAGCGCAATGAGGAAATTAAACAAATATGACTTGAAATGATAGTTATTGAGCTGTATCAAAGTCAACACTATCACAGCTTATTGTAAAATAGACACAAATTACTTATTTCAAACTCGTGACATACACACAAAAAAAAGTAATCACAATGCATTTTGTGTGTATTACACAATTTTGGTTCTTCGTAATGCATTTGTGTACATTAAACGAATTCCAGTTTGTTAACATTAGCTAACTAATTAGTTGAAAGGTTCAGGATTTAGGTTAAAGGGTTAAGGTTAGGGTTAGGGAAAGGGTTAGTAATTGCAAAGTAGCTGAAAAGTAGTAAGTAGTTGAAAAGTTGCTAATTAGGAAAATGCTAAAGTTACCCATGATGAGATTCAAACACACAACCTTTGGGTTTGCCAGACGTTCACGTTATACGCCCACCCATCCTCCCTGACCAAACTCCCTCTTAAGTAATCTACTGTATTTATCTGTGATTGAAATGCACTGTATACAAAATTGTGTAATGCACACAAAAATATATACTTTTTCGTGTGCTTGTCACAAATGTTCAATAAGCAATTCTTGTCTATTTCAAAATAACAATCTGTGCTTTACTGCGTTGATCAAAGTCAATGAAATACATGTAGAGGATGTTGACAGAATGGGATGAATGATCAATGTTAATAGCCATGATTACAGTTTGTTTTTATTTAACCTTTATTTAACTAGGCAAGTTAGTTAAGAACAAATTCTTATTTACAATGACAGCCTACCCCAGCCAAACCTGGACCAATTGTGTGCCGCCCTATGGGAATCCCAATCACGGCTGGATGTGATGCAGCCTGGATTCGAACCAGGGACTGCAGTGATTCCTCTTGCACTGAGATGCAGTGCCTTAGACTGCTGCGCCACTCGGGAGCCCAGTTGGATTGCCTATTCTTAGAATTTCGATAGAATGCAACAGAAAGGTAAAACATTAGGAGGAAAGGAGCCAACAACGGGCAATATGGTTTCATCTGTGTTTGGGAGGAAAGGAGCCAACAACGGGCAATATGGTTTCATCTGTGTTTAGGAGGAAAGGAGCCAACAACGGGCAATATGGTTTCATCTGTTTTAGGAGGAAAGGAGCCAACAATGGGCAATATGGTTTCATCTGTATTAGGAGGAAAGGAGCCAACAATGGGCAATATGGTTTCATCTGTATTTAGGAGGAAAGGAGCCAACAATGGGCAATATGGTTTCATCTGTATTTAGGAGGAAAGGAGCCAACAATGGGCAATATGGTTTCATCTGTATTTAGGAGGAAAGGAGCCAACAATGGGCAATATGGTTTCATCTGTATTAGGAGGAAAGGAGCCAACAATGGGCAATATGGTTTCATCTGTATTAGGAGGAAAGGAGCCAACAATGGGCAATATGGTTTCATCTGTATTAGGAGGAAAGGAGCCAACAATGGGCAATATGGTTTCATCTGTATTTAGGAGGAAAGGAGCCAACAATGGGCAATATGGTTTCATCTGTATTTAGGAGGAAAGGAGCCAACAATGGGCAATATGGTTTCATCTGTATTAGGAGGAAAGGAGCCAACAATGGGCAATATGGTTTCATCTGTATTTAGGAGGAAAGGAGCCAACAATGGGCAATATGGTTTCATCTGTATTTAGGAGGAATGGAGCCAACAATGGGCAATATGGTTTCATCTGTATTTGCCACTACAGGAAATGCATATAACTATGCTTTGGGTTGAGATGCATAGACTTACTCTACAATTTGTGCCTGGGAAAATGCACAATATTTCTGTGTATCAGGCCTGTGTATCTGTGTATCAGGCCTGTGTATCTGTGTATCAGGCCTGTGTATCTGTGTATCAGGCCTGTGTATCTATGTATCAGGCCTGTGTATCTGTGTATGTGTATCTCAGGCATGACCATATCCATCCTGGTTTACTAATTCTAGAAGGAGGAGCCAAAAGGCCTTCCAGAAAAAGGGTAGAGGAGGTGAAAGCAGTTCCACCCACACCTGGACTTCCATACTGTGTCAGTACTCTGAACAAGAGAGGGGCTGAAGGGAAAGGCCGCTCCTCTCCTACTTCACAGCCTATTAGGCTGGACAACTCAGTCATGTTAGGGTGAAGGCCGTCCCCATTACATTTTTTATCTGAGCAAATTAAACACTGAGCCCCTGTGGTTTCCTCGAGGAGGATACTTGACACTGTCGCTCACCCCAAACAAAGACACTGAGACACATGAATACCCCAGAAGATGGCTCCCCACCATGAATACCCCAGAAGATGGCTCCCCACCACGAATACCCCAGAAGATGGCTCCCCACCACAAGAGAAAGTGAATGCAGGAGAGAGTAACGAGATTGAAAGAGAGAAGCCCTAACCTCAGATCTCCTATCCTGTTGTGAAGATATATACAAAGTAGAAGGCTTGTAATGATCTGGGGTGTTAATGCATACCACAGTTCAAGGAAATAATGAAAGTAGAGATACAATTGGGGAAAGTGAATCTAAATAGTTTCTTGGAGGGAGTTAAAACAAAACCTCCAGACTTAAACAAGTTTGTGCCTTTCCTGAAGGGGAAGCAACGCCTGGTAATATTTCACCGCTGACGTACCCAACAATATGCGCCGGGTGACAAATAACCCAGGACATGATTGAAATCTGACAAAATAACACTATGTTTTATAATAACGTCCCCCAGCAGAAATATGGCTGTGGTGACTAAACAGTGCTTCATCACCCCATGCCACTCTCAACGGTTCCCCATTAAGGGTCAGATCATTGTTGTGCCTCCTCCTCTCCCCAGCTGACCGCTGGACTGACAGTATAGGCTTGGTGCTCTGACATTGACTAATATTTGCACTGACAAGGTCACAAATCACTGTGAGACAAGTTTTAAAACTCAATATTCACTCAACGTGCATCTGCTATATTCTCATTATAAGTGTAATACTATGGTAGTCTCTCCCCTCCGTGTTTTGTTATTATTACGGGATTGACAGGGACCATAATAAAGTTGTGCTGCTTTTATGCCATGGAGGGAAGAGAGGATGATAGAGAGAAATGGAGGACGGGCATAATGGAGGACGGGGATAATGGAGGAAGGGGATAATGGAGGAAGGGGATAATGGAGGAAGGGGATAATGGAGGAAGGGGATAATGGAGGAAGGGGATAATGGAGGACGGGGATAATGGAGGAAGGGGATAATGGAGGACGGGGATAATGGAGGACGGGGATAATGGAGGAAGGGGATAATGGAGGACGGGGATAATGGAGGAAGGGGATAATGGAGGAAGGGGATAATGGAGGAAGGGGATAATGGAGGAAGGGGATAATGGAGGACGGGGATAATGGAGGAAGGGGATAATGGAGGACGGGGATAATGGAGGAAGGGGATAATGGAGGAAGGGGATAATGGAGAAAGGGGATAATGGAGGACGGGATAATGAAGGAAGGGGATAATGGAGGAAGGGGATAATGGAGGACGGGATAATGGAGCAAGGGGATAATGGAGCAAGGGGATAATGGAGGAAGGGGATAATGGAGGACGGGATAATGGAGGAAGGGGATAATGTAGGATGTGGATAATGGAGGACAGGGATAATGGAGGATGTGGATAATGGGGCTCTTTGGAATAACTGAGATGGTTGAATGCATATGTGGTACAGTAGCAAAATAATGTTTGATACAAAATACTGTAGCATCCATCCCTTTTACCTTCCACCACTTACATTATAATACTGTAGCATCCATCCCTTTTACCTTCCACCACTTACATTATACATGTATATGTTTCTTATCTTTTTGGTCAAAACTATTTGTATATTTATCTAAACCACGACTTTTATCATAGATATCATTTCGATCAATCTTGTTCGTCAATATTATCATTATTTTGATTTGCTGTTGGTTCCTTTGTCATGCTGGTGCCTAGTACCATGTTCCATGTGTTCATCAGTGCAATCTGAACCCAGAATTATAGTCTAATCTCTCTTTTTTTTTATTTGCGTTGTCAACTACGTAGGCCCTAATATGATACGTGCCAGTACATGTGCTTAAGGCCCTTTGTTAACATAAGGCCAAACTGTAACGCAGCACAGACAATTAAGTGCACAATTGTTGTATGAATGCAAAATCCCTTCCTGTGAATAATTTAATCCCTCCTCTCCAGTTCATTTAATAGAGCTCTTTCGGCTGCAATTTGAGTCACAGAAAACTAATTTCATTCTGCTGTTTGATTTAATTAGATTTTATGATATATGGTATTGCTAATTCGGTGGCTCACCATGCATTGTCTGGGCATGTCCTGTGCACTGCTGTCAGAACCCCATTTTTAACAGTATTGAAAAATTCAAGCTTTATTATTGCCCCCTCTCTCATTTTCTCCCATCAAGAGGAAAGTTATGAGCTTTCCCACTCTTGTCTCTCTTTCCTTCACTTACTTTACCGCATCTCCTTTTCTCTCTTATTCTCTCTCCCTCTCTCGCTGTCTCTCTCTGGTTCTTAGACAGAGAGAGAGAGAGAGGGGGCTAAGAGACAGAGAGAGAGAGAGAGAGAGAGAGAGAGAGAGAGAGAGAGACAGGGGTTATTAGACAGAGGGGGGGGTTATTAGACAGAGAGAGAGGGGGGGTTATTAGACAGAGAGAGGGGGGTTATTAGACAGAGAGAGAGAGGGGGGGGGGGTTATTAGACAGAGAGAGAGGGGGTTATTAGACAGAGAGAGAGAGGGGGGGGTTATTAGACAGAGAGAGAGAGGGGGGGTTATTAGACAGAGAGAGAGGGAGAGAGAGAGAGGGAGAGAGAGAGAGAGAGAGAGAGAGAGAGGGATTATTAGACAGAGAGAGAGGGGGGGGTTATTAGACAGAGAGAGGGGGGGTTATTAGACAGAGAGAGAGAGAGGGGTTATTAGACAGAGAGAGAGGGAGAGAGAGAGAGGGAGAGAGAGAGAGAGAGAGAGAGAGAGAGGGATTATTAGACAGAGAGAGAGAGGGGTTATTAGACAGAGAGAGAGAGAGGGGGGTTATTAGACAGAGAGAGGGGGGGGGTTATTAGACAGAGAGAGAGAGAGGGGGGGTTATTAGACAGAGAGAGAGGGGGTTATTAGACAGAGAGAGGGGGGGTTATTAGACAGAGAGAGAGAGGGGGGGTTATTAGACAGAGAGAGAGAGGGGGGGTTATTAGACAGAGAGAGAGGGAGAGAGAGAGAGGGAGAGAGAGAGAGAGAGAGAGAGAGAGAAGAGAGAGAGAGAGAGAGAGAGAGAGAGAGAGAGAGAGAGGGATTATTAGACAGAGAGAGGGGGGGTTATTAGACAGAGAGAGAGAGAGGGGGGGTTATTAGACAGAGAGAGAGAGAGGGGGGGTTATTAGACAGAGAGAGAGAGAGGGGTTATTAGACAGAGAGAGAGAGACGGGTTATTAGAGAGAGAGAGAGAGAGAGAGAGAGAGAGAGAGGGGGGGTTATTAGAGAGAGAGAGAGAGAGGGATTATTATACAGAGAGAGAGAGGGGGGGTTATTAGACAGAGAGAGAGAGGGGGGGTTATTAGACAGAGAGAGAGGGAGAGAGAGAGAGAGAGAGAGAGAGAGAGGGATTATTAGACACAGAGAGAGAGAGAGAGAGAGAGAGAGAGAGAGAGAGAGAGAGAGAGACAGGGGTTATTAGACAGAGGGGGGGGGGGGGTTATTAGACAGAGAGAGAGAGAGGGGGTTATTAGACAGAGAGAGAGAGAGGGGTTATTAGACAAAGAGAGAGGGGGGGGGTTATTAGACAGAGAGAGAGAGGGGGGGTTATTAGACAGAGAGAGAGGGAGAGAGAGAGAGGGAGAGAGAGATTATTAGACAGAGAGAGAGAGAGGGGTTATTAGACAGAGAGAGGGGGGGGTTATTAGACAGAGAGAGGGGGGGTTATTAGACAGAGAGAGAGAGAGGGGTTATTAGACAGAGAGAGAGAGGACGGGTTATTAGAGAGAGAGAGAGAGAGAGAGAGAGAGAGAGAGGGGGGGTTATTAGAGAGAGAGAGAGAGAGGGATTATTAGACAGAGAGAGAGGGGGGGTTATTAGACAGAGAGAGGGGGGGTTATTAGACAGAGATAGGGGGGGGGTTTATTAGACAGAGAGAGGGGGGGTTATTAGACAGAGAGAGAGAGAGGGGTTATTAGACAGAGAGAGAGAGACGGGTTATTAGAGAGAGAGAGAGAGGAG